>JAESUZ010001888.1:0-282500 GCA_017311185.1 Proteles cristata cristata | reverse complement strand
CTTGAAAAGTTTTTAGATTAATATCACATGTTCAGAAGTTCTGGATCTAGTCCTTTCTGTTTGATGTAACCTATTGTTGCTTGTATGACTGCCCAGGACCCTCCTGCTGGGAGAATTCTATGGCATTAGTGAATTTAAAGGAATATACATTATTTGTGCTTTGGACAGTTTTTGTGTGGCATTCCCAGAAATAGCTGGCAAAACTCTGGATTTGAAGAACGCAGACTGGGAAAAGTAACTTCACCAGTAAATTGAGTTAGTGGGATCTCCACTCCCCCCAAGAAAATCAGTTGCCCCTCATTACTCTCTGAGTCTGATGGAAAGCACTAGTAACTATTCTCCATGTCCAGCCTGCTAAGCTGAGGTCTTGATCTGGCAGAGATGTGAGAATGCTAAAAGGATGACTTAGTAACGGGCAAAACGCTTGTCAACAAGATAGATCAGAAGACAGCTTAGCATTCGAGACCTCTATTCATAGCTGCTGAACTTGAGGGCAGGGTCAGACAAAGCTGGGCCCAGCACACACCTAGGAGGGTTGCTCGTGTTTCCCCCTGTGGGACCGTCTCTGCCCCTAGACTTATATGGCTGGGCTGGTGACAGCTCCCCACTTTTATTTGGTGTCCCCATTCTCTGCAGCCCCAGGCCCTGTGTAGACTGGAGTCCTCAAGGAGATTATGGATTTACTGGTCATCCTGTCTCACTGCTACCCTATAATATATTGCTGAGGGGCATTGCTTTTGTATCTCTAGAGCCTAGCACAAGTGGCTGGCACAGAGCAGCACTTAATATATGGTGATAATGAATAGCAGTGTTGTTGCTATTTATACTGGATGCTATATACCATCCAGTATGCTATGTTATTTATTATATAATAAATAAAATAAAATAAATATACATGTTATATGTAAAGTAATAAAATATAGTGTGTAATATATATTATAATTCATATAGTATAGTTATGTGTTATATTATATGATACATGTATTCCAAATCACAGTATATAACAATCATGTGTATTCCAAATCAACACAACTATATATACATGGAAAGTGTGCGTGTGTGTATGTGTGTGTGTGTGTGTGTGTGTTTGTATGTGTGTATTCTATACAGGTTTTGAGCTTCGACTGCTTGTTTCTGAGCCCTGATTCCTGCTCATTGTATGGCAAGAACCATACCTTGAGCAGGTTCCTTAATCTCTCACAACCCCAGTTTTTATACCTGTGAAGTTGTAATGATAAACATATTCATCAAAAGGTGGTTGTGAGGATTAAATCTGTGCATGTAGAGGAACAAAGGGAGTAGCAGTGTCTGTTATTCCTGCCAAGCGAATTGATAGTAATTACTCATCTCAGTGACCAGCTTGGATAATAAATTGTTACAAATTCTAAATCTAGCAGGCACCACCTCTCCCCACCCCCCCCAGTCTTTTGCTTTAAATGGGATGCTTGGGACGTGCAGGGGATCAACACCTGGTGGATAGCCTATGGTTAGAAACCGAAGAGAATCTGAGAATCTGAGTATGAAGCGCTGGCTAATGAAGTTGAATAGAACTTTGAGGGCTGTTGCTATTCAGGGTTTCGCTGAGGCAGAAAGCCAGCATCCGAGTGAATATTTGAGGGTGGGAGGGAGGGCTTCAAGGGTGAGGACCAGCTGTCTGGTGAGCAGTAGGAAGAGAGGGTAGGTGGAAGGGGGGCGCAGGAACCTCAGCTTTACCAGCTCCCCAGGAATTGGGCTCTGGCAGAGGACAGAGGGGCCTTTCTGGATGTGGGGAAGTGAAATAACACAAGCATGTTTTTCTGGTTGGTTTTCTGATCTTTCTACCTGGAGCTCAGAAATCCCCACATGGTCAGGTTCTACCAAATGGGAAGTAAGGAAGATTCATTTTCATAAGGTCTTTGTTTGTAAAGCCTATGTTCCCCAAGGTTTTTTTTGGGGGGGGGCCAAAATGAGCCAATTATATCAATTAGTTGAGACTACAGTAAAGGATTTGTACGTGTCGCTTGGTTGAGTTAAAAACCGAAAGAGTTAAGGGACTAAAGTGAAGGAAAAATCTGTAATAACTAAGCTGACTGTCAGGAAGAGGAGACAGGGAAATCTTTTTTTAGAAAAACAGCAGAAGCCCCAGCCGCTGTGTTAGAACTTACATCTGGTCGCATGGTTTTGCAGTTTTCTTCCTTCCAGAAAACAGAAGCCTGGGTTTGATCATTTACTATTTTTTTAAACAAGTTACACCCCAGACTTTGTTTGTATTGATTCCTGGTAGCAGAGGGAGAAAGTGCAACCCCAGGGGAAGAGGAGCAGAGGGGAGATCCCTCCCAAGACCCCTGAGGAGCCCAGTGTGTCAGCCGCAGCACACGGGTCCTGCCTGACCATACGCAGCAGGAGGAAGTTGCTGTGCCCTAAATGGAATTCAGGTCTCAGTCTTCCAAATGGATCTGTGCACCACATTTCATCTCCAAGTCCTCTTGGAGTTTCTGTACTTCCCCAGTCTTACACACATCCTCTGATCTCAGAGTCCCCCCAGTGCTAACCGATAAGCACTTTATGGATCGAGGACACTGACCTCATGGTTTTATTCACATTCCCTCATTGCCTTCACCCAATGGTCCTCAAAGGGAGGTACATGTTTCCCCATGTTACAGATGTGGAGACTGAGGCCCAAAGAGATTAAGAAATTTGCAGTGTCCTCAGCCACCAGACAATATTGCCTTCTCCTGTAGATGACTCTTCATAGCCCCAGGGGAGAGAGGGAAATTTATGCTTGCTGCCTGCGCTCATCCTCCAAACAGAAATTATTAAACTGTAATTGAGAAGAGCTTATTTACAGTTTCCGGGTCTCTGTCTTAAGTTGCCTTCTCCCTACAGGCTAGGGGTAGTCCTTGTGTCAGTGACACGGGGTGGAGTTTCTGATTCATACACAGAAATCTCAGCTGAAATGTGGTGGCTCCCTATTGAGTTTGATCTAAACCCTCCTCAACCTAAATCCCCTCCTGCAGTGAAATGCAGGGAAAACTTTAACTGCCCTGTTTTACTCATTCCCTTCTCCATTCATAATGGGTTGGATGGAATCTTATTGGTAATTGATTCAAAATGGAACAGCTTAGAAACATATCAGTTGCAGTGACAAGCAATCTCTGCATTTCTAAGTACTGTTGATTCTTTCGAACTCAGCAATCACAGCTGAAATCCCTTTGCCATGGATTGAATTTACAAAGGAAGAGATTCTGATTTCCACAGTGGCTTCTTTTTAATGCCCGAGGATTAGGTAACTGCCTTGAGGACCCACAGCAAGTACACCCGCTCTCAGAGCCGCGGCTTTAACTTTAACCTCTGAGTGACTGCTCAGATTCATTTAGTTTGTAACAGCTCTATTTAGAGCAGCCTCCTTTGGTATGGGATCAGTTATTTGTAGAGATCTCTCCTCCCTGTAACACACTTCCACCCCATGCTCCTTCACCCTTCTAGCATGCTCTGTGCAGATGCACCCCCAACAGTGAGTTTCAGGAAGCTTAACAGTGGGCCACAGGGTTTCTGGTCCACCTGTTCACTGTCTTTCCATCACTTTCCCTCCCACTCCAAATAACCTTCCTCTCTTGGAAGGCTGATGTCTCTAACAGGGGTTTGGAGCAAAACGACTCCCCCTCACTTCAGGATGTAGACGGTAGCATTAATGTATTTCTTGGCTGTGTAACTGGTAGGTCTATCAGATTCCTGTTTGTTGTGCCCAGTGATAGAAAAGTGGCTCTTAGCAACTAGAAAGAGAGAGATGTAAAGTCTGTCTCTGTCTTAAAGCTTTGCCTGTGCAGGCAGACATTGATGGGATTCAGTATGCCCTTACATCAACAGAAGTATATGAATCTCTGGGCCCATGTCCTTTCTTGAGGAACCCATGTGAAGCCAGACTCTTGAAATACAGATTGTGGAGGAAGGAGAGGTGACTGCTGCGGTCTTGGATGGTTTGCTGGGCCTCCCTCAAGAGGTCTGTCCAATTAGAAAGGTAGAGTCTGCAATGTAGGAAGCCAGCCAGGCCTTGGCCACCTCCTTTTTCCTCCAGCATCAGAGCACTAGTTGCACGGCCAGCATGCATCCTGGGAACGTTAGATCCCATCTGGTGCAACTGTGCATTACCCAGATTAGACTGTGACATCACAGAGATTTAAGGCATCTTTGTGATATTCAGACTGGGTGGTAGGTACCCAGGAGGCACTTCCCCCGGACATGGGGTGATTTGAGTACTAAAGGAATGAGCAAATACTGAACGAAGCCCTGGTGAGTGTGTGTGTGTGTGTAGGGGAGGCCTGGCAGGGGTGCCGAGGGGTGTTTTGGAGAGCTGGGAATAACGGTTCCCCCAGCCTGCGTGGGTGAATTGGTTCCGGATGTTAACATTTTTTCCTTGGGGCTTGACTACATTCTTCTTTTTCTTTGCCTGTCTGTTTTCCTGCCCAAACTGTGAGGCCTCCACAGCTGTGTGGCTCATTGCTGGTGAGCGTTGGGAATGACAGATCTGGCTTGATGGCAAGGGCAGTTTGGGGGCATGCGTAGAGGTAGACTTTTGAGAGGTTTTCATCCAGCATCTTTCATAAAATTTGAGGGTTTTCTTCTTTGGCCATCATCTTGTCAGCTGCGTACCAACCTGTGTTGCACTGGGAAATGAGTGTGGAGTGTTTGCAAAAGCAGATGGTCCTTCATATCCTAGAAGCAGAAGAAACTGGCTAGTGTCAGAGACTGAAACGGTAGATGGAGGCAAAGGAGTCAGCAGAACATAGCGGAGCGCATGGAGTGTGGGTGAGGGCATGTGGGTCTGGCTTTGGGCAAGCACCTTAACTCTGCCTCCGTTGAGTACGTGTAAGCAGAGGGTAACAGCACCTGCTGCGGGGCTGGTGTGAGAATTCAATGAGATCGCAAATGCAAAGTGCTTGGCACAGTGCCAAGCTCACGGAAAGTGCCAGTATTAGCATCTGCCTCCCTTGCTCGTAATTAGACTCCTTGTAAATTGAGAAAACTCAGAAGCTCTTCAGGGTTCTTGTGAGAAATGTTTTGGTGAGTGTCAGACACAGGATCGCCCCAAACGACCCTTCCTAGCTTATCTCCACTGCTGCCCCAATCAGAGTGCATCCCTTCCCAAGGCTGACTGCTTTTTTTAAATGGACACATAACTGACACACACATTGTATAAGTTTAAAGCGGGTGGGTTTGATATGTTTTTATATGCAATATGATTACCACCTTTTGTGGTGAGAAAATTTAAGATCTAGTCTCTTAGCAACTTTAAAATATATAATACAGAGCTGTGACCTATAATCACAATGCTTTGCCTTAGTCTCTAGAAAGTATCTATCCTTTCACCACGAATTCTGTACTCTTTGACTAACATCTCCTTGATTCCCCACCCCTAACCCCTAAGCAGAGTAACCAGCGTTCTACTCTGTTTCTATGAGTTCAGCCTTTTAAGATCCCACTTAGAAGTGAGATCGTACAGGATTTATCTTCCTCTGACTTGCTTCACTCAGCATAATGCCCTCAAAGTCCATTCATACTGTGGCAAGTGGGAGGATTTCCTTCTTTCCCTGAATGATGTTCATTTCTATCTATCTAATCTATCTATCTATCTATCTAATCTTTATTTATATATCCATTGATGGACACTTAGGTTGTTTTCATATCTTAGCTATTGTGAAGAATGTTGCTGTGGATATGGAGCACTGACATCTTTTTTGAGCTCCTGTTCTCATTTCCTTTGCACACAGGCTTCTTATTATCCTTCATACACTTGTTCGCGCTCCTCTTTCTGTTTGGAACACTTTCTTCGTTCTCTTCTCCTAAAATTTCCCCTCAAGAAAGTGTATTCTGGTTACAATGAGACCCATTGTAAGCACCTAGCATGACAGAAACAGCCCAAGATGGAAAAGGGCGATTTGATACAAACGTAAATTGCCGTGATGTACGGATTCAAACATGTGATGTGTCCCTGCGAAGCTCACAGACACTTTGGGCATTATGGAAATGGAAGAAGGTTCTTGAATGCCACCAGCTTTCCCTTCACTTCACACCTCCTTCAGGGGCCTCTCTCAATATGTGGACTTCTGTCATTTTATAGTCACAAAGGAGCCTCAGCTAGGTGATCTTCAGCTGAGCAGCCAAGGTGGTAAAAATACAGGAACCCCCATTGGCTCCATTGGCTACCATCTTCAGCGAACTGCCCTTGAGAAGAGGTCTTCACCGAGTAATCTGATTAGACCATTTCTGAGCAAGGCTTCTCTCTTACTTCCAGCTTTATAGAATGAAAGCCTTCAGGATTCATATTACCAACAGGCTAGTAATTTGACTTTTAGTCTTTCTTTTTACAAAAAATTTTAATGTTTAATTTTGGGGGAGAGAAAGAGAGAAAGAGGCAGAGCATGAGTGGGGGAGGGGCAGAGAGAGAGAGGGAGACACAAAATCTAAAGCAGGCTCCAAGCCCTGAGCTCTCATCACAGAGCCCGATGTGGGGCTCAAACTCATGAGCCATGAGATCATGACCTGAGCCAAAATCAGGCAGTTTAACCGACTGAACCACCCAGGCACCCCGACTTTAGTTTTTCTTTTCTTGGCGGGATATATACCTGTTATCTTCTTATTGTCCTATTAGATTGGCATGTACCTTTAGATTCTGGAGCAACTGATGACTATAGCCAAGGAGACCGTGCCTAGATGTCTCTTTGTTCTATGGTTATCTTTGATCATAGGTGTGTGTGCATGCATACACACACACACACACACACATACACACACTCACTCACTCATACACTGCTTTTGATTGCTCTTTTCTACATTTTAAAACTGGTCACCGAAGAAGGGGTAAAATAGAAGCCTATAAAAATTAATGTTCTGTGCCTTTCTTATGACCCTGAACACATATTGCCTTGAGTGATAACGTCATGGAGGACCTGTTTGTTTGAAAAGTAGACTAAATACCTGGGGAGTGCTGTGTCTTACTTATCTTTGAATCCCTGTTAGTTCTCCATGAACATTTGTGAAATGGAACTGGTGGTTGTCAAACATTAGTGATGGGTTTTGTAACCACTGGAGCCACTTAGCAGATGATTTGGCTTCAAGATGGTGTGGACACCCAGCATGGGGTGCCTGCCAGTGCTTGTAGGTGTGACCCTGGACATGTCAGCTGATGTCTCTCTACTCTGGAGTCTCTCTTTCTCTAATGGACTTTAGTAAGAAGGAGAGTATGTCTCATTGTACCACTAACAAGGCATTTTTGTAGCTAACTGCGGAATGTTTTCTGCATGGAACCTATTGCGGAAGCTCTCTCCTGATGAAGATTTGGCATTTAGAAGCCTGGTTAGTTTGTGGGGTACCTCTGCCCCTATCTTATCCTGTTTGCTTCAGGTCTTATGTCCATGGCAGCCTCTGTTTTCTGCTCAGCATGGGAGAAAAAGAAATAGCATAAAAGGCAGTCTGAAAAATCCCCAGTGCTAAACAGAAGTGCAAAAATATCTCCAAATGAAAGACAGATTGCACAAGTTTGCCTGAGAAAACAGCCTAGAGTTACGCCGAGCTAGAGCAGAATGACAGAAATGTTTCTGGCGGTTCCTTCCCATGAGCAATAGGAATATGTGAGTGAACCCCAGGAGGTCCCAGCTCAGGGCTTGGCCCCATGATGCAGGAGAAGGCAAACTGTCAGGAGGGGAAAGGAGAACATCCTCTGAAACATAAGGTAAGTTTTGAGTGGGTGGGGGCCTGAGGAGAATGTAAGGCAAGTCTGTGAAAAAGTATTTCACTTTCCAGAACCAGCATGGTCATAAAGAAGAGTCAGGGACAGAGATGTACAAAGTGCCATGTACTTTGTGGTACCTGTCAAATTACATATAAAATCCTCAGTACTGTCCTGGGGTTGACTCAGATCATCAAGGGGAAGAACAACCTCACTTTGCTGTTTCCCTTCATCCTATATGTCTCATGACACGCCTTGCTGGGAGTAGCTGGAGCTTGCGTTAGAGGAAAAGGCTTTCCAAACTTGTCTTTGTTTGGGCTCTCAGCTACCATGCTCACCATGGTGGCCGATTGCTGGGACCAACCCACTGTCGGTACGGAGTTTTCAGGGCTTCTGAGCCATTGTTACATTGTGAACACAACAACATGGAGACAAACTTACATGGGTGTCAACAGACCTAGAGCTCCCAGTGGTGGGAAAAGAGAGCTTCTCTGCACTTTCTATGCAAACAAGTAGGATGATTCTGAGTCTGTCTCTGTCTGGTTGAATATTTTGGATCCTGAATCTCAAAGATGCTTCTTCAAGATAAGTCTGGTGGCCTCTAAATGTTAGTTGCCAGCAGATTGTATGAGTTGTTCAATGTCCCGGTGTCTTATGGGAGCCCCCACATTCCAACATAGGTGCTTATTCTACATCCTCTTTAGAAAGAGAATGTGCCTCAGAAACTCCAACTTGGGAATGGGACACATGGCAGTCACACAGATTGAATTCCTTTCTTTTCTGTTTCACAAAGACGGGGTATGAAGGATCCTGAGCTGGAGATGAGGGGAGGGGCCTTTCCTTTGAGCTGCACCGGGGACAGGGAGTAAGCATATTTGTTCAGGATGCTAAGGAACTTGGCACAGATACTCTGGGGGAAAGAGATGCTGTGGCCACTGTCCCAGTTTCCTTGTAAAGTTTCTTTTTAACCCAGCTCTTGTTTGTTTTTTTTTTTAACATTTCTTTATTTTATTTTTTTTCTGAAATTGCTACTTTTATTTTTATTTTATTTTTTACAAATAGTTTATTGTCAAATTAGTTTCCACATAACACCCAGTGCTCATCCCCACAAGTGTCCTCCTCCATGACCATCCCTCCTCCCCCCCACATCCATCAGTCCTCAGTTTTGTCAGCATTCAAGAGTCTCTCATGGTTTGCCTCTCTCCCTTTCCCCCACCATTTCCGCCCTTCTTCTCCCCTTGTTCCTCTGTTCAAGTTCCTCCTAATCCTCCTATACGTGCACACATATGATATTTGTCCTTCTCTGCCTGACTTATTTCGCTCAGCATAACGCCCTCAAGGTCCATCCATGTTGCTACCCATGGCCAGATTTCACTGTTTCTCATTGCCATGTAGTATTCCATGGTATCGATAAACCACATCTTCTTGATCCATTCATCTGTTGATGGACACTTAGGCTCTTTCCATGTTTTAGCTATTGTGGAGAGTGCTGCTATGAACATTGGGGTACATGTGCTCCTATGCATCAGCATTTCTGTATCCCTTGTAACCCAGCTCTTGTTAATAGTCCCTGGTAGGTGGTGAAGTGATTATGACATCTGGGCTATTCTGTCTTAGGAAAACCCTCGGATTGACTTTCTAACCTCACCCATGTTTATGCTTAAAAAGCAAAACAAAACTCGAAGTACCTGGTACTCAAGATTGAGTTTGAGGCCTGGTATCTTTACCTGGAAGGTGTTCTGGACAAACAGAGAAGCTCC
Source organism: Proteles cristata cristata (assembly GCA_017311185.1). Classification (NCBI taxonomy): domain Eukaryota; kingdom Metazoa; phylum Chordata; class Mammalia; order Carnivora; family Hyaenidae; genus Proteles; species Proteles cristata. The sequence continues at coordinate 273,035 of JAESUZ010001888.1, read as the reverse complement.
TTGTGTCTGGTCCACGGGCTATGTTCATTGCAAACTGGAATTAAGCAGCCACATCACATGCTTCCCTTTAGATGGCAGGGGCGGCATCAACATTCTTTTTCAGAAGCCCAAGCCAGAGCCACCAGCCCCTCAAACTATCTATGTTAGAGCTTCTGAGTCTTTCCTTCCTCATGTGACAGCATCAACAAAGCAGCCTGTTTACCTACAGGTACAAAATATTATCAGCACCAACTCTTCTGATATCTGAGTAAACCTTGTAAATGAATTTACACTTAACTTCAATGAGCAGGACTTATAGTTAGGTGCTGCTATATCTCACTCTTTGAAGTATGTGAATTTTTGCCAAAGGGGCACATAGCATTTTTGGATAATAAACCTACTTTTCAATGTACAAAGTTGTTTGCTGTTTCTAGGTATTCTAGACTGAAATGCTGTGCAGGACAAAAACAAATCCATTGATAAGGTGTAGCAAAATTCCTATCATTTCATTAGTGCCAGATCTTCATATATATATCAAATATACTGAGAAGTAAGTCATATCTTCCTGTAACAGATTTTGTGTTTTTGTTGGGGCTTGAGAATGGACCCATTTTGTGTATCTGAGGACTTGTATTTCACCTCCTGCCTTCATTACTAAGCTCACAGATTCTGTGGGTTACTGCTTGAAAATGAAAGTGTCCTGTTTCAGGGAACTCTGTTAAAAAAAATTCAGGGGCGCCTGGGTGGCTCAGTCGGTTAAGCGTCCGACTTCGGCTCAGGTCATGATCTTGCAGTTTGTGGGTTCAAGCCCCGCGTCAGGCTCTGTGCTGACAGCCATCTCAGAGCCTGGAGCCTGTTTCAGATTCGGTGTCTCCCTCTCTCTCTGACCCTCCTCTGCTCACGCTCTCTCTCTCTCTCTGAAATAAATATAATATTAAAAAAACTTTTTAAATTCAAAATACTTTACTAGGGTCAAGTACAGAAACATGGCTCAAGTTATGGTTAGGGTGCTCATTTTATTTTCAGGGTAGGATATTGACTAGAAAGTCCTCTTACAAGGGAAAAATGTCGGGCACCTCCTAGGAGCTGGCTCCTGGCAGTACTGGTAGATCATGTGACCTCTCTGCATCCATGTGTCTCCATGTCCATGGGGGGGAGGGGGGGGGATGCAGCATGCCACTGGGACATCTTTCAGAGGTAGTGGAAGATAGCCTCGTGTGGCAGAAAGAGGCTCTGGTTATTATGATTATTCTCTTTCAGACAACTACACATGTTATTAGGAAAATTTCTCATCATGGAAGTACCAGGAGCCTCCATGAGCCTTTTCTTCACCTTCAAATTCATCACTATTTTTTGCCGCATTTGTTTTCCATCTATTTTATGTTTTGCTGGACCATTTTGAAGCAAACCTATGGCTTTATGGCATTTTACCACTAAGTACTTTAGTACTCTAGTAGACCTCCAAAGAGGGTCATCTGCTGACCTAGATATAATGACATCATCACAGTGACATGGTCAATATGGATTCCTCCATATCGTCTCAGTCAGCCATCCTCACCTCCTTGATTTGTTCAAAAACTGTTAAGGCTTCAGGGCCAACGTTTCTCCTCTGATTTGCCTACCCATGTTATTTATTCATTTATTTTTTTTAAGGATATCACACACCAAACACCAGACCAAATGGTCTGTAGTAGGCTGACTGCCCGATGTACCTAAAGGGTGCATTTCCAGGATAGATTCTTGAGCCCCAACATGGTTGACTTCTTTCAGGAGATCTGAACCAGGAGGAGGTGATGAAGCCTGTATTTTAGAAAAGTCCTCAGATGATTTTGATGGGCAACCAGGTCTGGAAAGCACTGTTCTCTCCCACTGTGTTTTCCTTAGGAATGCCCAGGGGACAAAGGACTGGTCAGGGCATGTGACAAGAATGCTCTGGAACCTGTAGTTTTAAAAACTATTGTTCGACCAGCACCCAAATAAATGTCACATCTGAGAACATTTGTTATTGTAACAACATCAGAAAATTGCTTTCTGTTGTGTTAGGAATGACTAGCGGACATTGAAATAATGTGGGCTAGTAAGTAATACCTGATTACAGACTCCCCAGGCAAATAAAACTCAGGATGTTTTTCCTGGTTGTGGCACATACAACTTGTTGTTTTATAGAGGTCATGGAAAATGAAACTCCTTCAGGGTTTTCATATTGGCAACAGAATACCATTCTGGAAGTGAATTAAATTAGGATTAAATTTAATTTTATGCGGGCTAATTCAAGGAGCTCAGCCCAACATTTGCAACTCTTAGAATGATGTTTAAACCTGAATGAAATACCAAGTTGAATAAAACACAAGTTTAAAAGTGAAACATTTGGTTAGCCTTTCCTTTTGTCTACGTGGCTCTAGACAGCTGCTTAGGGGACTTTATCTTCTATGTATTTTCTAAAAAAAATTTTAATTTTTTTTTTTATTTTTGAGAGAGAGAGAGAGAGACAGACAGACAGACAGATTGTGAGCAGGGGAGGGCCAGAAAGAGAGGGAGACACAGAATCTGAAGCAGGCTCCAGGCTCTGAGCTGTCAGCACAGAGTCAGACGTGGGGCTCGAACCCATGAGCCACAAGATCGTGACCTGAGCCAAAGCCAGATGCTCAACTGACTGAGCCACCCAGGCATTCCCCCCTCCCCGCTCCTTCCTCCCCACGCCAAATACTTACCTATGTGTTTCCTCAGCTGCTGCCCTGTGGACCCAGGAGCAACTGCTTTGCACTGTTTGTTAAAACACCTACTGAATGAGAGAGTCCTCAGGTACCTCCTTCTGGGGCTGGGCCTCTGGTTATCTCTATACCTGTTGAATCACTGCCTGCTTGGCAATTGTGTTTGTAGCCTTTCCCCGAGACTGAATCAAAGCCTCAACATCACGAGATAGGGTCTAGTATCATTTTCCCGTTAAAGTACCAGTATCTGTGCTCATGCTGGCCTCCAAGATTCCATTCTCTAATAGGCTGTGATGGTTGTTACTTACTCTCCTCTTTTACTTATAAGTTAAAAGAAAAAAAAAAAACCTGAGGGGTGCCTGGGTGGCTCAGTCAGTTAAGCGTCCAGGTCTAGATTTTGGTTCAGGTCATGATCTCGCAGCTTGTGAGATCCAGTCTTGTGTCAGGCTCTGTGCTGACAACTCAGAGTCTGCTTGGGATTCTCTCTCTCCCTCTGTCTCTGCCCTTCCCCTGCTCTCTCTCTTTCTCTCTCTAAATAAATAAATAAACTTTTAAAAAAACTCAGATAATTTGTACACATATTAAATAGTTCCAACAGTACAAAAAGTAATCGCTGAAAAGCATGAAGTGAAAAGTAATCTCCCATCCCTGGTCTCCTAGTTTATCATCCCGGGACTAGTCACCATTACCAATTTCTTTAGCATCCTTTCAGACACATGTAGGATGTATCTGAGTTGCTATATGAATGGTAGGTGTGAACTATTATATGTAAGTGTGTAATATGCAAATATGACAACCTTTAAAATTAAAGCACTAATTGTGGTGTAATGCACACAACTTTGGACTTTATGACTTTAGTTTGGAACTGTTATACTAGAGAGCATTAAATAGACATACTTAGGGGTTCCCTTTCCTGCTGTTTTAAAGGACACATAGTATTCCATTTTGTGGGCCTTTCATAATTTTTATCGAACTATCGTAATGGACCTTTAGGTTGTTTTCAGTCATTTGCTTCTATAAATACAGCTCCCTTGTTACTTTGGGTCACCCTTGTGATAGCATTTATAGAATAAGTTCTAGAAGTGGAGTCGTATAGTTGAAGTTATGGCATTTAAAATTTTGATAGGTGTTCCAAAATTGCCCTCCCCAAAAGGTGCAATTTACACTTCCACCCACACAGTATGACAGCCTATTTCCCACCCACCTGCCAACAATATATTAGAAAATGTTTCCAGCTTTGCTAACTAATATCCTTGTCTTTTTAAAAATGTTTGCAAATTGATCTTGTCATAAATTCTCTTCAGCTCTCCCCCGCAACTTTCCAATTTTTTCCAGGTACAGAGCTTAAGTTTATAGGTCTATAGGGCAATTCCTTCTTCCCTTTAAACAGGCATAGGGTTTTGTTTAATCTCTTGGGCTTCCCCGCTCCTCCATTTACTACCAATCATTACTTTAACTTATTCTTTTAGGATCCTGGGGTGCAAGTCGTCAGTGCCGGAGGCTTTCAAGGTGTTGAGTAAATAAGAAATGGCAGCAAACATTTCTTGTTAGTGAGGGAGAGAATAAAAGGCATGTCACTCAGGGTTTCTGGGTGCAACTTTGGTTCAATTATCTTCAGATGTTTAAAATCAAGGCTGTTTCCAGACCATTTCAAAGAACAGCAGGGCAACCTGCTGGGAACTGTGTGAAATGAACACCCTGTTACAACTAATTAGTGTTACTGTTTTCCTTGCAGTTGGGAGTGAGAGGAAATATATGAAGGGTGTTTATCCCTTCCTGTAGTAGGAAAGAGTTGGGACCGCTGGAGAAGCCTGGAGGGGGACCTAGGGTAAGCTTCCTATACCACTAGTCCCCTTTCCCCAAAGAATGGCTGTGCGCAGTCATGATCCCTGGTGTGGATTCGATTCCTGTGTGCTCTGCTTTCTTTGACCGATGTGTTAGCGCTTCTACAAGAGCCCGAAGACAGATAGTCCATTCAACTAAATTCAACAAGTATCTATTGAACACTTACAGTATGTGATGAGTAGGAAACGGTCCCAGCTCTAAGGACTTTAAATTGTGGGCACAAAGAATAATTAATGAGGTATTTGGAGCCCCCACAAGATTTTGAGGGGAAGAGCAATGAGCTCAGACAGGGTTTCAATTCTGACTTTGTCCTTTCCTGGCTCTGAGAATTTGGGCATGCTGCTTAACCTTCCTCATGTCAATTTCCTTGCCTAGCAAGGTTTAAGAGTTACATAGTGTTGTCCATGGTTAGTGATCAGTTAATGTTAACAGGTCATCAGGCCTGTGCCTTAGGAAGATTCATGTGACAGTAGCAAATAAGATGATAAAGCGTGGGTTGGGAAGATCAGAGTTTAGTCAGGACAGGTCAGTCGTCAGGGCAGTGACCAGCAAACCCCCTTTGTTTTAGCAAAGATGGCTGCCTTATCCAGCTCATGCTGTGCAAATAGACTGCTCTGTGGCACAGCAGCGCCCCCTCTGTGTCAGCAGAGGGAATGAATCACACGTGTCACAGGTAGTTTAGTGGCTCCTGCACCAAGCACGAACCTAGGCAGACAGGCTGGAGGTGCTGGGAGCCAGAAAGGTAGATAAACAGTCTCTGTTTTCAAGAAGACAGATGCTCAACAGATAAATGTGACCCAGATGACTACTCCCAGGGAGTATGTACAGAGTCTGGGTGGACAGAGAAGGACACCTGATCCCTGCCTGGGCTGGCAGGGAGCCGGGAGCTCGTCTGTAGCCTCTTGATTCCCGCCAGGTTTCCCAGAAGCAGGGCCTGGTTGAAGGAAGACCTTGCGTGAATTCCCTGTGCTTGTGGGGACACCCCTGTCCTGCTGCCCCCACAGTCCAGACCGCTGCCAGACTCCCCCTCCCCCTCCCAGCCTCCGCAGGTCACCGGCTAAGGCTGTCCAGTGCCTATGACAGCAGCGGTAACAAATTGTTCCTCCCTTACACTGAGAGCATCGGTTGGACCAAGCCCAGGATGATTAAATTGCACATCAAGCCACTGCTGTGTTGACCAGACCTCCTTTCCAGTGCCCCCTCCCTCCTCTCTTCAAAGCAACAAGTAGCAAACATTTGATTGAGTCACAGTGGCCACCCGTCCCCGTTTCCTCACACCCGCTCAGCTTTGGAACACGAGGGCCGGATCCTGAGGGAAACTGCCGCCTCGCACACCAGCCTGCTTGAATTACAGCCCTGTGCTTCCTGCCCTGGCCTGCATTCCCCTGGCCCCCTGTTTGTTCTCCATTGGGGGCTCCCGGTCACCCTGTGTCGTTGTGCAAACTTCAGTGCTTTTTGGGACCGGCTTCCTCTTTCGGGGGCCCGGGAAGCTGGCAGCTGTGGACACGGGAGCCTGGAGAGAGGCTCAGTCATTGGATCTGCTCACCCAAGTTGGTCACCTCGAAGGTTAGGTGGGGGGCCTAGCCCACTGTGAGTGCAGCGAGCCACTGCAGATGTTCTCTGCCTCTGATTTGCATCGTTGTTTCCATCCAGGTGCAAAAATGCACCAGGCTCCCTCAACCAGAGCTTCCTGGTGTGAATCAGATGAAACCTGAACCTTGGGGAAGGTGGCAAGTTCTCCAGTGCGAGCCTAGGCAGTGTACTTGGGTGGAAAGTCACGTCAGGCCCATAAACACAGCAAGTTGGAGAGGCCGCCAAGAGCAGAGACAGAAATAGCTGAGGGGTCCCCCATTCTGCCTCACTCAAACCCACCAGCTCCCGCCAGAACTTCTTTGCTCTGCCTTCCCTTTCTCTTCTGTGTTTTTCTTTCTCTCTCCAAGTTCTGTTTGGCTCCAGAGACTCCTCAGCTGGCCTGCAGGGCTGCAATTGGCTTGATAATCTTGGAGTTGCTGGGTCTTTTTTTGGAGTGCAAGAGAGATGCGAAGCTGGGCTTCTCCTCTCTGGGAAGCTGCAGGAAACACGCCTCTCTGTTCCACCCCACGGCAATATCTTCCAGGTGTTTCTCCTCCAGGGAGGAGAGAAATTGGCTAACTCACGTTTTAATCAGAGTGTTTTTGGATATGTTGAATTTGTTGCAGATATCTGTGCTTAGTCTGGTTTGGGAGTCAGATTTCATCTCTTTCTCGTTTGGTCTGCAGGTAGCCTTCATAGCGCACCCATCCAAACTCATTGTCTATTTGAAAATGATGAATTGGGAGCCTGGAGGAGGACAGAAGCTGTTGCACAGAGCAAAGCTCTGTGTTTTACTAAGTGCTCCGAGTTGGAAGGGAGATTTTAGGAGACGGGTAAAACACAATAGCCATGAAACAGGTGCTGCCGTAGTAGGAACTCCAGGGAGGGCTCAGCCTAGCTTGGCAGCCGCAGTGTGTTTTTTTCCAGCTACAGAGACTAGAGCCCCTGCAGTGCTGACAGAGGTCAGGTACTGGAAATATCAAGGACCATCATCTCTCAGGCACCAGCCCGAGACACCTCGTACATTTCATTTTAGGATGCAGACCGCAGCTTTCTGCCTTCCAGCAGGGAGAGCTGATGCTCTCTCTCTCTCTCTCTCTCTCAGATGTCTATAAATACACGCTCTCATTCACCTGAAAGCTTTCTGACAGGAGGGCAGAGTGTATCCTTCCCAGCACAGCTTTTGAGGTGGAGGACTCAGTAAGGTAACATGGGAAGCACCTAACACAGCTCCTGGAGCAGAGCAGGGACTTGATCATCGGCCTTCCTTCCTGCATTCGACCTCCCCTTTCTTCTTTATTCCTACCTTCCCCTTCAAGGGAAGCTATGAGAACGTGTGTTTAATTTCCCCTTATGTGGATATGTGTACTAGAAGATGTTGTGCTCTTTGATGAATGGGAAGACACCTCTTCTCTGAGTGAGACTCCTGCTTAAGGAGCATAAGTCACACCGGGCCACTGATCACGGTCTTCTCTGCCCCCCCATCAAATTGCCATCTTGCTTACTATTCCAGCATCTATCTTTGCCCTTCCTAGGGTGAAACATCTGCTTAATATTTGCCTTCTTTGGAACCAGGCCATTGGAAAGCAGACGAGTCAGGGCCGGCCAGGTGGAATTGGCAGGGAGTTGGTGAGCACCTTAGCATTGCCTAACGAGGCAAGACATTGGTAATGCACAGGACGGGAGCCATGGGGATTTGGCTACCTGACTGCGGGAGGGGGGGCTGCTGGCAGTCCATGAGGATATTTTATTGGGAGCAGAGTTCAGCCCTAGACTGTTTCCCAGGGCAGGGCCAGCCCTTCCCTCGCTATCAAGGTAAGTAATGTTTTAGTGCAGTATTAACGATAATAGTTAACTAGCTTGAATTTAAATTAAAAAAAATAATCAAAGGTAATGTGAAAAAAAATCCATGATAAACCAAGTATCAAAATAGTGGGGTGATGGTAATACAGATCTTGTCTGTCTGAGTGATCTCGGCCTGCAACCACAAAGTGCAGGCTGGGCAGCCTAAACACTTGTTTCCCTCAGTTCTGGAGGCTGGAAGTTCAAGGTCAAGGTCCAGCAGAATCTTTCCAGTGAGAGTTCTCTTCCCGGCTTGCAGATGGCTGCCTTCTCCCTGTGTCTTCATTTGGCTGCGGAGAAAGGGAGAGGGAAAGAGACAGAGAGACAGAGACAGAGAGAAGGAGAGGGAAAGAGATGTAGAGACAGAGACTGAGAGAGGAGAGAGACAAAGACAGAGAGAGGGAAAGAGACAGAGACATAGGGAAAGGGAGACAAAGAGAGAGGGAAAGAGAGACAGAGAGAGGGAGGGAGACAGAGACAGAGAGGGAAAGAGACAGAGACAGAGAGAGCATACTGGGTGTAAGCACACTTCTGGTATCTCTTCCTAAAATGGCACTAATCCCATTGTGAGGGGCCCATCCTGGCTACCTCCTCTAGCCCTAATTAGTTCTCCTAGTCCCCATTTCCAAATACCATCACATCAGGAGTTAAGGCTTTAGCATACAGATTTTAGGGGACACAAACATTCAGTCCATAACACTAGCTTTAATATTTTGATATTTTGTTCCTCCCTGATTTTTGTATTAATTTTTAAAAAATATTGCATTAAAACATTGTTTGACTATCGAAATTGTTGTCACCTTCAATTTTGCCTTACTCTCCTCATTCTTGTCATGTCTCTGCTCTAGAGAAGCCCTAACTCCCGAATCTGGGGAAGGGGCATTGGGCCAAGGCATCACCCTGCCCTAAAAGATCAAGGTCAACCACTCATTGGGTTGGTCCAATGCTGACCAGTTCTTCATTTTCTTTTTCTTCCTTGATCATTGTCAAGTATATGGTTGCATTTTTAATACTTCATTATTTCTGTTGTACCGTAGGACTTTGCATTTCCTCCAACACTGCAGTAATTAGTTAAACATAAGTTTCTGTAATCAAATCTAATTTTTAAAATTTCTCCTATGAATGGAGGTAGTCAGGAATCTAGAGAACCCATTCTGAATCTGTAGCTTTATTAGGCGACCTTTTGCTGTAACTTCTGTAATTTTGGTGTGTCTGCAGATTTAATCTAATTTTAAAGACTATGAAAGTCTCTTCAGCTCTCCAATAATGTGGTGACCCTTTTCAAAATTTTTTGGTAGTTTCCCCAAGTTAAACATTTTTTAACTTTTGATTTTGATATAATATTAAATTTACAGAAAAAGTCTAAGAACTGTACAAAGAATTTGTCTATATACCCTTTACTGTTTCATGTTTATATTTTGCTTCATTTGCTTTCTCTTTCTCACTGTATGTAAACATGCACACACCATCATGTATGTATGACCACGCACATATATGTATGGGCACACACATTTATATGTGAACACACATATACATGTACATATGAACACACAGCACACACGTACACATACATGTGTGTATATATATACATATACATATGTAATTGTTTTCTGAACCCTTTGTTAGTAAATTAGAGACCCTATTCATTGATATAATCTGTTATATAACCCACAGTCCATATTCAATTTTCACCATTTGTCCTAATGTTCATTATAGATATTCTTTTTTCCTGGATCCAATATCTAATCCAAGATCATGCATCACATTTGGTTGTCAAATTCCTTTAATCTCCTTTAATTGGAAACAGTTCCTCAGCCTTTTTTTGTTTTTTTTTTTAATAATGCAACTTGATTTTTTAAATTTATTAAAAATGTTTATTTTTATTTTTGAGAGAGAGAGCATGAGCAGGGGAGGAGCAGAGAGAGAGAGGGAGAGAGGATCCCAAGCAGATTCCTCACTGTCAGCACAGAGCCTGATGCAGAGCTTGAGCTCATGTACCATGATGTTATGACCTGAGCCAAAATCAAGAGTTGGACACTTAGCCAACTGAGCCACCCAGGCACCCTGTCTTTCTTCACCTTTTTAGTTTTTGAAGTGTTCAGTCATTTTGTAGCCCGTTCCTAAATTTGGGTTTGTCTGATGTTTTCTCATGTTTAGATTGAGGTTATGCGTCTTTGGCAGGAATACCACAGAAGTGAGGTGTTTACTGTTTACCATATCAAAAGTCTATTGGTTTATCTCCATTTTGGTCATATTAACTTCTTTTTTGGTATTTTTTCTTTTGTTTTTTCATTTTTTATTTTGAGATTACATCACCTAGCTGCTTTTTTCTTCCAGTTATATTGAGATTTGATTGACCTATAACAATGTGTAAGTTTAGGATGTACAATGGGAAAATTTGATATATGACTGCATTGTGAAATAATTACCACAGTAGGGTAGTTGCGTCCCTTGGTGATGTTCGCTTTGGGCACTTCGTGGAGGTCGTTCCAGACAGTTTTCTCCACCACGAAGTTAGTTTGTTCTACTTTGAAATTAGTAAATAATTTGTAGACACTTATTTTGAGATTGGGTATCTTTGTTCCTAAACAAACTTTCACGCCCTTGTTTTAGCATCCATTGATTGTTTTCCATTTTCATTTAGTCCAAAGTATCAGAAAAATTTGTCTTGAAGTTTCTTCTCTGATTTATGTGTCATTTAGAAGTGTACTGTTTAGTTTCCAAGGATCTGGTGATTTTCCAGCTTGCTTTCGCTGTTGATTTTTAGTTTAGTTCCATTGTAGTCTGTGAGCAGACACTGATGGGTGTGGGGGGGGTGTTCTGTGGTGTTCTGTGATCGGGGCACAGGTGAGCCTATGCTCCACTCCTGGACCATGAACTTCACCAGTACTTCTAGGGGTGGGACAGGATGGCTAGAAGGGGACCAGAGTTGGATGTCTCCCTTCCCCAGGTAAGGTTAGGTTCTGATAAGTAGTTTCTTCTGAAGGTGGGCCTTGCTGAGGAGAGAATACTGTGGCGTATTTCAGGATGGTTCCTTGTTTTCTCCCAAGGCTTTCCCAGGACCCTTCTCTGATTTGCACTGAAGAGCTCCTGGAGGTGAAACTCACAAAAGTTTGGGAGTCTCCTGTGACTGGGTCCTCCTGGAGTTTCGAACTCTCAGACTTGTCCAGATTGATCCCCCAAGCAATTTGTCAACTATAGTCAGGTTTTCTGACCCTGGCACTGTGCCTGCAGGGGTTTGTGCTCATGGGTGTCTACTACTGATTCTCAGTATCTGCCTGTCTCTTCAATTCGGGATGGGAGTGGGATGGGGGAGCAGTTTTCCCTGTGACCTCATTTCTCTAACACATCTAAGGAGAGTTGTTGACTTTTCAGGTTTATAGTCATTGTTCACATGGAGTGGTGGCTTCTAAGCTCCTTACATGCTAGACCAGAAACCAGAAGTCCATTGACAAATGATATCTCCATCATCCCTTCTGTATTTATTAGCTCACCATCCAGTGCAAGGAGGAGCTTTTCTTTTTTATTAGTTAATTAAATAAAATATTTCTGTATATATTTATTTAAATGGACTCATAGACTCATAGGTTCCTGTATTAATTAATGGATTATATATAACCTGTTCTTATTTATATTTATACTCTGATCACTCCTGACTTGGCCAGTGGAAGTCTTTCCCAATTAGCTCTTGAATGCTTCAACATGTTCCCCTCTTTCTTTGAGTACTTTCTTACTTTCTGATTCTACAAGATGTTCCAGGGTTGTCGTGCACGTTTCCTGCTCCAGCCGTAGCACAATATGATTCAATCATAGTTCATGAACTATTTTCTTTTTTTGGAGAGGTTATTGTAGCTGAAGATAGAGTTTGGATTCCATGTTGTTTGTTATGTCCATTGTACCACGCAGCATATTCTGTATATGATATCATCAGGATTTCCTATGAAAAGGTATCATCAGCTAGCCGTCTTTGAGTCCATTCTTCTGCTTTAATTTAGCATTTCAGGCTGGGGTGTGATTCGCACAGGTGCATTCATGTATTGTTTTGATTTAAGTAATTGCTTTATTTGGGTCTGTTTGTTAAGAACTGCAATTAACCCCCCTCCCAGTTAACTCAATATGTCTAGTGATGATTGGTTCTGTGCTCAGACCCTTGTTGATTCTCTAGAGAATAAAATACAGTACCTACTCCCAAGAGGTGTATATTATGGTAAGGAAGACAAGAGGAGTCTACACTAACCCATGGCACATGCCGTGTGCAAGTATATAAACCATCACTGCACTATATGGGGACCAGCAGTAAGTCTGTACCAGATCTTATGCATAAGGATGGAGAAGGCAAGCAAGACCCCACAGCTCATAACCATCAGACGTAGGAGGAACTTTGCATATTTGCCATGCCTAGAAAGATGAACTGTCTCATAGATGCCCTTTTACACCTGGCTATAAACCTCACTGGGACACACAGAGGAAAGAATGGACCGGGTCTCACTAAATTTCCATACATAAACGTTCCCTGGAGCCTAGAGCAGTGTCATGGAGTTGAGGTAGGAGCGCATGACATTTTGAGGTTCTCTGCCTGTATTCACTCCTGACTGTCCTAGAGCAGAGGGCTCAGAGTCTTTGTACTATTGCTCTTGGGAGCAATGTTGCCAGACTCTGGCAGAAAGAATATTACATAAGAGAAAAGCATGACGAGTTTTTTTTTCTGGCCCAATAATTTTATATCTCCATCCTGTCTATACTCTAGGTTGTAAAGCCTTGGGGACAGGGCCCTGCATTATACTTACTGGCATCTCCCATTGTATGTGCAGAGGAGTGATTCATTGGTTGTTTTTCTGAAATAACTCCAACTGCTTTGGGATGTGGGATATGGGAGATGTGAGATAAGATTTGTTGAACTGTGTAAATATAAAATTTTTGCTGTATTAGCTTAAATTGTGGCCCTAGAGTGGCTCTAGACTCCCTCCCCCCTCCTTTTTTAAATATTTATTTTTGAGAGAGAAATTTGGGGAGAGAGAGGGAGCCAGAAGATCCGAAGTGGGCTTTGTGCTGAGAGTGGAGAGCCCAATGCTGGGCTTGAACTCACTACCTATGAGATCATGACCCAAGCTGAAGTTGGATGCTTAACCAGCTGAGCTACCCAGGCACACCTAGACTTTCCCTTGTAGAAGCAAAATCCCTATGGTAGTTACAGACCTCACTTTTCCTAAACATTTTTTTTTTGGCCACATTTATCCTTATTTAAAAAGCAGATGACCTTTTAAAAGAAAGGTACTGTCTATATTGAAAAGCCTCTTTTAAATAAAAGTAAAATTATGACCTAGATGATCTTCGGTGTTAACCTATAGGCAAACTTAAAGCAAGAGAGGCCTTCCTGGCAGCTTTAAAATGAAAGCATGTAGGTGACTTCTCTGCTGCCCTTGAAGGTGGCTGCTGGATGGTCTGCATTCATCATGCCTCTTTCTTGGGCCTTATTCTTAGGCCTAGCAAAGCATGAATCTTGGTGTCTTGTAATTCTTCTAGCCAAGGAGGCACTTGGGATTCTGCCCTATTTATTTATTTATTTTTATGAATTTTAAAAATGTTTATTTTTGAGAGAGAGAGAAAGAGAGAGCGAGCACAAGAAAGGGAGGGGCAGAGACAGAGAGGGAGACACCAAATCCAAAGCAGGCTCCAGGCTCTGAGATGTCAGCGCAGAGCCCGAGGTGGGGCTGGAACTCACAAGCCGTGAGATCGTGACCTGAGCCAAAGTTGGACCCTTACCCGACAGAGCCACCCAGGTGCCCCCAGGGTTCTGGCCTCTTAATGGTAGAGGTAGGTTCTGGAAGAACTTAAAGGCTGTATTGAATAAGGAACTATCAAGTCATGCAGTGCTCACAGCTGGGATGGCCCGTGTGCATCAACTTTGGAAATCAGTAGTTGGATTAAGGAAATCCTCCAACCTGAAATGAATATCAGCTTGAGTTATTAAGCCCAGAAATATTTCCTGTCTTTGAGATTTGCTGGTAGGCCACACTTGCCTTAAGTTAAAGGGTCAGATTTTCCCGTAAGCCCTTGAGCTCTCTTGCTATTTTGGGTAATCACCTCTCCACACACATATGCTTAATCAGGAGCCGGAGCACAGGGAGTGTTGTCGACTTTGCCCTGTGCTGCATTAGGATCCCTTCCTTGGCCAAGTAAGTGCTCTTGATGAGTTCACCCCCTTCTGCGATCATGTTGTAGGGCTTCTGATTAGACATTGTTGTATGTAATCCAGCTCCATGTTAACAGGCATTCCTCCAAGTGACGACAAGATCTGGCCTATGGTGGATGATGGCTCTCCCCTGGGATCTCCTGGGGACAGGCTGGTGCTTTTAGAGCTGCCGTGTGCCTTGATCTTAATTTATCTGTTGTATTCAATATCATTGGAAGCCGGGAAAAGGCCACATACCTGACCTCTGTTCCAGGGCTGTGATATTGCACCCACTCTGAGCTTTCTTTGATCCTGGCTTTGGCAGGCCAAGTAGGGGAACTCCTTGGTCCCCAGAGTTTCCTCTGACTGTCCATTTGTGACATTTAGTCTTCAAATTACAGTTTGATTTGATTGCAGGTCAGAGAAAAAGGCTTTGAGGGTCTGCTGGAAAGTAGACCACATGAAGTGTCCACATGAAGATTAGTATTCCTCCCAGTTGTCACCTGGCTGTCCTGTGACAGTTCTTGAGGGAGAAGACTTTGGGCCATTGGGCTTTGGGCAAAGCCATTATAGGCAGCTTACAGTATTCAGGTTCGGGCCACTCCCAGTCCAAATATAGACCCCTCCTTGGTCTTTTTAAGTTTAGAATGCTTCTTTAGAATGAATTCAGATTTGCTGAAGTCATGTCTGCCTTTGTAGGGATAAGAGAATATTCACCAATTTTTACTGAAAAAAATTCATGGAGAGAATTGTTGACTTTGTTGAGGGTAAATGCCAATAAATTGGAAAGGAAGGAAGGAAAGAGGAGAGGGTAAGGGAGGGAGGAAGGAAGGAAGGAGGGAAAGGGGGAAGGGAGGGGGGAAAGGAGGGAGCAAGGGAGGAAATTGAAACAACTTTGTGTAAGATATTAGTGCTGAGTTAGGAGGACACAAGTTTCAGACAGTTGCCACCTGTGTAACATCATAGGTGTTATGGACACCCGGCCCTTGTCATGCATCTTCCATTCCTGTCTGAAATCTTATTGTGTGAACTGTGAAATAATGAAACTGCATTTTATTTATTTTATTTTATTTTATATTTTTTAATATTCTTATTTATTTCTAGGAGAGAGAGAGACAGCGTGAGCAGGGGAGGGTCAGAGAGAGAGGGAGTCACAGACTGAAACAGGCTCCAGGCTCTGAGCTGGCAGTCAGCACAGAGCCCGATGCGGGGCTCGAACCCACAAACCGCAAGATCATGACCTAAGCGAAAGTCAGACGCTTAACCGACTAAGCCCCCCGGGCGCCCCGAAACTGCATTTTAAAATGTGTTTTATAATTAGAAGCAGTGGCCTTGATGAATTTTGTCACAAAATCAAGTCTTCAGGAGCACGCTCTCAGCTGGCCACAGGCCAGAAACCAGTCTCTACAATGTGGAAAAAGGTCAGGATTGGATTGGGTCTCTATATTAAAAAAAGAAAAGAAAAGAAAAGTCTCCTTTCTTCCAATCTCCTTTTGGAACTTTTCTCTGTTTCTTTCTTTTTAAAAAATATTTATTTATTTTTTTATTTTTGAGACAAAGCGTGACAAAGTGTGAGTAGGGGAGGGGCACAGAGAGAAGGAGACATAATCTGAAGCAGGCTCCGGGCTCTTAGCTGTCAGCACAGAGCCTGACTCAGGGCTCATACTCACAAACTGCGAGATCATGACCTGAGCCGAAGTCAGATGCTTACTGAGTGAGCCACCCATGCACCCCTCTTTCTCTGTTTCTCTACTGTTCTAAAATGCCTGAGCTGAGGGTAAATCTAGATAAGAAAAGGATGTACCATTCCTTAAAGCGCTAAGAGTCTTTTCCCTGTGGTGTCCCGTGCTTGGTTTTCTGAGACTGCGGAATTTCAGGTAAAAGGAGTTTGTTTTGTGGGCTGTAGGGTAGGTTCTTGGATAAGAAAATAGTCTTTGTCAGCCTTCCCAGAGCCAAAGAGTAACTGAGATTCTATCTGTGGAGCCTCCTGTGGCTAGCCCACCTGGGAAATTCAGCCATACTTTGTGGGGCACCAGGTCTGGGCATTTGTGGGTGTTCAAGCCCGTGTTAGGGCAGGCTGCTAAGGAGACACAGGGGTTACACACCTGGCCCTCACTGCTGCTTGGCTCCAGGGTTGTAACCAGGCTTATGAAAAGAGAGGGCCTACCGGGGCTGCCCTTCAGTGAGGGTCCACTGGAGAACGGACAATCTTGGCTTCCATCTGAAGATCTGGTTGGTTTCAAGCACAGAAAAACTGTACCTCATCTGCTGCCACAGCCTTACATTCCTATGAGCTGTAGGCTCTGCTCAAGATTTCTAACACTGCCGGCGACAGGGTCCTGTCCCACGTGCAGCAGGGATGGCACTAGAGAGAGAGCCCTGTAGGGGCCATAGGTCCGGAAAAGCAGCGAGGCCCACAGAGGGGTGAGAAGCCCTGATATCAAGCTGGTGTGTGGTGCAAATTGGCAGGGATGGGAGCAGGAAGCAGTTCTGGCCCAGGCCAGTGGTGACCCTCAGGTGTACTCCCCTCTGGGATTAGGAACAAGGGGTGTTGCCACCAAGGCCACAAGGCAGAGCAGACAATGGCACCCGTAGTTGCAGCAGGTGAACTTCAATGGCTGCCAAGGAGAGCTCAAGTGCCATCTGGGGACCCTGCCAGCCACAGCGGGGGAAGGGGGGTACAGGGGAGGGTGGCGGGGACCAGGGCCTGGGATTCCACAGATCTCCTGCCCCAGGCTCTGAGCCAATGACTGTTGGTATTGTTACTCAGAACCCCTCTGGGGACCTTTCTCCAACTGGGAGAAGGGGGAACGGTACTCTTCTGTCCTTAGCGCAGAGATGCCCTTGATTTGTATTCCAGGGGATTGCCTGTGAGCAGTGGACTGTGTGGAACTCCACGGAAGTCGATGTAGGGCTCTACTAAGAACTTAGAATACCAAGTCCATGAGGGACAGTGTCTCTGACAGTGGAGATATAAACTCCCTCCCCATCACTCTGTCCTCTGACAGCTGGAATTTGGGCATTTCTGGTCTTTGGGTAAGGAGAATTTGTCTGCTGTCAAGGAAATCTATTCCAAACGAGATGTTTTATGATATTACCAATGTGTTTTTCCCCCCTAGTCATGTGTTTTCTGGAATATTCTATATTTATTGTCTATAGCTAGATAACATCTGAACAGTGTCATGATCCTGCCCGTTCGTAAGTTTACATGTGTCATAGTGTGAAAATTGCACACAGATGCTGTCTTGTTGGCTGGCATAGATGCTAGCTCTCCTCCCGAGTGCCACAGTGACATGCTGGGCCTTCCTGTTTTGACTGCCTCATTCAGCGAAGGTCCGTGGTCACACACGCTGATGTTGAGAATGACCATCCCCCTCCTCTCCCCTTCTCCAGTGGAGCACATGGTGCTTTCACACCAGCAGGCTTTGAGGAAATGAAGCTGTTCTTTCTTATTCTTCTTGGCAATAGTGTTTGAACTCTGGTATTCTGCTGAAAGCTTACCTGTTGGGAGAATAGTGAAGGGCAGGCTCGTAGTTCTCGAGATACAAGTATCAGATACTCCTTTAAAAAAAAAAAAAACCCAAATAGTAACAGCAAAACCGTATCAGAGGTCGCGCAGCTCAGACCAGGGCCCCTGAAGCAGGCTTCTATGGAAAGGCCTCAGGCTCAGACAGTTTGCCCTGAGGGAATGCGCTTGTGCGTTTTCTTCCCGATGCAGCTGTGGCAGATTCTTCAGAGGTCCAGCACGGCTCTGGCCTCCTTAAACTACGTTGAAGGCCACAAATAAGACCACATCAAATGGGTTTCTGCCCCGAGGCTGCATGGAGAGAGAGGCCCTCTTCAGGCCAGTGGGTCCCGGCTCTGCATTAGCCAGCTTCATCTTGGGTCCTTCATCCCCAGTCCTTTTTTGTGGAGAGCAAGTGGAGAGCAAGTCAGACTGGCCTTGCCTGGTGGAGCTGGAGAGGGGTCTCTCCTTCATCAGCTGTGTGTGCCCAGCATCCAAGGCTATGGGCACTTCCCGTGTCTGTCCTATGACAGCAGCCCTTTAAAGTTACTTTGAAGTTGTGACCCTTTTTCCTTTACTCTCCCCACTCACACCTGTTAGTTGTGCCATTTGGCCAGAGTATACCAATTAAACGTGAAGTATTTTATTGTGTGAAGGATTGTGTTGTGTACTTATCCTGAGGGATGGCTTTTCAACCCAGGTATTAGGATGTTATCCCCTATCTGTCTGTTTTAAATACAAATGTATTGCAAGGAATACAATGGTATGGAATGGAATGGAATATTTAAAATTAGGACTGTCTTAGAGAATCTGAGCTAGCTGATTGCTATAACTATAGGGCGTAGAAAAGAAGTTGAAGACCATTCTTGCCTGGAGGCTGTTGGGAGATTTTGTGAACCTCGCTGAGCGAGACAGAGAGGCCTGAATTGTGGACCGCAGTGTGGAAGCATCTGTGTTTTCCTCCAGTCTGCTCCTCGTTCTCCGGGTCCTGGAAATCTGGACCACCTCATGCCCCTGAGCCAGGGCTGTCTGAGAAGCAGAAGAAGTAGCAGCTGCCTCTGTTACCTTCAGCCTCCAAGGCCACGGCTAAGGGCCTTACCGCGAGGTCCTTGCCAAGGCCTTTGGCTTTCTTGAATGACCTGATCACACACTGATGTTTCGAGGCTGGGTGCTCCCCAGCTGGAGCCCTGAAAATGCTTGCATGGCATCCCTCAAGAAGGAGGCTCACTTGAAAGAAACTCACACAAAGTAAATCACCAGGACTGGATGGTTTCCATCCAAGAGTTGGGGAAGGAAATGAAGTGTGAAATAGCACAGATACTGATGAAGACATTAGTTCTCCATTAAAACCACAACTGTAGCAGGGCAGAGGAAACTTGCTAACACGATGATCTTATTGCTGGAGGGGGGAGATTAGTGGCCTGTCTGCTGCTTCCAGAAAATCCGGTCCCCTTGGAAAGAACGGCACAAAGTATGAACAATAACACAATAGCCTTTATCCCCTTAAAGCAGGTAAGAGGGACAGTGTGCTGATTCACACATGACACCATTTTAGTAGAAACCTGGGAAAGGTTTCTACACTCATATAATAGTGAGTGTGTAACATGTAGGCTGCTATTCTCTAGTCTGCGCCCCTGGCAGACATTGCCAATCGATCTGGTACTCTTCCCTTTGAGCTTGGATGGGGTCTCCTTCGTTCTGTGCTCTTGACTGTCACCATCAAATGACCAGAGTTGACATCTGTGTTAAAGCTCATTTTCCCTCTGTGCCTAAGAGGATATATTTTATCATGGACCACAAGGGCTCATAATTAAATGATAACTCATGACAAGAAGGGGGTCTTTCACAGATAGTTTAGTTTAAGAGCATGAAAAAAAAAACATGTCACATCCTCTCTTCTAAAGACTAAGTTAGCAGGATATTCATCCCAAGCATCAACGGTTTTGTGAGAACTGAATCCAGAGTGTAACCCCGACTCAGACCAGAGTAGAATCTTTCTGGAGGGAAGAGAAGTCACTTCTTCTGTGGCAACAAGCAGCATGCTCCAGAAGGTTCTTTTGAGGAATGAGAATCAACAGCAGCCTCCTTCATGAGGCATTTCCCTGCAGAGTTGTAAACGGTGTTGCGTCCTGCCACCAAAGTGACTCGGTGGGGCACAGAAGTGAGGTATGCTTTGAGAGAAGAGCTACACTGAAGCCCAGGGAGAAGAGAGATGGGAACCTTGGACCTTGGAGAGGCTGAGTAGCTTTATGCAAAACCTGAAGTCTCCCTGGGACTGGCCTTCACTTCACACTAAGGGAGCAGAAGACCCGTTCTGCTGCAGGTCTGGGAATCCCGTGGAATCCACAAAAACATTTTGTCACTGGAATGAACAAAGCCTCCTGTCACTGATAACAATTGAAGCAATTTGGTTATAAGGGCGCCTGAGTGGCTCAGTCAGTTTAACGTGTGGCTCTTGATTTTGGCTCACGTCATGATCTCATGGTTTGCGGGTTCAAGTCCTGCATCTGGCTCTGTGCTGGCAACATGGAACCTGCTTGGGATTCTCTCTCCCCCCTCTCTCCACCCCTCCCCTGCTTATGTGCTCTCTTTCCATCAAAATAAACTTAAACAATTTAAAAAATAAAGCCATTTGGCTATAAGAACTATCCTATTAGCCCAGTGATCTCCATTTAAAGAGGTGTATGATGGAACAGATCTCCTGGAATATACTGTAATCTGATCTTTTAAAGATAGTTGCCTGCCTGCCCCCATGAGGGAAAGGGCTATTTTTCTTGATCAGTGAAAAGTACAACATACTCTGATTAACAGAGAATTGGAATATAGTAAACTGCATGTAGTGTGGGAGAGACGCTGCCTGTACTGTGGTTTCTCATTGATAATTCAGCATCTTGTCAGGATCTTATCAGGCTCCAGTCATCCCTGGGGCATTGAGCAGGTGTTGTGGCTCAGGAACGGTGGCCGCAATGATACGGTAGGACCCATTGGTCAGCAGACCTGGGACTTAGCCCTCACCCCACCAGCAGGTTCCCTGAGATCTTGCTCAGATCTAGCACAATCATGGGGCATGGAATGAGACGCTGGGGAGGGCATTTTGTCTAGATGTTTGCCTCACGGAGCTGGGGATTATCATCTCCGTTTTAATGTGAGGCAGTAGTTGTTCAGTAAAAGAGTAAGTTAAGTGCACAACGTGTGGGAGTTGGGGGGGGGGTGTAGGGAGAGGGCAGGCTCCCAGCCAGCAGACCTTCTCATGTCACCTCTTTGCTTATGAGCCTCAGTTTCCTGTCTTTAATGGGTATGGAAAAGTAAGTGTGGGTTTCACATGGTGTTTAGAGCATAGGGAGAAATCTCTGGGTTAAGTGATTAAATGTCATGCAGATGACTTCTATTGCGAAGGCACTTGACAGTTGATAAAGTGCTTTCGTCTACAATTATTTAACCCTGCTGAAGACTCATCACATGGGATTCCTTATCCACTTTCCCCAGATGCCTCAGCTGAGACTCAGCGGGATGGAAATGGCTTCCTCAAGATCAGACCAAGGTCAGAACCAGGGCACATGCTTCTGCCTTCTGGTTCTGGACCCCCAGTTCCTTTCACCACATAATGATAGATAATGGAGAGTTTACTCTGTTTATCATTCATGTCGGTGGCAGAGAGTCCTTCCATGTCACAGCCTGGTAAAAATAGACCGTGAGGGCAAGGAGGTTCTCAGCAGCAAACAAACTGAGCTCACCAAAATGTTCTCGTGGGCCGGCTCGGTTGCCGTGGCCTTTAGGAAAGCCTTGGCAGTCCTGTGGGCAGTGTTACCTACTCGCATTCCCTGAGGAGCTGCCTCTTGGCTCTGGGGACAGGCGCAGGCCCTGCCCTAGAGGACGCAGGGCGAGGGGTGTGGGGTGAGGGCAGGGAGGAGGGTTTCTTCTGAGGTGTGGGAACCACCAACCTGGAGCCCATCCCTGCGGAGGGGCCAGATTGTGTGTCCCACAGGGCCAAACACAGACAAGGAGAAACAGCCTGGTGACCCTGGGTGTCTGTGTCACTGAGGGTTTTCTGAGAGGCGGGGAAGGGCAGCAAGGGAGTATGGATGAGTTAATGTGGCAAGGCTGAAGAAAAAGCCCCATCAACATTCACTTAAAGATACATACATTTTTTAATTTTAGAGAGAGAGAGTAGAGGTGAGGGGCAGAGGGGGAGAGAGGGAGAATCCTAAGCAGACTCCATGCTGATGGAGCTCGATCCCACGACCCCGGGATGATGGCCTGAGCCACAATCAAGAGTTGGATGCTCAACCGACTGAGCCACCCAGGCGCCCCTTCTTAAAGATAATTCTTAATCCCCCGAACTCCCCCAATTGATTGGATATGCGCTATAATTTTAAAAAGTTATACATGCACGTGTATGTGGTTAAAATGCAGATATATGAGAAACAAGAAATCATACAGAGAAAGTGTAACACTCATAGAGAAAAACGGTCACTTTGTAAGGAATATGTTTTTGGGAAGATGTACCACTACTGTTCTGGGTTACATTTTGTTGAATACTTTTCTTGTTGGAAATATCTGCTTAAGAGGACATGCTTTATATTATAGCAGAACACCTTGAAGATGGATGTTTTCCCCACTTGAAGGAAGCCTATCAAACCAGTGGTCCTTGTGCTGTTAAAGTCATAGATTGCTTTGAGAATCCTATAAATACATACATACATTCTCTTCCTAGACAAATGCAAGTTCTTGTAACTTTGACACAACTTTAGGTCAGGTAAACTGCCAAAGCCCAGCCACTGACATTAGGTTAATATCCTCTTTGTTGAAAAAAATTAGAAATTAATATATTATGAACTAATTTTTCCTTTATAGAATGATTCACTGCATGCAGTTGAGACGGTTATAATTAAAATGTAGATATACAGCCAGTGTCACACAAAATATTCTGATTTCTATGAAGTTCCCTAGCTGATAACATTTGTATTTTACATCTGTAGTCATTGCACGTTCATATATATACATATATATATATTTAAGTAAGCTCTATGCCCAACATTGGCCTTGAACTCACGACCCCAAGATCAAGAGTTGCATGCTCTACCAACTGAGCCAGCCAGGTGCCCCCACATTCACTTATAATTTTATCTAAGTTTTTTATTGGTTCTTTTAAAGATGCTGTGTAGTGTTACTCCACTGTAATTTGTATCTGATAACACATGTGATATTGGTATAGTAAGGAAAATCTGCCTTCACTGTAAAATCAATTTTGATTACATGTAGAATATGGTATATAAAATAATATTTTAATGTATACAACAGCCCACACGCCATCAGTAAGATCTCATCCTCCAAACTTGTGAATTCTGGGAGAAAAAATTACTTCCATATGTTTCTAAAACTACTTAGGATTTTTGACGGGTTGGTGGTCTGTTGATTCTAAGTATCTGACCTGTCAAAATGCCATCTTTAAACTCCAGTGATGCATAGAGGCTTGGAATTAGCTGGGACTGAATTTATTACAGAACAAAGGGAGGTGATGATTAACACACCCATCTGAACAGTAGGGGGGAGAATAATCCTTGAATGGATTAGATGCCATGATCCTAAAACTGCATTCTTTGAGCGTTGGGTCCCTGCCCAGAAATGGGGAGAGGCCAAACACTGTTGCCTTTTAAATGACAGGGTATCTCCATGGGACTCTGGTCAGGGACACTGGTGCAGAGTTGAGGGTCAATAGAGAAGAAGGCTTTCTTTCTCCTGCACTCTAGCAGAGTTGAGGACTAGACCTGCTCTGTGTGCAGTAACCCTCAAAACGGACAGCCCACCCAATTAGTGTTATCCAGTTATCGGTCTACCTGCGTGGGTGGGGATTAGATTGTAAATAAAGAGTTGTTTTTTGTTTGTTTCTTGTAACCACTAAAGGAGAATAGCTTATCTTTTTTTTTTTTTTTTTTGGACACCAGTAAGCTACTTTCAAGATAGGCATAGAAACTGTAGGAAGCTGAAATGAATTATTATGTACTGTCCCCCCAAGAAGTCAAGGGTGATAGGCAGGCTCTCCCTGTTCCCTGGCAATATCTGGTAGATTCTGTGCACCCCCAGGATGTAATTGTAGGGAAATTTATCTTTGTAAGAATAGTCCACAGACAGAGCACTAAACCCCTTTTCTGAAAGATTTTTCCATTATTCTCTCTTTCCTCTAACATTCTTATAAGTTTTATAAAAAGTCTGGATTTTTAAAATCGCATGAGTTGATAGCATTGATGGAGGTTGAGTCTCTGAGAAAGACCACCAGCAGAAGAGAAGCCTCCTGAGGAGGAAGCAGGCCATTAGGAAAGTCATTTTGACCCCCATTCCCTGGAGGGAATCACAAACCCAGGTGCTCAGGAAATCTCCTGTCACTCTGAGATGGGCCGGAACACGGTGCCATGTCCGAAGCTTCTAAATACAGTTCAGGCTGGGTCATCATGACAGATGCTGGCCTGGCACTCCCACGGGCTTTGCAGTGGGAGCTCTGACAACTTAAATGCCACAGCCCCTGGGCTCCAAGCCTTCCTGGGCTGGGACAGGGAGAGGCACTACAGAGCCTTATGGGCAGGAGGGTAGGAGCAACTTTGGCAAGGAAATCCTGCTGCCTCGATGACACCACTGCTCTTTCAGAAAGCAACAGGCACCCGGCGACACACCAGCTATTTTAGAAGCTGTCAGTTTCTGAATTGCTGACATACTTGGAGGACACGGTCTCTTCAAGAGTCATTCTTACCAAGGTAGGTAGGCCTGGGGGAAAACAGAGGCATGGTGTAGCCAAGGTGTTGGCTGAGGAATGAGTGGAGGTCAGTGATCCAGGCAAGATGACTCAAGGAGTCAGTAATGGAGTTAGGAATAACATGTTGACTTTGGGATTCCCAAATCAGCCGCTACACTGAGGACAGTGTTAGGCAATCCCTTACCTTGCCCCACCCTCTTCTTGGCCACCACCAAAAATCTTCCCTGGGGTCAGCATCCTTTGACATCTCTTTCTTTTCTGGGGAGGGCCTTAGAGGAGAAAAAAAGACCAGAGAAGACAAGAGGGGGGCTTTTCCCGGAGGGCTCCGGGGACTTGGGGTGTGAGGATGGGATTCCAAGTGTTGAAAGCATGTCCAGCTGGGGTTGGTGAGTTGTAAATATCAAGACACTGCTACAAACATGATGAATCCAGGGTGCTCCTTTCCCCCTCAGCACTTGCCCTGTACCCCCCAAAGTAGATTCTTTTCTCTTGTCCAGGCATTTGGTTTTAGGGTTTCTGAAGATTGTGTGACACGGTGGATGAGTTCAAGCTTTGGAGTAAGACACCGGTATTTTTCTTCTCTCTGGTACTTCTGTGGGGGTGGCTCTGGGCAGGTTACCTCGGCTGAGTCTCAGTGATAGGGGTATAGTGCATGGCTCTCAGACCCCATCCTCATGCCCCCTAGGAGATTCCCTCAGGCTCTAGATCTTTTCTCCCTCCTCCGTGTGTGTTTCCCTTATCCTGAGACGAGGACAAGTGCTCTTGCTGAGGGTATTACTTTGGAGTCAGGGGATGCTTCGGCCTCCCTGCTCTTTCTTGTGTTTCCCCCTTCTCATGGAACAGTGCCCCTGGATGGCTCCTCTAGCCAAGGTTGATCCTATGCTTCTCTGCTCAAGGCTAGAGTTGGCTTCCCCAGCCCCATTTCCTTACTGAAGGTCCAGCATACCTCTTTGCCCCATGATATTCCCTGTTGTCTCTTCTTTCAGATTCTAGTCATTTCCCCTCTCGGTAGTGTGGCAGCCATTGTGGACCAGGAGGGTATCATGTAAGCAGACCCACACAAAAGAATGCTTTTTTCACTGATATTTTCACTGTTTCTTTGTTCTCTTTCCTTCTGCTTTTCCATTATGTCTTCTAACACTATTCAAACTATCAAACTATTTGATAGTTTCAGCTCTGGGCCCCGAATTATTTTCTTCACTATGTGATCTTTTCCTGTTCTACATTTTATATTTTCTTTATTTGGATTTGCTTTTCTCCATTTAAGAGAACACAGACCTTCTTTTTCTCTCTCAGATATGGACAGGGAGTGATTGGGGAAACATCTAACCCTTGTGGTCACTCCCCTTTCCAAATGATAGAAGGAACTAACATTTAATATACTCCTGCTGTGTGCTACAAGCTTTGCTGAGGGTAATTGAGATCTCTATTTTAGATGAGGAAATTGGCCTAGAAACGTTAAGTCGCTTGCTCAAACTCATGCATCTGGGTCTATGTGATTTCTTAAAAATTTGTAATGTTTATTTATTTGAGAGAGCAAGAGACAGAGCATGAGCAGGGGAGGGGCAGAGAGAGGGAGACACAGAATCTGAAGCAGGCTCTAGGCTCTGAATTGTCAGCACAGGTTCAACTAAAGGCTTGAACTCTCAAGCTGTGAGATCATGACCTGAGCCAAAGTCAGACAGTCAACCGACTGAGCCACCCAGGTGCCCTTGGGTCTATGTGATTCTAAAGAGGGACTGTTTTTTATTCCCTTTCTGGCAGCATCTCTGGAAACCCTGCCTTACTGCAGGCAGCAGAGACCTGCTGAATGGGGGGTGTGGAGGCTACAAGAACCACTCTGTTCCTAAAGGCAGGACTTACTCTGTTTCTGAAGGAGAGGCCTATGTGCCAACTACTTCTACCTCAGCGTCACTAACTCTAGAACTTGAAGGCTTTAACCTTTTCCCCATTTTTTCCTCATGACCACAGACACTTACTCTTCTTGAGTTCCTGTGGAGGAGATTTAGTATCTGAGAATTTTTCTGATGCTTGGCTGGGAGCGCTACTCATTGAAGTGACTGAATTCCCTGAACTCATTTGAAGCCTGTCAAAGGCTTCAGGTCTGATCTTCTCAATCAGTTTAACACAACTCACAGTCATGGAAGGAGAAGTGGGTGGGGTTCCAATCATTTAGGTTCTATGTAGACATGACCCTGTTGAGATTGGGAACATGGCATTTAATGAAGACACCTCATTACCAGAGATATTTGGTCTCCTGAAGAAGATCAGAAGATGAATAGTGTTCAAGATTCTTCATCTCACCTTCAGTCTACTGTCCCAGGGAGCAGTCTACTGTCACCTCTCTTCTCTTGCCTTGCTAAACATACAGGATTTCATTCATTCACTTATTCAATAAAACTAACATTTATTGAGTGCCTAGCATGTGCCAGGCACTGTCCCAGGTGCTGAGAATACAAGATTTCTAAGGCAGAATTACTTGCTGTTCTCTAAGCTGTCTGGTAGACTTTACTGCCATGCTTGTGCCTTGAAGTTCCCTTTTCCTGGAAGATCCTTCTCCTCCTTTCCCTATTTCTTCCTTTTAATCTTGCAAACATCTTTTCAATAGGCCCAGAAAAGACCACTGGGCTGGAAGGGTTTCTTCTCACCTCTAAACTTCCATAGCATTTTGTTGATATTACTCTTAGATGTAGTACATGAAAATTAACATTTCTCTATCCCCTTTACTATTGATAATGTATTGACATAAACATGCACACGTACTCTGTTAATCATTCGTGAAAATTTCACACAGGAGGTACTAATGATATCCTCATTTTATAAATGATAAAATTAAGGCTTCAAGAGGTTAAGTGACTTGTTCAAGATTAGGCAGTTGAAAAGGAAGAGGTGAACTTTAGAATTCAGTCTTTTGATTTCCAAAGTCTAGTCCCCAGTGTGCTCAATGCCTCTTGGATTTTCACTATTCTACTTTTATTAGATTATATATTGACCCGTCCCGTCTCCTAAGTGATTTTGTATGTTCCTGAAAACTGAGATCATGTTTTATTCAGTTTTGTGCCCCTCATAGTACCTAGCACACTGTGAGGTTCAAGCTTGTTAATCAATAATTATTTACAGAATAAATAAATGATTTATTGAATGGATGGATTTAGAAGATTACTGGGGAGATTGTTACATGATTGCCAGCCATGTAGCTCTCTTACATTCAGTAAATGAGATGGTTCCCTATGTTCGGCATGATACACTAGGTTTTAAAAAAAAATTTTATTTATTTAAAAATTTATTTTTTATTTATTTCTGAGAGAGAGAGAAAGACAGCATGAGCAGGAGAGGGTCAGAGAGAGACAGGGAGACACAGAATCTGAAACAGGTTCCAGGCTCTGAGCTAGCTGTCAGTACAGAGCCCGACATGGGACTCAAACCCATGAACTGTGAGATCATGACCTGAGTTGAAGTCAGATGCTTAACTGACTGAGCCACCCAGGCGCCCTGATGTTGGGCTTTAGTGTAGCTTGTGTATATTTTGAAGGGAATTTTGTACACAAATGTCTAACCTACTTACATGTTTGAAATTGCCATCTCCAAGGCACTGTTTCTGGAAGTCATAGTTAGATTATACTTACTGCTTGGAAATTGGCTCCTTACTTCTTCCCCTTTAGTGGATTAGCATGAATATGTTTACTTATTGGTGCTCAGTGAAAATATCCTAACAAGGTATAAAGCAAGGTCTTCTAGGGCCTATGGAGAAAGGCCTCCTTCTCACTTCATAGAAATTAAAAAGACCATCAGGCAGATGTCTGATGGTGCTATGGTAGTGACCTGGGTGGTGGCGGGCGGTTCAAAGTAGTTGTGGTTGCAAAGAGCAAACAAGCAGTGGCTTGGGGATGAGTGAATGTGTCACTTAACCCAGAAAAAAATGCCAAGAGCCTCAAGGAGGGACCTGTGTTGACAGCTGCTGGCCCAAAATTGACTGGTAAGTCTTGAAGACCACCCAGTCAATTAGGATCAACTTTTGGAGGACCTCTGGTAGAAGAGCTATTTAGATTGAATATTGCCATGTGGCTTCTAACCAATTTTTTATTATTCCCCTTATGCATCTTCTGTGCTTTCCATCAGGAGTATTTTCTGAACCAAAATTCAATTCAACTGAATTTAAAATTCAATCTCAAAATTTTTAATTTTATAGGAAGAATTAAATAAGATATTTGGAATTAGGACTGTTCTAGAAAACCCAAGACCCATATTTGTCTTTATTTTTTCTTGGTCTTCCTGATTAACTTGATCTTTGGCATCTAATCTTATATGTTCATTTGATACTTTATTGTTTATAAATGCTTTATTGTTACCAGATGAATTCTCCTCAAATACAGATATCCATTTAGGACTATCAAAAACTTTTGGGCTGTGAACTATGACCTGAGTTAAGCCTAAATTAACCAAATTCTGCACGAGTAAGAACTACCTCAGCTGCTTTTTCTTGTCTCTCAATACTGTCATTACACATTTCTCAAAGTCTGTACATTTTCCAAGTATCTTCTAATGTTGTTTTGCTTATGGTCTAAGCTAGAATGAAAGAGTTATTTGACATTGACAGTGATCTTCAGTGAACTGTCACCTTTGGATGTTTTCCCCAGAGGAGGAACTGGGGATAGGAAGTAAAATACAACAAAAGGGGGCCTTTTGTACTTGTACTTACTTATTTAATAATGTTAAGTTGGTGCAGACACCTCAAATATTCCTGAACACAGCTGTCCCTCTACTGAGAAAGGAAAAGTCTCGTCTGGCCTTGGCTTGAATTTTCTCCTCTCCCAAAAGAACTGACAATGTTTTAGTTTCCACAGAGCTATCTTCTGACTGAGGAGCCTGAACATTAGCTCTGCATTTCCAAGTTCAGTGTGGGAAGCACCTACCTCTAAGGGCTCATTCTGAAAATGGGGAAATAGCGTACGGTGGAAAGAATGTCAACCCTAGTGTCAGGCTAACCCAGATCGCACTGTGACACCTATTATATAATGGGAGAAGGCCTCTCAATCTGGCCAAGCCTCAGTTTCCTCATTTGTAAAATGGCAACAGTAGTGCTCATTCATAGAGTTTTCTATGAAAATTGCATGAAATAATGTATATGAAGTATCTAGTGTAGTGCTTATAACTTCTCTTCCCCTTTTGCTTCCATCTTCAAAGTATGCTGGAGCATTAGAGGCTGAAACTTTCATGACATTGAGCCTTCATCTGATCAACAAGAAATAAATATAAAAATTACTGCTGCCACTTCTTTGCAAAGCCTCTGTAAAAGGCTGAATTCTTAGGGATGACTTTGGGTCCTTGCCTCTGGTTCTGTGTATCACTGAGTGAGATGCTGGTTGTCAGGTGGAGAGTGCTTTAGGCAGCTGAGAGATAATGTGCTTTTGGTCTCCTTAATTGGCTTATTGGCATGGGAATTGCAGGCTTCAGGTTACCTCCTCCTTTTCCCAAATAGAACTTGGAGGGCATGGAGAGCTCAGAGACTTCATTCCATCACCAAAGTCATCTAACGGGCTCATTTGAGTGTTTGCTATCATCATAATTTTAGTTTAATCCAACCTGGGTTATAGTTCATTCCCATGAAGCTCTGGACTGGGTATCAAATTTGGGCTCAGTCCGTACTCAGGTCAGTGCCAAAGGCTCTGCTTCTGCCATATTTAGAATTACTCTGTGAAAAATTTCATCACCAGATTTTGCTAAGCTACCTGATAAAATCTGACATTCCAAAACCAATTTCAACTGTACTGGTCCTCTAGAAATAGAAATTTACTTCAGCATGGTGCAGAGAGTGCTGCCTGCCCTGGTATGAATGAGAACCCTTGGATGGCTGAGGAAGCCTTGGTTTTGGAGGCTTCAGGATTTAGGAAATAGACCAAAGAGTGACTGCCTCACCAATATCAGATACGAAGTGCCACTCAATATAGTCATGTCCCAGTTATTGGCAGGAAAAAAAATGTTTGATTATCATCTGGGTTGTGTCTTTCTCCTTTGTTTCAAACTATTTTCTTCTTTGGAGTAAAACATGATTGCTGAAGTCCAGGTACATCTAATCTCAGAACATTCTACATCTCTTATCTGACTTATAGCCATCTTCAGTGACCCATTTCCCATCATGAAAACAGGCTGTTCTATATCATTCATATAGAAGATGTGGCAAAACATTAAACTCAGCTTGTGGAATTCATAGTCTGGAAGGGGAGACAGAACTACCATCATTTTCATTTGAAAGAAGACTTTGGTATGAAGAAAACAAAGTCTAAGCTCCATATTATGAGACCCAAGTTCCTTCTGGAATATAAACTCTATGTGGCCAGAGATTCCTCTGCGACCCTCCCCACCCCCAATGTCTCAAGAATCTAGAAGAGTGACTGGCACATAGTAAATGTTAAATAAATATTTATTTATTTGAATTTGAATTGAGCCTGACTTTCCACCTTTATCTCTTATCTCATCTCCCCTCTTCTCTTATGTATTTTAAGCTCTGGCCCTAGCAGTGTGCTTGTAATTCCCCAAAAATGACAAGTCCTTACTCATGCTGTTCTAACTACCTTTAATTCCATCTCCTAATTTCTTTGTGTGCTCATATTGAACTTCTATTTCAAGTCTATTCTCAAATATCACCTTATGAAATCTTCTTGATCCTAAATTATTGACTTGCTTGCTTTTCAATGCTCCTTGATTCCTTACTCCCATATTGTTGGGACACCTACTAATCAGTCTTCTTTAACAATTTGTGTGTCCTTCCCATCAGATCGTGAGCTCCTTCAGAGCTCATCTGTTTTGGTCCATTAATATATAACCTGATCTGTACAAAGCAGAAATGTTTGGTGAAATAAAAGTGGAATTAAATATAGACTCATATGCCTGCAACCCTTGGGAGGCAGAGCTAATGTAATCTAGATTTTGGTATCAATAATATATAAGATGGTGATAATAATAATACCTCTTAGATTTCTTTCATTAAATTTGTTATATACATAAAGTCTTAGCAGAGCACCAGATGCATAGTAAATGTGCAATAGATGTTGACCATTAACTCTTTGGTTGGGATAGCTTTCATGGGCTTATGTTCATCTCACTGTCCAAAGTCACTGGCACTGTTATCAACAGAATCATTAGTTTCTGTTATCATAAGGATATAAATATAATTTTCTAAGCAGGAGGATATCTTCCCCCAAGATCCTAGTAGTCGAGATAAGGAAATACTAATAGATAAAGGTAAGTAAATAGTAAAGATAAGGAAACTGAGCCTCCATGAAATAAAGTGACTTTCCAAGACCCCACTCATGGTGAGTAGTGGAGCCCCAGGAATAAATGTGCTCTGTTCACTAGTAATAAATTGTTCCTCAAATTATTAGTTAAATGGAAATGAAAATCACCTTGAAGACTGTGACATATGTTTTAATAATGTCTGGTTTTGATATGAAGTCAAAATACACATGATTTAGGCATTTTCTATACATGTCAACCAACTCAACTCATCATGGTTGAGTTGCTGTTGTTAGACCTGGTGATCTTTAAGCTGCACTACTAATCCACCCATTATTCAGTAGACTTAAAAGGGACTTTATAGCACCTCTAATTAAACGTGCATGTGCTGTGCTAAAACGATTGAGGAAGATGAGGGCCGGAATAGTCACGTGACTTGCCAGGATCAAGCATATTAAGCCATTTCATTTGTAAGGATTGTTACACTAGTTGAGGGTTGTTTCAGAATTGTTGGCTGTTTTGGCCAGGGTTGAACCTAATATCTTGGGAGAGACCTGATCATTGGATCAGGAGGCAGAAGACCTAATTTCTAGGCTATGGTTTTTTAAAATTTTTCTTAGTCTCAAGTCCCTCATCTAAATAATGGACATAAAAATACGCCATTTCTATCTGATCAAATGGAAGGATATATTAAATAATGTATAAAATGTAAACTATTTTATTATTGCTATTATTTTGCATGAATTGAGAATTGAACCTGCTGTAGCTTTCTTTTTTTCTGAAAGCTTTTTACTTATTTATTTATTTTTTAATTTAAATTTTAGTTAGTTAACATACAATGAGATATTGGTTTCAGGAGTAGAATTCAGCACTTCAGCAAGTGCCCTCCCTAGTACCTATCTCCCATCTAGCCCATCTCCCACCTACCTTCCTCTGTCAGTCCACAGTTTGTTCTTTATCAAGAGGCTCTTGTGATTTGTTTCCCTAAACTCAACCATCTCTGAGAACTTAGTGTCACAATATCCATTTTATCAACACGAAATAGGTCAGAGAGAGAAAGCAAGTGACGCCATGATCTGATGATTAGAATCTCTTTTGTAGGGATTTTTTTAGATGATAATAGATATGTTAGTTTGACCGTATAGATCAGATGATGTTCTCCAGTGACTTGTAACTGGCTCCATGTAAACTACCAAAGACTTTTTTAACTTCCTTAGTTAGGTATAACATTATCATTTAGGTTCCTGATTGGCTGAAATGTCCCTTGTTAAAATATCATCCATAACAAACATCTGACAGCCAAGAAGTCTTTCCAGGTCATTCAAATGCATTCCTAATGGTTATTTTTTTTGAAGGCGGGAAGTCACAAATTGCTGAGAATTAAAAAAACACAACTTGAAAACATGGGAGTGTTTTCTGATAATCACAGGACTGATTGTATTTTCATGGTGACCCTATTTGAAATAACCTGTTCTGCATTTCTTACAATCATGACTTAATTAACTTGATTTTAGTTACATTCTGATTAATAGCTAAAGTAACTGATGTGGTTAGCCTAAATATTTTATATAGCTATGATTTAGAGTGTATTTTACAAAGAATTAAATTTTATTTTTATGTAAGGTGTTGATCTTTACTCTGAGATTCCTATTTCAAGAGTATTATAGGGTAGCTTAATTTATATTATTGAAAATGTGGGCTGGTGCCTGTATTCTGTGTATAAAAGTCGCTTTGACTCTCTTTTATGAGGGAGTGATAATTAGGAGCACAGAGTATTTCTCAAAAAAATAATGTATCTGAAAATTATCTTCATGGGCAAATACTACCTATGTCTCCACATCCTGTCCATTTCTTTTCTAGTAAGCATGAGTTCCCCAGGGATGTTCTAGTCCTCTCAGATCCCCTCTTTTCTGGATTCCTATGAGACATGCAAGGCAGAAAACTGCCTGGTACTATTTGTCTTGGTCTCTGACTGTGTGTGAATGTGCTTAGTTTCCACTTGTACTGTAAATACCTTTAGGAGGAGCCCTGTCCCATACTTTGGTATTTTCCAGAATCTAGCACAGTGCTGGGCACATAGTAAGCACCCAATAAACACATAATTAATCAACACTAAGTGGGAAACTTCTCAAGGTCTGGGGCTCTGTTTCAAATTATCTACACGGTACCTCATATAGGGCCACATGCTGATAGGTGCTTATTGATTGATTTGATTGAAACTATAAACAGAAGACCCACTGAATTTTTTAACTTCTGTGATAATCTGAGCCCCCAGTCTTTTTCCTCACTTAACTTGTCTTGCCCAAGCAGTTTTCATTTTATGCTTCTAATTGAGGTAGCCTGAGTTATCACTGAAAGCTACATTAGAAGGGATTCTGACATTCTTCAAGTCATTAGAGGTGGAAGAGATTATAAAAGTTTTCAGCTCAGTCCTTCTAAATACATGATAAGGAAATAGATCCATTGTAGTTAAGTGACTTGTCCAAGGTGACTTATTAGTTCATTTAATGTTACGCTTTGGGCTCCCATTTTATTCCAGATGACACAGGGAGATAAGAGCAGAGTCTTTGGCTTCCTAATTCTCCAGCTATAGCCCCATTCCAATCCCAAACTCCAATGTGGTCACCATTAAAAAGTTATCGTTTAGTGCAGTGGTATCTTTCCCTCCCCTCCCTCTTGCTAAATACTTATTAGAGATATCATATGTCCAAAATACCAACTTATTCATAATTGGAGCATGTTGTGGTAAGGGGATTTCATACCACTTTGTTCCCAAGGATAGGACAAGCCTATTTTTAAAAAATTCTTGCTTTGAGGCATTTTTTTTGTTTTTGTTTTTGTTTTTAATATTTTTATTTATTTCTAGGAGACAGAGAGACAGTGTGAGCAGGGGAGGGTCAGAGAGAGAGGGAGACACAGACTCTGAAATACGCTCCAGGCTCTGAGCTGGCAGTCAGCACAGAGCCTGACGCGGGGCTCAAACCCACGAACCGTGAGATCATGACCTAAGCGAAAGTCGGACGCTTAACCGACTAAGCCACCCAGGCGCCCCTGAGACGTTTTTTAAAAGTTCACAATACTTGTGATAAGTGAGGAGCTCTTGACATTATCACAGAAACGATGGGATTTGGGAATCTGTGATTTGGGGGATCTGAATTACTGTGTGTGACAGCGTGTGTGAGATGATGTGATGGCTCTGCAGTGGAAAGGCATATAGAATCGGGGGTTGGGGGGCAGAGATTTGTCACTCAGCATCAGCTCCTGTCTTAGATAAGTAGCTCCACTTTTCTGTGCTTGAAGGAGATCAAAATTAGCACCTGTTTACCTCCAAGTGTAACATGATGTGCTTAGACATATAAAACCTAGATAGAAAACTTTTTTTTTCGTGAAGATGGTGACTTTACTAGTGAGCAGGGATAAACTAGGTTTGGGGCAGAGTTTCCTATAACCAAAGCTTGGTTCAGTTCTGCAGTACCCTGAATGTCTTCAGAAGTGAAGGGTGATGGCCTGAGAAGGATGGAGAGAAATGGCACTTTGCTCCTTGTGGGTGCCAGCGGCATTGTGGGAGACTCTTGCCAGCAATGCTGTGAGAGAGAGAAACAGGCTAGAAGGAAAGAAAAGGCAGGGTCTCATGGGATGGTTTTTCACAGGCCTAGAAACCTGCTGCAGGTAAGTGAAGATGCCGCAAGGTGGTCTGACTTTCTATCCCATCCTTCTTCATCCTGCTCATGTCAAGGACTGATGGCCAGGAGGCCTTGACCTTTGACATCAGAGAACAGTCAGTTGTCAGACTAAGACAATGCTGTTTCCAACAGCAGTGTATGTGTTTATTTACAGGGGAAGCAGTCAGAATCCTAGATGTTAAGGGTGGGTTGGAGAAATAGGTTCCCAGGCTTAGCTTGTGGTATTTGACCTAAGAAGATTGTACCAGCTAATCTGAGTTTGGAAAGTCTTAGGAGATACCATTCTTGGCATTGGGACTTTAAAGCTTTAAAAATTATAGCAAACTCCCTGGTAAATCTGACTCCAGCCTTCTCCATCACTCTTCATGCCCCCCCGCCTGCAACCCCTTCATGAGTACAGAAGACACAGGAAGAAAGGACCATCTGGCACAGCATGCCAGCTTTTTATTTGGTTGCTCTCAATCCTGCCTTCCTGTTTGGATCACCCCTCCTCTCTGCTCATACTTCAGAAACCAATCAAGGTGTCTCCTGAACTCATTTATTCCCTTTGTTTCAACCGCCTTCTTGGGTAACTTTTTCCATATGCGTATATCCTTGCCTTACAACAGACTTTTTTTTTTTTTTCATTTTTCATCCAAAATGGCCTGATTGGACTCTTAGGAAAAACCATTCACTCAAATATATGACAAAGTGCTTCTAAAGGTCTCAAACAACTTTTCATTACTTTTGATGGCCAGGATATATAAATAAGAGAAAAAAAAGGCTGTGTTTAAAAATAACTGCCTGATGGGCAGTGATGCTGAGTGGTGTGAAATTAAAGAACATGTTACTGTTGGCATTGAACTTCCCTCCCCTCCAAGTGAAATTATCTAGATTTGGAGCTCTGTGGTCTGTAATTATTATTTTTTTTTAATTTGGCATTTTTACTGTTGTCTCAGTTTGACTTCATTCCCTTCACCATGCTGACATTGGTACTCTTTATATTGCCTGTTGTGGACTAGTTTTCTTCAACTGTTGCTAAAACTTACTAAAATGCCAGATGTCATGTTGGAAACATGAAACCTAAAAGATGGTCATAAATCACAGAAACAAACCATAAAAAAGAAAATAATAAAATACGCTGTGCGCTGGAGCTTCCCAGCTTTAAGTCTCCTTTTGTTCACACCACCCCACCCTTACTCCATGCGCCCATCCAATCTCCCATCTTTTAGGATGATGGGCAGGGGGGCAGCTTTGCAGTTTCTCACCTAAGGCTTGACTGTTTATTTTGCAGATTCCGAGCAAAGCACTGGTTCAGACTCTGAGGTGCTCACTGAGCGGACTTCCTGCTCCTTTGACACTCACACTGACCTGGGCCCTGGGGCTGCAGGCCCTGTGCCTGCTGCCATGTCTTCCATGGAAGAGATTCAGGTGGAGCTACAATGTGCTGACCTATGGAAGAGGTTCCATGACATTGGAACCGAGATGATCATCACCAAAGCAGGCAGGTAAGGACAAGGTCCTTTGAATGACCAGCTTCCAGGAATGCAGTAAAAACAGTAGGAGCTGTTACATTTTTCTTTCCCCTTATTTGTGGTAGGGAACACTGGCAAAGCCAAAGCAACTTGTACTCACTTTTCTGCATCTTGGTAAAGTGATCTTGTGTTTACTGTGATTTTGCTATTTTCCTCCAAGGGCCATTCCAACCTCTGAATCACTTCTATGCTCCCAAACATTTTCTGCCTCCAAATGTATTTTAGCTCATACCAGAGATCCATGGTACATAAGGGCCAAACAGTAGATTTCCAAAGCAAGTATTAACTTCACCATCCAATGTTTTCAAGAGAAAAAGTTTGCTCCCCAAACAACAGCTTGCATCTTCTAAGGCATTTAAAGCAGCCAGATATTTTTATAAGAAATTTGTTTTTGGTAAGAATTGAGCTTGGTACATGACTGAGCCCTGCTTATTGATCTGTATGTTTTATTGTTGGCTTGGAATTCTTACAAAGTTTGAATGGTGACCCGGTGGAAACTTTTGTAAAACTATTTATGTAGGAAGATAAAAGTTTTTAAAATACAGTTTCTCTTAAAATAAATGCTTTTTATTAAGCTATTCCTTCATTGGCATCTTACAGTTTTCCATATTTATGTATCTGTTTTGTGCTGGATACTCAACATATGTTATTTCGACATATTATAATCCCATACATAGATGAGGATGAAAAGGCTTAAAGAAGTTAATAACTTGACCAAGGTCATATGGGAATAAAGGGAAGCTCCAGAATTTCACACAAATCTGTCTTGTTCTAAAACAATGGTCTTACCTATTTATAATTCTGCACTGTCAAGAAATGGTTGTAATTTTTGCTCCTTGGATTAAAACTGAGAATAATTTAACTAAAAATAAATTTAGACTAAGTTTTTGAGTATATAGGAATAGTTAATTAAAGTTAAAACAATTATGCAGCTTTCATATTTTCAAAGCCAGTCTGGGGGCCAAAAAGACCCACCCAATTGATCATAAGCTGTCTCATGAATGTTGGCATTTAAAGTAAAAGAATATTTGAATGCATGTAGAGAAACGTTCCAATGCAATAACACATCACAAAAGCATGAGGTCAAACTGAACCTGATGCCTTGTTCATTTTATTTCTCCTTTAGAACCTTCTTCCTTCTCTAAGGTTTAGTAGTGAATAAAACCTTTAAAAAGCACCTTAGGAGAAGCACCTCTGAAGGGAAATTATTTTCAATACCATTTCTATTTTGTTGCTTGGCTTTCAGTCTACTTCTGTTTTATATTTTGAGATGTTACAACTTAGGAGGAATCAGATCAGTTCAAGGAAAAAGTTTTTTATTCTTCTTTTTAAAAAATGTTTATTTTTTTCAAAAGGGAAACAGAAAGGGGGGAACATGTGAGTGGAGGAGGGAGAGGGGAAAAGGGAGAGAGGAGAGGGAGAGGGAGAGAGGAGAGGGAGAGGGAGAGGGAGAGCGGAGAGGGAGAGAGAGAGGGAGAGAGAGAGAGAGAATCCCAAGCAGGCTCTATACTGATGTGGGGCTCAAACTCACAAAACTGTGAGATCATGACCTGAGCTGAAATCAAGACTCAGCCCCTTAACCAACTAAACCACCCAGGTGTCCCTTTATTCTTCTTAGTTTTGGGCAAGGGGGGTGGTTTGGAGAGAGGGGGAAATATTACATTTTTTTTGTTTGCTTATAAGATTTTCCAGTTTTTATTTGAGGTTTTCACTGACTACTGTTAAGTCTGTGTCTTCCAGTCATTTTTGTCTCTGATATCATTCCCTTGTTCCCTGCACTTCAGTAAATTCAGTTTACCCCAACACCTTTTTCACAGCTCTCCTGTGACCTCATTTCATGATTTGTTCTACAATATTTTCTTTTCCCCATCTCTGCCTTCACAAATTCACTTGATACCTGGATTTGTCCAAATATTCCCAGTGCATACCTATACAGTTTGTTCTTTAGTCATATCCCTTTGTTTAGGTTTAGAAAAGTTATTCATTGCTTCTGTATTGGGTTGCCTCAGCCTTTGATATTGCTACATGTAACTCTGCTCAAGTAATTCTGGAACAACTCAGAAACATACAAATAGAGTTTTCCCTTTGTGAATTTTTTTCACCTTCTCCCCATTCCTCAAGTCAGTTTCTTCCTTTTCACTACATTTTCCTTCCTTTGTAGTGTCCTTTTCAGTTTTAATCTCAATTTCCATCTTCTTAGTTATATTAGTATTGTATGACTCTGTTCTTTTTCTTGCTCAGAAGATCTTAGTCACCATCTACTTCTTCTAACACCCCAGACTGCAATCTTGTTGATTCAGAACTACTGCTGTCTCCAGAGCCTTCAGTCTGTAATCTGTATGATCAGCACCATGGACAGAGTTCTTGTAGGAATTAATGGGTTTGGAAGACACAAGAATTGGCCTGAATTTAGCCATAAAATTAAAACCAAACACATCTCATTTTCTGAATATGAAAGATTAATTTTTCCCTAGTGTGTTATGACTTCACTTGATATTATGTGCTAAATTGCCGTCAAAAGAAAAAGCAACTTTTGGTAAGTTTTTAGGAAGCGAATTCACATGTTGTCATAGAATTTTAAAGCAAGAGGGCACCTTAGAGATTATATAGTTCCCTTTCTTTGTATTATAGTTGATAAGGTTAAATAACTTCTCCAATTCCATTCGATTCCATAACTTCTCCATTTTAGAACTTGGATATTTATTGGTAAGGGACTGGTAGCTTCTCCACTCAAGGTCATGTGAGTGTTGAGACAAAACAGGTATTGAAAAGAAAACCATCTAACCCTTTTTCTTGAAGTCATGAAGAAAAGACATTCATCTCTTTCAATGTAAGCCTCTAAAGATGGCTTAGAGAAACCACATTTTCTTAACTCAGATAACAAGTGAGAGGACTTTCTTTCCAACCCTGGCAAAGTACTCTTCCACTATTTATAAACACAAGGCAATCATAAGTCATTGTTATTAAGAAGGGAAATAATGGTTTAAATTTAAGTACGTAGATCAAAGTTCCCAAATTTTGGGAAAGAATTAATGTGTATCAAAGGGCCTAACCTATAGTGAATCCTAGATTTAGTTATGAGAAATTCACTATTGAATTTCATTAGCTCACTGTAAGACTAAAATATAAAGCTTTCTAATTAAACTTGTGAGCTAAAGGGAGAAAACCTAGGATGATATATCAATAGAAGCTTCTGAAAAGTTATAAAGTAGGAAAGAAGGAATGGTTATACATTATTTGTTGCAAATATTTACAAATTAGCCATCATTCCTATTAAAGGTCTATGTTCCCTCTTGCCCCCAAATATGATTATGATGTCACTGACCTACTACCAGAGAACATTTGCTTTTTGAGTTGCTTCTGGTGAGCAATGCAGTGTGTGACTAGCACAGAAAGCCCCTCATGTAAACAACTAGGGCACATACGCAAGATGGCTGTCTGGGGTCAGGGTATGGTCTATGGCCATGAAATGGAGCAAAGCCAATTAGGCTGTATATGGATCAAGCCTGTGACCTTGACCTCATTAGCACCGTGCTCTGCCCAGCTAAACTAACTGGCCCCAGATGGTTAAGCTTAGTGCAGCATTCTGTGTACAAGTACCCTAGAGCACATGCAGGCAATCCAAAGTTTTGAACTGAGCACTTTTTATGTCTGACTCCTAAATGAATGGCATACAAAAGAGCTTGATGTTTTTCTTCTTTCTTATAGCTAAAGAAGAATGGAGAATTTTATTCTAGACCCCTTGAAACTCAATACTCTTCTGGGTTGCTCCCTCTCCTCCTCTTCAATTATGAGAGTAGTTGTAAAGTGCCATATCCTGACCTTGCTTGCTTTGGCAAGTTTAACAAGCCATTGTGGTAGAAACAAGGTACTGCCCAGAGGCCACTAGAATTCATTTGGTATTTGCTCCCTATTCCACAGGGTCCTCCCTCTGACACACATGTTGACAGCCTGAGAACTTGCAGAAATTTTTCTACAGTTTTATGCCTTAAAAAAAAACAAAACCCGAACTTTGTTGGCCCTTTGTTTGAGGATTGGTAGCCTCTTACTTTTTGTTTCTTTTCTTGAAAGATTACTTTTAAATAGACTCAATCAATCAAAAACTATTTCATGATCACCTACAATCAACTGTGGTAAGCTACTTGACTAATAAGAGCATAAGTTATTCAAGTACATTAAGTGTAAGAGGGTATTTTCAAGGGTGTTATGGTCTAATAAGAAATGTATGTGTAGATACACACACATTGTCTATCTATCTGTCTATCTATCTATCTATCTATCTATCTATCTATCTATCTATCTATCATCTATCTATCTATTTGTCTAATCACATTAAAGATGAACTAATTTATAAATCAAGGTAGGTATGAGCATTTGGAGTGTATGAATCATCAAATAGGTCAATTTAAGTTAAGAAGATGTACTTTTCATCAATGAATCCTCAGCATATTTTATAGCAATAGTTTCCAAAGTGTAAAAAAGCAGCCAACTTTGAGGATTAGAAGAATTGGACTTTGGTGTGCTTAGAGTTCTTCTTAAGAAGAGATGACCTAAGCTTTTACTCTGGCTACTTCTCCCCCTCTCATTGTTGAGCTTACTGCCTATTCCCCTTCATAGGAGGATGTTTCCTGCCATGAGAGTAAAAATCACTGGCCTGGACCCACACCAGCAGTACTACATAGCAATGGACATTGTACCTGTGGACAATAAAAGATACAGGTAATGATGATTCTGGGGTACCATCACCAGCATTCCAAGACAGTTCCTTAAAATCACTAGATGAAGCATTTTAGCAGTGCACTGTACTATACACTAAACCGAGAACAAAGATAGAGGATAAATCAATAACCAGGAGCAGAGCACCAGGCAGGAAGTGGTCACTAGTGGTTAGAAATCAGGACGTAGCATAAGGGTTTAGTCTGGAATCCTCCCATATTTCTGGAAAGAGTGAGATTGTATAGTGTCTGCAAGGGTTGAAAAATTCAAATGGATATTAAATCTAAAATTAATTCAGTTAACATTGAAAGTGATTAACATATTGAATGATTTGGTTTATGAAATGCTGAATGAATTGAGAGAATTTATTTTGGAGAGGTAGAGGAGAAGTGGACCAATGTAGTATATTCAGTCATGTAACTAATGGATTGCCCTGTGGATGAGGGAGGGCAAGAAGAAGAGAATTGGGTAAGATTTCAAGAATGATATTTAGTTAGGGCGAATTATTGTTTATCAATATGGGTTGTGAGCAAGTTTGTTAAATAACTTTCCTTCAAATTCATTAAAGGCCAATACAATGTCTGTATTTCTTGGATGGCTTACATGTAGTTCTATTTATTTATTTATTTATTTATTTATTTATTTATTTATTTATTTATTTATTTATTTATTTATGTAGTTCTTATTTAAAACAAGTTGTGGCATAATCAATCTCTTGAGATTTCAATCAAATCAGTGAATCATGAGTCATTTTCAAAATATTTGAGTCCTTGGCCCTAAACCCATTAATTAGGAGGTGAGAAATGAATGAATGGAGGAAGACCAGGGCTAGTATGGTAGAGGGAGAGAGCTGGCTGAGAGAGAAGTGATCTAGATGCAGGACTTAGGACAGGAGATGCTTCTGATCTGTCTTAGAAGATCTTGGGAGTTGTGATTTGGACTGAGTGCCTCTGTTTGCTAGGGTCTGGGTCCCACATAGTTCTTTTTAAGTGAAAGGCAGGGAAGTGCCAGATCCATGGAGAGCTCTCTTCAAAACTATAGGGCAATTGGCAGACTCTGGAAAACTGACCTCCTTTGCTACCAACAACATCTCTTACTTTCAGTGGCTTTGTGGGAAATAATGTGGATGATGATGGCATTCAAAACTGGGTTCATCCAAGAAACACTACAGCACTAACTGGGAAGACTTGGTAGAGTTTCTGGGAATGGTTGCACTAAGGCGAAGACCCTCTATTTTCACAAATATGCCTCAAAATTCTGATTCTCAGCAAGGAAAGGGTTAACAAATAAGAGGCTCAGAGGGTCTCTGCACATGGCTGTGTTTTATAGGACAATATGGAAGATGTTTTTAATAAGGAACCAAATCCTGAACAAGTGGCCAATGGATTATATGGTTTGCATTTGAAAGGTGAAAGGTTGCAGTAAAATACCTTTTCCATAGCGAGACACGTGGGTTCAGGATGCCTGTGCGCACGCAGGGGTGCAAGGCAAGGAGAGGGAGAAGAAAGAAAAAGGACTGTGAGAATGTTTTCCTTGTGAGGGCTGCAGCTTTGATCATTAACCACAACACTTTGCTGCCCTCCCCCACCCCACCTCATTCTCCATTTTCATCACTATCTGATTGTCCCTGGTTATCTCCCCTTCTCTTTTTCTCCCTTGTATTCTCTGTTTAATCCTTGCTGTTTTCAATCTTGTTATCTGTCCCCTCTCCTGGGTCTCCTATGTCATCTCTCCCTTCTCCTGTGTCTACTGGGTTCCTGGGCCTCTCTTCCCTCTGTATCTGTCTCTGATTTCTCCTCTCTCCCTCTCTGCCTCAGATATGTGTACCACAGCTCCAAGTGGATGGTGGCTGGCAATGCGGACTCCCCTGTGCCCCCAAGAGTTTATATACACCCTGATTCTCTAGCTTCTGGAGACACTTGGATGAGACAGGTGGTCAGTTTCGACAAACTCAAGCTGACCAACAATGAATTGGATGATCAAGGACATGTGAGTCAAGGAATTCCATCCATCTTTCTCTTCCTCTCTTTTGGATCTCAAGCTTACTAGTCCCAGGGTTTTCCAAATGTGTAAATAAGAATCTCTATGCCACTCTGAGTCATTTTAAGTAAGTCATCATAAAGGTTCTTTTTTCCTCCTCTGAAATTTCATTTATTACAAATCTGACATTTAGCAAACATCTGCATCAGGCTGGGTTTACCAGACACAGTTCTCGTGCTCCAGGGACCCAAAGTCTAGTCAGGGGAGAGTTTAAAGACAGTAGCACAGGACATGTGAAAGAGGTCGCAGCTTTCAGTGGAATCCTTCAGAGGGCAATAAACTCAGAGAAACAATTAACGTGACAGTTTGGGCTGATCTGTCAAGACTTTTATGCATTTTTAAGAGAGGACTAAGTCTTAAGACTTTCCAGGTACAATTAGAGCACTTGATGTTATTAATTTATCTTTAGAACTTTCACTGGAGGCCAGCATCCATACCGGCTGCTGCAGAAAGATTGAAGCAGGAAGACCATGGCTCCTATCTTTATGGAAATGACGATATTCTGAGGCATACCATTCACTCTCGTAGGACATAAGGAATGTCCATAAATTTAGTAACAAAGTACAAATAATAGCTTCTAGTATTTAAAGGCAGCATGAGCCCATGATGAACATTTAGAGCAGGAAGGAGCACCTGTCACGTAGCAGAGGGTCTGAGACCTTTTAGTGGAGTGTCGTCTTCTGGTATTGGGACAGTTGTTCAGTATTGTCCAGTGAAAGCAAGTGTATGACATCAGCAACTGTGACTGGGGTACTCTGCTCTATGGTTCCGTGTAGTGCTATCCAGTCACTTAGTCCTTCCTGCCGTGGGCAACAGCACTGACTTCCAGTTTCCTGCACATCCCAGCCCATCTCTGTTCTTCCTATGACACTTCTGTCCTGCGATTGAATTTGCCTGAGAGCTTGAAAAGATGAAGGGACCTTTGAGCAACCCTGGCATAATGCTGCCCCTTCTCATTTCAGATCATTCTGCACTCTATGCACAAATACCAGCCCCGAGTTCACGTGATCCGCAAGGATTTCAGCAGTGACCTGTCACCCACCAAACCTGTCCCTGTTGGGGATGGAGTGAAGACATTCAACTTTCCTGAGACCGTATTCACCACGGTCACAGCCTACCAGAACCAACAGGTAAGAGGCTGCCTTTGAGAGTCTCCTGATGCATCAGCTTTTAAAGGAGCTTATCCCCATGCTTTTGGTAAGAAAGACTTAGTCCTTCTACATGATACTGAAGAGCTGAGAATGAGAGATGCCAGACTTGCTGTGCAAACACCATGTTGGTGATGACAGGGCCATGATGCCTGGTAGCAGCTGGTATAGTCTAGATTTAGATCAAAGACAAAATCTTTG
This sequence comes from Proteles cristata cristata, assembly GCA_017311185.1. Classification (NCBI taxonomy): domain Eukaryota; kingdom Metazoa; phylum Chordata; class Mammalia; order Carnivora; family Hyaenidae; genus Proteles; species Proteles cristata. The sequence goes on along the minus strand of JAESUZ010001888.1, from coordinate 228,126 downwards.
ACCAGGAGGAGCGAATCTCCTAAGGCATTTTCATGTCTCTCTGTACTTGTCCCCGTGTTCACTATCTCTTCTGCATTCTGGCAAATGTTCTTCACCATTTGCAACTCCTTTGCAAGTACCAAGGTTTGATTCCTTCCTTCCCTCTTCTCTGCAATTTTCTGTGTATCCCTGCATCGGCTACATCAAAGTCATCCAGCCTCTCAAACTCCATTGAAGACCCACTGCTTCCATTTACACTATCAGACTAAATTTACCTCTGTGTGATCACCAGCCACACCCTAACATCTGTGTTTTTATGTCAGCAATATGTTCATTCATCTCATAAATATTTGAGAACTTGCAATATTGCAAGGTTAGTAGAGAAATCAAGCAGATTAAGACTTATTTCTTCATAAGAAATGAAGAGTTTTAGTTGAATGAAAGACACCTAAATACATAATGATAAAATGGAGTAATTTAATGACAGAGATGTGGAAAGGGTGCTTTTGGGTTTGGGGAACAAAGGACGTTTTCCTGGGAGAGTTGATGCTTTCTCTGATGTTGAGACACAAATAAAAATTGGTCAGACTAATGGGGGAAGTATGTGGGAAGAGGGGGAGAGGTGGCAAGTCTGGAATCATTGTGGGCATTCTAGACAATGTTCTTTTTTTGAGGAGTGACTAGATGCATTTACAAGTGATCTCATTTTATGCAATTCCCAACAGTTGCACGTGAATTTCATTTTTGTAAATTAGACCGAATTTCATCTTTTGACAATGTGTCTAATCAATAGGATCCTGCAGGGACTCCTTTTATGCAAATAATAAGTTTTTACTTGTTTATTTTGCTTGAAAGCCTGCGTGTTTTTCTTTTGGTCCTGCTTGGAGCAAAATGAACTTTCTACCACAACACTCAATGCCTTTTATATTTGGATACTATGCTTAGTGCTCTGACCAAGAAAGAGAGGAAAAATAATCATTTGCTAAATATTTATTGAGTGCTTATGATGTGCCAGGCAAGTGAAGGTGAGTGATATAATCTTTGGTTCATAGAGAAAGAATAGTTTGGTCTTTCATAGCGTGTTTGGATAAGACTCTTTAGATGTTCTTTGACACAGGAGGAATCTGATATATAACAACGCCTTAGTCTGGTAGACAGTACTATATGCTTGCTGGCCTTTCTCATCAGCTCTAAAAGCATTCCCAACCTTAGATTTTCCCTGTGGGTACCACATTAGATATAAAGCAGAGGAGAAGTTTTAGTTTGTTTTGGGTGCTATTTAAAAACTATTGAATCCTCTGAAATTCCTTAGATAGTAAAAGAGCAGAGGCCATGGAGGGTCCTTACAGGAAACTCCAATAATCAAAATATTTTTCAAACTCTGACACAAGATAGAGCACCAATATGGACATGCCCTTTGGAGCGACTGAAACCTTGGGATTAACTGTAGGTTGTCAGGAGAGGGGGAACACGAGTCTAAGTTCTCTGAATCACGGATGGAACTTTTTTCCAAAACAGTCAGCCATCATCTTCATCATTCATTTCTCATAAAGGCAGAGACTGTGGCAACAAATATTACAACGTTAGAATTTAGTTTATAGAGCAAAGGAGAACACTGGTGAAAGAACATTCTCCTGCCTTGCTGAGATCAGGTGTAGAGGCTAAGAAGGTCAGTACTGTAACCCAAGTTGAAACTAGAAAGTACAACTCCCTGTGAAAATGAAAGAAGAGCCAGCATGGATGCCTGAAATCCCTTGCACTTTTCTACCTTCTCTCCTATACAGTGTCCCCATGTCTGAGTGCATTCCACTTGTATAAATATTTGGTCTTTTTCTGGACTGGGGTGGGGGCAGTGGTGGTTTGTTGGGGGGCAGGACACCATGATGAAGTTGATGGCATTTGGTAGCAGACATACCTGGTTTGATATCTGACCTTTCCACTGATAAACAGTATGACCTTGAACATGTTTCTTAACCCCTTTCACTGGTGTTTCCTGGTCTGAAAATGTCCTGGCCTCATCGAGTTAGTGACGATGACTGGATGAGGGAACAGGAGTAAAGTCTCTGACGCAAACCTGGCATCAGATTCATAACAGTCCGCCTAAATTGGTAAACATCTGGGTCTGTACAGGCATGAAGGGGAGTGGCGAGCAGAGGCAATTTTACAGACTAGATTGCTCGTTAAGGAGAAAGTGGATCGTTGGGAATTGGAGGATCTGCATTGGCTCTTGGAGGTATTTTAACCAATAGGTAACTACTTTGATCTTTTTGTTCTGTCATGTTGGTGAATTCATGATGTGCTGACATTCAAAATAGATGAGTCACACGTACTCAATTCTGTGCAGTTTCAAATCAAGATAACAGCTTTTGCCTGTTTAACAAGTCCCTGAATACATCAACAAGCACGGTTATTTAACATTCCCTTCGGCTGTGTAGATATGATTTCACATAGCACAGTGTCTCCTAATAAAGCAAACTGACCTCAGGTCCTTCCCCCAGGAATCTCGGGGTCTGCATCCTGTTACCTAGCAATAATTTTCAGACTTGTCATGAAGATGCCGGGTAGCAGAAACTTCTCCTTTGTGAGCTGTATCACCTACTACTGTGTTTTTATCTCCCTCAACTTTCTTGAATGAGAACGATTAATATTTTATGGCAAAAGTATTTACCTCATGAATTTCTTTTAAGGGAATGGTTAGGAGGACTGTGGTGAGAGGAAAGAGGAAAAGTCAGTGGGGGCAGGGGGGATCCTCACTGTTCTCAGGAATGCAATGAGGGAAGGACAATGGATAGAATGGAATTGAAGTGAAATGTTATTCAGTTGGTCAGATTCAGGCAGTATCCTTTCCTGGATAGGGAAGAGCAGCAGTGGGCTAGGCATTTGGAGATCTGGGTTTTCATCCTAAGTGTCCCACTAGCTGCCTATGTCACTCTGAGCAAGGTATTTTCTTTCTGGGCTTCGATTTCTTCTTCAAGAAAATGAGCAATTGGCCTATGTTTTCTAAGTTCTGTGTTAGCTCTGAAATAATAATTTCTCCCTCTTTTTTTTATGCATGCTTTTTATGAGGGTTGGAAACAATTTATTGTTTTCAACCAGAGGCAATCAACACACACAAGTATTAAAAATTATTAGAATGTTTGTGTCTGTCAACTATTTTTAATTTATTTTTTCTTTTATAGTTTATTGTCAAGTTGGTTTCCATATAACACCCAGTGCTCATCCCCACAAGTGTCCTCCTCCATGCCCATTGTCAACTATTTTTTAACCTCCACAACAGTCTAGACCAACAGAGTTGTAGCAAGTCCACACTGGAAAGGCAGGAACTTGGTGTTTTGTTGCTGGCAAACAAAATATTCCAAGCAATACTATTTATTTGTTACCCCTCCTAGCCCTCTCCTTTGTTAAGGCCTATCTCCTCTTGGCTTCCGTCTTGTCAGCCAAACACCTGACTCTCCACACGTCCCATCTGCCACTAAACTGTGTTGCTTTTACTGGTGGAATATTTTCTACTTTCTAATCTTGTGACTTTTGCCCTTGTTCAGGACCTGCTCTCCCTCCAGCTGAGGCCGTAGTGACAGCTCCCAGCTGAGTTACCTGGACTGCACGCTTAATGTCTCATGAGCCATCCCATATATTTGCTGAGGGATGATGGGTCTTCCTAGAGCACAGCTCCAGTTGCATCATTTCTCTGTTAAAAGTTGTCCATGACTCCCCAGTGCCCAAGGGAGTGAAGCCCAAGGTCCCATGTCTCCCTGTGAAGGTCCTTTGTAGCTAGTTACCCAGCTAGATTTCTAGGCTCATTTTCCATTAGTTTTAACCTCGCATCCATGAGTTCAGCAGTCTAGTTTGAGTTTTACTGTGGTTTGCACTTTGTAGCCACTTTGTTTTTGCTTGTGCTGTTGTCTTTCCTGCAGTGACCTCTTCGTTCCTCTTTATCTGTCTAGATTCCTCCCGCTCTTCAAGTTCAGTACAAATACACATCCTCCTTGCATTTCCCCCTATAACATTCCTTACGATTTTCAGCTGTGGATGAGCTCTCCTTCAATGAACTGTTAGTGTGCTGTCCCTCCCTCATGACCCCATCACCAGGTCGGGGGTGAAAGGACTCAGGTTCTGGACCCAACTCTGTAGCTGACAGACTGTACTGCCTTTGACAAATCACTTCACCTCAGAATTCTCATTTGTGAATTAATGGTTTGCCCTGAATCCGTTTTTCTCAGTCACCAGTCTGTGGAGAAATATTTCACAGTCCATTGAAAGATGAAAAAATATAGGGCCATTTTATACCTGTTTGCATTCATTTAAATAGACTGTATGTTAATTTGTCCTTTTCACTTTTTTGATACTAAAATGTCATTTATTTTATGAAATAATGATGGCAGGAGATAGCAGATAGGTGTAACCCTTTTGTTTGGTAGAATAAAGAACTAGAGTATCAATGTTGATCCCTCAAATGTTGGGGGGGGGGTGTTAGAATTGGCCCAAAGCCCAGAAACCACTAATTAAGAAGCAGGACCCTTCCATCTCCATAATCCTAAGGTATCTGTGTCTGTCCCATAGTGCACAGAACTGAATATGTGCTTAGAAAAGGACTGCATGAATAATTAGCCAGCACACTTCCACGACCAGTTTCCTTACATGTCTGTGGTTCGCTTCTCTGGATATAAGCACTAGTGAAATGTGAAGAAAGAGTTTCTATTTTCATGAAATACTTTATGCTTTTCTTTCCCCCCTTCCCATTCCTTCCTCTCACCTTTGCTGACTGACCCATAGACTCCCAGGGCTGCTAGCATACTGAAGTTATTATTACTATTATTTGCTCTTGGAGTGCCAACTTGGCAGGCTGAAGGCAGAGAGGAAGGTACACCATGCCCAGAATCTCATCGTGGAGAATAAAGTGCTAGAGGTGGGAATAAAGGCAACTCTACATTTTATGCTTTTTCTTGGAAGAAGCTGACGCCAACATATCCTCATGGAATTAGCAGGAAATTTCCATTGCAGTCTTTGTCTTCTCTAAGGGGAAAAGGCCGCTGAACCTTGATTTTTCCCCCCAAACAGGAAACTAGATTTCAAAAAGACACAGCCCTGTTCTCCTCAGGTAACACAGTCTTATTTCTTGATGAGAATTGGCTACACGAACCAGATAGGAAGTCTGAAACCACAGTCAGGTCTGTGTAAGCAAATCCAATAGGAGTTCTGAAGCATTCATTATGTCCTAAACTATCGAGCCAGTTGTGTTCTCACGTTCCAATCAAGTCAGTGCAGAGGTTTTTTTTTTTTTTTAATTTTTATATGGGCTAAGTTTTTTTTCTTCCCTGATGCACACCCTTCAAGCAATATGGTAAAAAAATATGAATAAAAGAGTGTTACTAAGGGAAGGCTTTTTCAGTGTTGGTATTGTAAAATCATAGTCAGGATATCGAAGTTTCCTTTTCTTTGTAGGCTGTGCTATTTATGTTTGCGCTGCGTGCCATGAGGCATACCTCATTGAGTATTTGCCTTGGCAAAAGGTCAGTGAAAATGATTAAAACAAATGGTTGTAAGCCAGCAGCCACCTCTGTGTGCTCAGCCTCCAATAATGTAGACTCTACCAATCAGTATAAGGTTGTGGAAATCAAATCAGTGAGGAAAAATGCTTCCCCAACCCCTGGACTTTCCATGTCTCCTCATTATCATTGGACCAAGTTTGAACATGACCACTATAGAATAGCTTTGGATACATGGTTACTACTCGACCTTCTCGTTCTGCTTGGTAGGACATTTAAGACTCTCATCCCTAATGCTATAGTGAAAGCAGATAAGATCAAGGGAGTTGCTCCGTCTGTATTATCTAAGGCTGGTTACAGCTTTGTGGCTGGTGATTCCTGTTTTCTCCATTATTCATTCATGCACTCACGCACTCATTCATTCATTGAACAGATACTCATTGAGCACAAATAACATGTCATGTTAGGTTCTTAATAAAATAGTATATAAAGTAGATGTGGTTCCTAACCTAGAAAGCACCCTATTTTGGAGGGATGATCAAGAAGCATCTCTCTCAGGAGACAACATTTAGACTGAGACTTAGGATGAGGCATCAGCTATGTGAAGAGAAAAGAACATTTTTGTCTGGGGGTAGAGTGAGCGTGAGAGATCTAAGCAGGGAAAGAGCGTGGCACTTTCTAGCACTCAGAGCAGCCTGATGTTGGTGGGAGCCCATGGCCCAGGCATAGAGGAGTGTGGGTGGCTGTGGAGAGCTAGCCAGGGGCCATGCTAGGCCTTCAAGGTCAGCCAAGGAGTTTGGATTGAGTTCTGAGTCAGGTGGTAACCACTGAAGAGAATCACATGATCTCTGTACATGTTCACAAAGACCACCTTGGTCGCTGTGTAGAGAAGAGACTGGACAGGGACAAGAGTGGAAGAAGAGAGACTAGTCCAAAGGTTATGTAGGGTAGTTTAGTGAAAGGATAACGGTGTACTGGTGGAAGGTGGGGAGGTGGAGATGGCTCTAATTGATAAACTTTGGAGTAGGGTTGAAAATCTAACTATTCATGAGCCTTCCACACTGCTCCAGATGGCCTCTAGATGTGTGGTGTACACACAGAGGCAGCAGGGGTTGAATCTTCATGGGGTTGCCTGTGGATCCCTGTGCTGTGGGCCTCATTGGTCTCTGCTGGTGGCCCTCATTCTCTGCTCTGGGCCTTGGGTCATTTGTATGGACATGCTTTACTGATGGAAGACAACTCAATTTGTGCTTTTGTGTTTTTGCCTCAGTTGGACCCCCTAGGCCTCCCTGGCTGGCTCAGCCTCACTTCAGAGCTCATCTAGGTCCTCTGTTTGGCTCCGGCCTAGTCTGTAGCACCTTGGTGTTAGGGTCACCCTGCCTGGCATGGCAGGTGAGGACCTCTGAGTCCCTGACCCACCACAGAAGGGTAATAAGATGCTACCTTGGGCCTCTTCCTGATTCATCAGACCAGGTGGCATTTTCACTTTGGTGCAGCCAGCCCCATGTGTGTGTGGAGGCTACCAAGCCAGTCTTCCTCTTTTTTCATACTCCACTGGGGTGCAAGGGGAAGACTGTTTACTCTTTTTCCACTGGATAAAAATTTACCTTATGTCACATCCTTGTCTTCCGCAGGACAGCAGGCTTAAAGGCCCAGCTGTCATTCACATCCCTTCCTGTGCTATACAAGATACTCGTAAGATCTGAGGCTACCAGGCTGGCTCTCCATATGGGAACCGTGGGACTGTGGATTATTGAGGTTGGAAATACTTTGGTTTATTCCTCCAAATTATTGTCCTTGTGACCCTCAGTATTGGTAGGCATAGCCAAAGTTGTCAGCACCAGCATTAACTGGGGTCATAGTTTGGCTTATATTGTTAAATTGCTCTCTTCTGCCTGTAGGGCAGGGCAATAAAGTCTTTCTGTGATACGGACTGAGGGCAGCCTCTAGCTGTATCTCACTGCTGCCCTTCTTCTTGTACCCCATGCTCTGGCCAAATTGGACTTCTCAGTGCTTCTCTGGTATGCCTCATTCATTCATGCTTCTGTGCCTCAGTGCTCTGGCTTATGTAGGACATTTCTTAGAAAATACTTCCCTTATTCCTTTATCTCCTTTTTGTATTTTTCATGAAAATCCTACACATCTTTTAAGGCCTGTCTCATGCGCTATCTCTCAGAGATAGCACCTTCGAATAACCTCAGAGCCCTTCAACTTGGACTCATTGCTAGTTCCTCTTATGCTCTTATGACACTTTGCCTTTGCTGCAAACTTTATCAATTTCTGTTTTGTGTTGGTATGTATGTCTGTTTTTGTCTTCTAGATGAGAAGTTTCTAAGGGGGAAAGCCAGACAATACATAGCCATATATGGACTATATATCACTGTCACCTCTGCTTCCTGTCACCTTGCTTTGCACACAAAAGCACTTGATAATAAACAAATAATGAGTACACACTACATAAAGCTCTGTAAATCTCACATTAGAAGCTTTGAAACAAGTACAGAGGTGCTGTTTCTCCTAACATTTGGTGGCATTTTTCTATTAAATCTCCATGCAGACCTCTTGGCCTGAGATAGAATGAGCTGTGGGAAACAGGTTTTCAACCTTTTCTCCCAGGCCCATGAAATAGAATGTCATTTTATTTACAGGAGCCTGTGGAGGCCTTCCAAACATGGCAGCACAATCATATATCAGAAACCCCTTATCATAAATGAGCCGGACAGGATAAGCTGACTTGAAAGAGAAAATAAAATATTATAACCCCAACTTGAAAAGAAAATATGGTGTGTGGTTTATTGCTGTGGATTATGGAGGAAGAAAGAACGGATCTGAAGTCAAAAGCAGAAAAGCAGTGACAGTCTTTAAATGCAATACAATATTCACAGGGCAGACACTAGACTTTAGAAAGCCAAAGGCTTCAGGCTCCTGCTCTGGTCTATAAAATAGATGTAAAATTGCTTTTGCTACATTATTAGTGCTACATTATTAGTGTGCCATTCTAGAGGCAAGGACTGTTTTAGGGGAAAAAAAATTAACTTTGATACTTTCAAGTCAGAGTCTGCTGGTCAGAATCTCACATTGCATTTTAAAGACCTTTAAAGACTGTGGCTTTGGGAAATTCCACTCTGACAAAGTGAGCCAAAGAGGGACTTGGAAAGATTTGCTCCATAAGAAATGACTGTAGCCATCTTAGTGGATAAGGTCTGCAATGAGCAGAAATGGGAAGGTGGTCTTAAATAATGATACCTTCTTTCTAGAATTCCCTTCTGTTGAGAGTGCCTTCCATCCTTTCCTGAGCTCCCTCATCCCCCAGCCCTATGTCTCAGTTGCTTGAAGGTAGTGAGTCATTCACATCTGGTTTAGACGCAAAGATATCAAAAGGGCCTCCCATGGCCAAGGCTGGAAGAGGAAATGAAAGAGCACATGTGGAATTTGTTGGTCAGGCTTGGTCTAGTCCGGAGGCATGAGGGTGATATGTCCAACCCTCACCAAGTTTGAGGGGACTGAGATGAGAAGCAGTAGGCAGGGACTTCTACACTGGAGTTTGAGCCAGATGCTTCCTCAGGACCCAACCAACCTGGGTCACACAGTGGTTTGAGTCTTCTGATTTGCTTGTGAGCCTTGAAGACTGGATGAAATGCACTGTAGTCAGCCCCACTGAGTCCCTTGTTTACAGATTTTCCCTTGGGTACAACTTGATAAAAGTCTGGCTACTTTTTTTTGACTGGCACTTTGGGTCATTAAGTGAATGATCTCTAGGTCTCTAGGAACAGGGAAAGGGCAACTTAAGTGAGATGGATATACAATTATCTGGTTCTTTCAGGCTGAGGTGGGTTGTGTGGTGGTCTCATTCCATTGGATTGGATTCGCTAAATCCATCCATTCATTATTTACTCACTTGTTCATTCGTTCATCATTCAACAAACTCTTTCCAAGTGCTTTCCTGTGTGTCATGTACCATGGACTTGACCATTGCCCAATTTTCTATGTCCATGCCTTTGTTTGTCTAGGCAAGTGATTTATAGTCTTTTGGGGGTAGGGCAGGAAAGGTGAGCAGAGGAGTTTACAGTCACATACTGGGAAAACCTGGGTGTTTTAGGGAGAAGTGGGTCAGGGGGGTTAGACATCTGTGTGCCAGGCCCAAGTCCTATCTCAACTTCAATTTAAATCTCAAACTTAAAGGAAACTAAATAAAAACAACAGCTGTTACTAACAGAATGATTTTTGTTATTTTTCTAGGACCAACCTAAAAAGAAATCCATTAATTATAAATACAACTTATGTTTTTTGTTTGTTTCCAGATCACCAGATTAAAAATTGATCGAAACCCTTTTGCTAAAGGATTCAGAGATTCTGGAAGAAACAGGTAAGAATAATTGGGAGAGAGACTCACCGACCTTTCTCTTCTATTTGACATTATTCCACCAGCACCCCATTTGTGTAAGCCACTATGCTGACTCAGGCAGAAAGAAATGGATGGCTGATACTTGGATCAAAGAGCTGTCCCTCAAAAGTTGAATTTTCCAACTTTTTGTTAACACGCTGTATGTACATCACCAGATCAAATCTCTCATGATGTTTTTCTCTTTGGTAATCCAGTCACTTAAAACAAATTTTATGGTGACTGATTATCATCAAAAGATTACCACTTTTTCTGGTAAGTGCTGTAGGTGGCCACAGCACCCTGAGTGACATCTTTATTTTGCATTATCAGGAACAAGGAACTGTGGACAAATTAAAGTTATCAGAAAATTATTACTTTAAAATTTTTTTTAAGTTTATTTATTTATTTTGAGAGAGAGAGAGTGAGAGAGAGAGCATGAGCAGAAGAGGGGCAGAGAGAGGAAGAGAGAGAAAGAGAATCCCAAGCAATCTCTGCACTGTCAGTGCAGAGCCTGATGTGGGGCTCGAACTTACAAATCATGAGATCATGACCCCAGCTGAAATTGAGAGTCAGATGTTGAACCTACTGAGCCATCCAGGTGCCCAGAAAATTATTATCTTTAAGAGCTCAAACATTGTTAAGAAATTAGCCATTTTTCTCCTAAGACATATTCCCAAAATATATTAGATGTTGCCTACCTTAGTAAAGACAGTTTCTAGAACATGACCTTTCCTGATGGCCCAGGATTGTCATTAGGATTAGGTTGTCATATAGGGAAATTCTGAGGAACTGCTCACATTTGAAGGACTCTTTGCTATTATTGTAAGTGGACTTAGCAACATGCGTTTTTCTGGTTAATCCTTTCTTTCTCACCTTTCCTCTATAAAATTAAAATCTGTTATCCAGAGAGCCAGGAGAGAACTGAAATTGTCAGGAAACAGATCTATCTAAGGTTATACAGTCAGAAAAGTTCACTTCATATAAACCATACTGAAACCACAGATGTGACTACACATGTTTTATAAAGTGTGCAGGTTTGGGAACGTCTGGGTGGTCAGTCAGTTAAGCGGCCGACTTCAGCTCATGTCATGATCTCATGGTCTTTGAGCTCGAGGCCCACTTCCTGCTCTGTGTGGACAGCTTATAGAGCCTAGAGCCTGCTTCAGACTCTGTGTCTCCCTCTCTCTCTGCCCCTCCCCTGCTTGCTCTCTGTCTCTCTCTCTTTCAAAAATAATAAACATTAAAAATTTTTTAATCCATTTGTCAGTGGATAAAATTTTTTTAAATGTTTATTATTTTTGAATGGGTAAGGAAGATGTGGTTTATATACACAATGGGATACTACTTGGCGACGGAAAGAATGAAATCTGGCCATTTGCAGCAACATGGATAGAACTGGAGGGTATTATGTTAAGTGAAATAAGTCAGTCAGAGAAAGACAGATACTCAAATGTGTTTCCTGAGAAACTTAACAGAAGACCATGGAGAAGGGGAAGGGGAAAAAACAAGTTACAGAGAGGGAGGGAGGCAAACCATAAGAGACTCTTAAATACTGATAACAAACTGAGGGTGGATGAGGGAGTGGGGGAAAGGGGAAAGTGGGTGATGGGCATTGAGGAGGGCACTTGTTAGCTTGAGCACTGGGTATTGTATGGAAACCAATTTGACCATATATTATATTGAAATTTTTTTTAAAGTGTGCAGGCTTTGCAGTAACTATTTACATTAGTGTTCAGACATTTTCCTCATTTGGGGACATTTCTTTACATCGAAATGACACAGATTGTCAAGAGTTATCTGTGCTATTTCTCTGCAAGAGTTTTCATAGACACTGTCTAGTATTATATTTAGAATCTCTTCACGAACTATATAGCACATTCTGGAGAACCAGATGTACGCTAAACATCATCTGTAGTGGTTATTTCCCTTACAAAATGACTAATGGCAGCACTTTAAAAAAAACATTATTATTTTTTTTAATTCCAGTATAATTAACATACAGTGTTACCTTAGTTTCAGGTGTACAATATAGAGATTCAACAATATTACTGAGTTCTCATCATGATAAGGGTACCTTTAATCCCCTACAGAGGCACTTCTTTATGAAACTCTTTTTGTATATTTAAATAGATTTAGATTTCTAGAAATTTTTATTTACCTCCAAAGTTCTTGAGGTTACACCTATGGATTGAAGTAAAATTCACTTGAACTTCTAGTTTGAAGATGACAGAATTGTGTAATGTGTTCTAGATCAAGCAACTGGTTAGTGGTGTGGCCACACTAGAACTCAGGCATGGGGACTCCAGGCCAAATGCTTTCCAGTTCAGCAAAGACTTTTGTCTTCAAAAGTCAGCCAGTGGGGAATGTGTACTCTTTCTGCCAGTTAGTTTATATTCCATGTTCAGGTTGGAGACTTGCCCATGAGCTGTTTCCGTTTGCCTCCTTTTCAGAGCTCTGCATCCTAGACCTACTGAGGACCTTGCTAGCAATGATAAGCTCAGAATAGAATCTGACCTTTGATAAAGAAACCTCTTGAGTATTTAAGATCTTTAGCTTAAGAGCTCATGGCTGGATTTTGGGGGTTCTTTGAGTTCCCAGATACTATAAGGAAAATTGTGTGTGGATGAGCAGATATGCATTTTTCTTAAGAGAGGTCTACAGCTTTCTCCAGATTTTTGGAAGGTTCTGTCACCAAAAGTTAAGAATTTTTTCCCTCGACACAGCAGGGGGGCAACCCTGATGACTTTAGTTATTTAACTACTTTCTCTTTCTTTCCTTCTGTATCTCTAGTGGCATTTAATATTTGTTTACTTTCGTCTTGGCACTCCAAAGGTTGTTCTGATTTCTTCTTTGCCTTTTATTCCCATTAATGTCCTTGTGTTTCAGAGGCGTGACTTAGAACAGAAAATTGGGATAGGCCGTATCGACCAGTATTTTGGGGCTCTGCTCTGGGAATTGGAGCCACACTTTAATCTTGGGAATAAGACTATGTGTCTTGAAGCATTTGCCTTGGTTAGGAAGTTGTGATGCCATCTTGGTTCAAGTCCTGAGGTTCTCCTGTCCCCTCACTGGGCTAGAAGGGAGCTAGGCGCATCATTTGATCCTGGCCCGGGTCTGCTTTGGGGCTGGTGAATGTCCCACTGCTTAGACAGATGGTTGTTTGTCTTGCCTTGTGGGCTACTCTTCTTTGTAAGGACTCCAGTGGGGGCAGAACCATCACTCGTCATTAGCCCATTTCAGTCTCTTATTTATATACAATTTTTCTGGTAGCATGGTGATTCTCCACTATATCTGACTAAAACCTGCAGGCTATTTTATTTTAAGTAATGTTAGTAATTATAGAAATTATTTGTGATCGAACACTTACTGTGTCCCATACCTTTTACTTATATTTTTTCCTAATCTTTAAAGTCACCTATCTTTTATAGATATAGGAAACTGAGGCTCAGAGAGCTTAAGCAGCTTCCTAGTGTCACACAGCAAAGCTGGAACGCTGAATAACTCCCAGGCCCACGTGTGCACTCTGTGCTCTGTTCCTGCTGACAGTTTAAACTTGACTTATTTTATCTTCGACAGGTATGGAGAATAGAACTCTTCCTCGAATATCTGATAATGTGTACTCATTCTCCATCTGTCTTTGTAGACTTCCTGTGGCTTTGTCATCTGCTTGCTGTACCCTCCCTGTAAATAAGGGGTTCCCTAGAGGACAGGAAGTCAGGTTGATCTTCCTAGCAGGTGAAACTATGAAATAATGACCCAGAAGGCCCCTGCCTCATGACAGGGCAAAGATGGATCATTAGCTATAGAAGCCATTTTTGTCTTCCAGTGCTCTGGAAACTAGATTAAAATAGACCTTTGGGGGCAAGTCTGGGGGCCCTTGTATTTTCTCTTTAAAAAACTCAAAATTACCTGATAATCAGACTCAAAGTCTCACTACTTGCCTGCGGGATCTGATAAGGACAAGGATGATTAGTGGAAAAGACTGGTGAGGCTACAGAGGATTATTTGTAACTCTTCTGGGATCTGAGAGTTCTGTGCCAACACCAGAATCCAGTCCATCACCTTCCAGCCAGTGCCTCACCTACTGCCCTTCTTGTGCTAACAGAGTTCTTACAAATCTGTGCTCTTCTCCATCCATTTTAGAAATCAGTGACTCATACAGAGGAGCATGGTTTGATGAGTTGCATATAAACGTACCCAAAACATACGGATTACATTTCCTTTAAAAACACATGGGCTTAAAAATTAAGGGGGGAAAGTGCTTGGCCAATGTTTTTTGGTTTTGCAGAACACAAAACATTTGTGGAATACTTTGGAGTTCCAGAATTTGCCAAACCTCAAACCAAAACACATTTAGGTTTGTCAATCTCAATCTATCCCAGCACGATCCAAAGGCTCAGGAAGGGAGGGATGTAGAGGGAAGATGGGGAAGACAGAGCACCCGCCCTACTCTCTTCAAGTGCCTCTCCTGAGTCTCTCCCTCCCTGCCAGCCTCTCACTGCAGCACCCTCTGAGTATGGCCAGCCAGGCAACTGCAGTGTCCTGAGCACAGAGAAGAACTGAGGGGGCTGGGGTGAGGATGCTAATTTCCATTACTCGTATATATTTTTTAAAATATTTATTTATTTTGAGAGAGACAGAAAGAAAACATGAACTGAGTAGGGACAGAGAGAGAGAGAGAATACCAAGCAGGTTCTGTGCTATCAGCACAGAGCCTGATGTGGGGCTTGAACCCACAAACCATGTGATCATGACCTGAGCCAAGATCAAGGGTCGGACACTTAACTGACTGAGCCACCCAGGCACCCCTCCTCATATTTTTTTTTATGCTTTAACTGGCCATTTTCTTTTCTTTTCTTTCTTTCTTTCCTTCTTTCCTTCTTTCTTTCTTTCTTTCTTTCTTTCTTTCTTTCTTTCTTTCTTTCCTTCCTTCCTTCCTTCCTTCCTTCCTTCCTTCCTTCCTTCCTTCCTTCCTTCCTTCCTTCCTTCCTTCTTCCTTCCTTCCTTCTTTCTTTCTTTCTTTCTTTCTTTCTTTCTTTCTTTCTTTCTTTCTTTCTTTCTTTCTTTCTTCTTTCCAAATAGTTTATTGTCAAGTTGGTTTCCACAGAACACCCAGTGCTCATCCCCACAAATGCCCTCCTCCATGCCCATCCCCCCCACATCCACCAGTCCTCAGTTTTTGTCAGCATTCAAGAGTCTCTCATGATTTGCTTCTCTCCCTTTCCCCCACCATTTCCCCCCCTTCTTTTCCCCCTTGTTCCTCAGTTAAGTTCCTCCTAATCCTTCTATACGTGCAAACATGATATTTGTCCTTCTCTGCCTGACTTATTTCGCTCAGCATAACACCCTCAAGGTCCATCCATGTTGCTACACATGGCCATATTTCATTCTCTCTCATTGCCATGTAATATTCCATCGTATAGATAAACCACATCTTCTTGATCTATTCGTCCGTTGATGGACACTTAGGCTCTTCCCATGTTTTAGCTATTGTTGAGAGTGCTGCTATGAACATTACCCCTCCCCATATTTTAATGTAAAGAGATGCCATGGAGAATACACCTGGCTCCCGGCTCCTATCCCTTTCTCCTTCTCACTGGGCACTGAAATGCCCCGTCTGATTGCTGAGTCTGGGAGAGGGAACTATTGAGGACCTGCTTGCATAGAACGAGTGGACATTCTGGGCCCTTGCCATTGGTGGTAAGACCAGCAGAGGAGGCCTGCCATTCTGGGGAGTGGTCTCAGTTCAGGGGAGCTGTAGCCCACACGCTCAGCCTCCACACCCACGTGTAGTATCCAGATACCTTCATCAGTAATAGAGCTGGTATTTAGGTCTCCAATGCTTCAGGTTCCCAGGACTTTCTTGGACTTTATTGAATTCAAATGAGGACAAGAGATGACATTCATTGGGCCTTTCAGAAACCCAACAGAAGCCCCAATGAGTCCACGGTGTCATCCCTGTGGCAGCACCATCACCAGAACCTGTCACAGTCCTCCCTGCTTCTTTAGGAAGTATTCACATGCTTCTATGTGACAAGGTCACCTCTCCTCGAGCTGTACTTTGCATTCTCCTGTAATCGTGCCCCCGATTAGAAGTCTCCACCAGAAGTGGGGTGGGGGGGAGTGCATGTGTGCATGTGTGTGTGTGTGTGTGTGTGTGTGTGTGTGTGTGTGTTCATGTTGAGGGGAAGAGTGGTGGACAGATGGTCCTTTTAGATGGAGACACTCATAGATTTTGCTTCCAGGCATTGTCTCTGCAATGGGAGGGCAATTGTGTTTACTTCCAAATTGTTCCTTCTTCTAGATTTCTCAGAAATTATGTGGCCCAAATCTGGCTTTGGGTAGGTTGGAGGAGATCCATGTATGTTTACTTTTAATCAAGCCTAGCCCCAGAGCGATATCCAGAGTTACGTCTGGGAGATTTCTCCTTCCAGGAGGAGACAGTAATACCTTCCTGTTCCTAGAGAGAACAGATCCCCTCAGCTTGATCGATTCATGTTTTGTGGTCTATGTTCCTGGGCTCTGCCTGGTGTTAGAATGTGAGTTCCATGGGGCGCCTGGGTGGCTCAGTGGGTTAAGCATCCGACTTTGGCCCAGGTCATGATTTCTCGGTTCGTGGGTTTGAGCCCTGCGTTGGGCTCTGTGATGACAGCTCAGAGCCTGGAGCCTGCTTCAGAATCTGTGTCTCCTTCTCTCTCTGCCCTTCCTCTGCTTGCTCTCTTTGTCTGTCTCTCTGTCTCAAAAATAAATAAACATTAAAAAAATTAAAAGAAAAAGAATGTGAGTTCCAGGAGTCTTAGGCTATTTCTATAGTGCCAGGTACACAGAGTAAAATAATAATTGTTCATTTAGTTACAAAGCAGCAAACAGAGTTGGTGAGTGGCAGAGAAATTAAAAATCAGGAACTGGTTTTTGGGGTAAGTGAGAAACCTTACCCCAACCAAGGATGCATCAAATGCAATAATAGTGGAGAGCTGGTTTTGGACACAAATTAAGGGAAGGAAGGGTAAATCTACAAATAGGCTTAGTTTGAAGACTGGGGGCAATGTTGATTCGAATCTGAGATGGGCTGATGCTGTGGACACCGATTTAGCCTCATCCCAGGTTAGATGTACACACCCTTCAGACCATCAGAGCTGGCTCTGAACAGTGGGGATATGCTTTTGCTAGTTTCAGAGTCTGTGAGCTCAGGAAAGAAGGAGTTCCAGAGACTGAGTTCAGGCAGAGTGAAGTTGAGAAAGGTCCTTCAGTTATGCACAGAGAGGTCACATTACATCTTCTTGGTTGGGCACTCCAGTGGACAGGGTCTTCCAAAGAGAAGACAAAAGTTATGGAGCTGAAGAGAACCAAGTATTTGCAGTGTGTCCCATGGTCAAGAAGTGGCCTCAGGAGTTACATCTGTCCACATGCCTGACGAGCCCACTGTGCTTAGCGAGTGGGAGCATTACAACTACTAAGACCTTGCACTTTATTTTATTTAAAAAAAATTTTTTAATGTTTTATTTTTGAGAGAAAGGGAGAGAGTGTGGGCAGGGGAGGGTCAAAAAGAGAGGGAGACACAGAATCCAAAACAGGCTCCAGGCTCTGAGCGAGCCGTCAGCACAGAGCCTGATGTGGGGCTCCAACCCATGAACCATGAGGTCATGACCTGAGCCGAAGTAGGACGCCTAACTGACTGAGGCACCCAGGTGCCCCCAAAGACCTTGCACTTTAAAGGGATAGCCAGAGGAGCAGAAGGAAAGAGGATTCCATGGGTGTCTTAGTCCACATCTAATGTGAAAGTCTTGTCTCTGTTAAGAGTGGTTGCCAAGATTTTACAGAAAGCCCAAGTCAGCTTGGGAAATTTTATACAATTCCCAGGGACTTCCTCCAAAGCAAACACATACATAAAAAGGAGAGGATTGAAATTATGATCTGTCTGGGGAGTGAAAGGTTCTATGAACTTGTCTTAAGAGCACCATGGAGCACATAACTCTGGGTTCTCTCAGTATCCTTCACGCTGTTTTTGACCTTGGGCTGTACCTTACTCCAGCCTCTATTGCATCTAAGACAACTGCAAGGGAGACTGTCCCATGTGATGTGGTTTCGTTCAGATACTCCCAGCTCACGTGGTATCCCAGAAGCCACTGCTGTTGGTTCCACTGCTGTAGGTCCCCTGGTGGAGTGGCCCTTCCACAGTCCAGGGAACTGGTGAAAATTTTTAGAGGGATATCTTTTTCTCTGTGGAGGCCACCTGTGGGGGCTTCAATCACAACACTCAGATCCCACTTAGGAACTATCAGAAAGGAACTGGAGGTAGCTCCAGCCTGTATCCCGGGGCACTGGGTTCGTATGGTAACTGGCTTTAGTAGGTTGTCCCTTGCTGAAAAAACTAGAGGGCCTGCAGGATGAGATGTATGAGGCAATGTGAGTAGAAGCTGATTCTCAGCCAGTTCTGCTGTTTGCTGGGAACGTGGCTGGTGGCTGTCCTTCTTGGCACCTAATGTCCCTTTACATAATGTTTCAGGGGAGAGCGATCTAAAAATGGAGCCATTAGCTGCATTACGGGAATGGATATATTTGATTACAGGAGGAGGATGCTTAATGAGGCTAATACTTAACCCAAAGGAAGGAATCTCCACTAATGAGGGGGGGTGGTGGAAAGTTTGGGAGTAAAGGATTTTCCTATGACCCCCCTCTTTGACAGCTACTGTCCCAAGGCCATGTTCATAGAGTGAAGAATCACCTCCTCAGGTGCACACAGGAAACCCTGTGAAGGTCCAGCCCTTTCTCACTAAACCCAGCACGGAATCAGAGTGCCTCCAGTGAGCGGAAGTAAAAAGGAAGGAAAAGGAAGAGTCAGCCAGGTACTAGCCCTAAGGACAGGTCATCCATGCTTAGATCTGAAAGAAACCATTTCCCTTTGTGAGTTGGGGAAGAAGTGTGCAGGGTGGGTCTCCATCAAAGTCTGTTAGAAGAATTCCCTGTTACAATCAAGTGTCTCCAATCTTGTCCATGCCCTGACCTACCTCTTAAGCTGAACATATGAAATTACTATATTTGTGGGTCAAAGAGGTAAAATATCAGCAATTTTATATGTTCAACCTTGTATAATTATTTCTAAGATTGTGGATCATAAGTATACGTTAACATTAGTAATAATCATTTCAGGGGTCCAGAGTTTCCCTTCTTATCTCCTAGTTGATTGGTATTGGTAGAGTGTTTCCCATTTTATGGATGGTAAAGCTGAGTAGAGTGAGGTACTAGCTTTCAGAATTTGCAAGTCCAGCCAATGGCAGCATCCAGAGGGTGATGTCACTGTCCTCTGTTAGGCACAGCTTGTCAGTCAGTCAGCAGACAGTGTTGCTCTTGTTCCTCTCTGGGTCCCTGTCGCTTATGAAGGCTCACATAGCAAGCTTAGGGCCAGTGTGCTGACCACTTGCCTTCTTTCAACCAGCATGACTTCCAAGTGTCCCCCTCGCTTTCAATTTCTATATATTTATTTGCTCTCCCTAGAGTGGTTGACTGTGTTTTTCCAGCCAATCTCATCCTGCTCATTCCTGGCAATCTTACTAGCCCCTGTAGACTTTGCAGACTCTTTTGTTATCCCTGGCGCGGGTGCCATTTAGCAGATCTAAAGTAAGTAATCAGCACTGGACTCCCTCTCAGGAACTGCTGCATCTACAGTTCAAGGTAGCTGGCCCTGTGCTAGACTCTGGTGGCAGTGTCCTGCCAGACTCTCCCTCTTCTTCCAAGCCATGGCTGTTTATCACATCCCCTGGCTTATGGTCTTCCAGCCAGTATTTAACATTTTTCTCTGCCTTGTTATTTGTTCTCTCTCCTCTGTCATGAACCTTTTCCACCATTGTCCTCTTGGCTACATTGGTTTGCCAGGGAAAGTTGGCAGTTGTTTTATTATCTGTGGCTCTTGCCCAGAGATGGTGTCATCTAACAGAGTGACGTCTTTTTAATGGCTAACATATTGGAGTCTGAAATATCTGCAAGATAATGAGGCCTACAGAGGCTTGAGGGACACGTTCTCAGTTCCTTGAGGAGAGAATGAGAAATGGAATTAGGTAACCTGCAGGTCCCTCCGCATTCAGTCCAGAACCAGAGGGCTGACACAGTTTTGAATTCCAGGGAAATAAGAATGTTTTCTCCTGTTACAGGTCACAACCTGAGCAGATGGTGGGGTTTGTTTGCTTGAGTTAGACCAACAGTCCTCACACTTTCATTATGTTTTCTTCTCTTTTTTGGATGTATTTTGTCTTTAATCCATCTGCGTTTATTAAGTAACAATTAGGAGAGAGTAGTATCATTATCTACATTTCATTGAGAGGGAGACTGAGGCATGAAAGGGTTATAGAGCCTGGCCAAGATTGCACTGATATGGATCAGGTTTTCAGTATCAACCCAGGCAGTCTGTCTCCAGAGCTCTTGGTTTTCTTAACCACTGTCCTAATCTGTGTCTCATGTGATTACCAAATTAAAGTTTGACCATTCCGGTCAAAGACAAAGAAATTTACTCTTTTAGTTAGCCTGCTTTGTGTCATCAGGGATTTTTATTGTACTTCCTGAGGCAATGAAAACTCCTTCTGGAGTCCCATTGCCACTCATTCAGACTCCACTAGACACAGAGTTCCCAAGCTGGGAATCACTGGGGAAAGGAACAATTTTCTCAGCTCAAAGTGTCTGTCTAGTGGACACCTGTTCTGCCACACTCTGTAAGGCACATCAGTGGTGACCCGTCAGCATGTAGATATACTTATTGTACCATCAAAAGCCAAATTTTGAATGATGACTTGTGGTTGTTGTTATTGTTTACAATTTGTAGACCTCTGCTGGGGGTCTTGTAGAATATTCCTGGACAACAAATAATGTCGGAGCCAATTCCAGATCCAGGAAAGAAGGAGGTGTGGAAGGTCTGCCCTCACCTCTGTAGATTGAAGGGCAGTCTAAGAAAAAGAACTAGAAAGTTGAGATATGGTAATTAGATCGGAAAGAACAGTATATTCTGGTTATGTCTTTTCAAATGCTGGAGAGGAAGAGAGAGGAAAGAAGATCCCAGGTACAGTACCGCCCATGGGATAAAATCCAAGCACCGAACATGGCATAAATATCCATGGCATCTGCCCCATCATCTCATCTTGCACCTGGAGCTCCAGTCACCCTGAACTATTTTCAGTTCCCAGAACATGACTTCTCTCCCATACCTCTAGGGCTTTGCATATACTGTTCACTCTCCTAGGAAAGTTCTTTCTGACTCTTGTCTGTTTGGAAAATTGCCGAGTAACCTTTAATATGAAGCTGAAGTAGCTGCCTTTTGTGGAGTGCTCTTGGAGTTTTCCATGTATAAGAAGTATTCCTTGCTTGGTTCTCCCTGGCATCTCCTACATATCTTTGGTGTAGCACTGATCACACAGGTCAGAATTAGTCATTTACATGATGTTCTCTCTTTCTTCTAAGTTTACTTATTTATTTTGAGATAGCACACATGACCGGAGGAGGGGCAGAGAGCAAGTGGAAGAGAGAGAATCCCAAGCAGGCTCCATGCTGTCAGTGTCAGCCTGGAGCCCAGAACCATGAGATCATGACATGAGCCAAAATCAAGAGTCAGAAGCTTAACCCACTGAACCACCCAGGCGCCCTACACTCTCTTCTCTTTCTGTTAAACAGGACACTCCTAAATTATGGTAAAGACCTTGTGCTCTTTTTTGTCTTTGAATCTCCTGAACCTGGCATATTTACTGTTTGGAAAACTTCTTTATGACTTCAAAACCCCATCTCTGTAATTCTTGTCTGCCTGTTATTGACAGATGGCCGATGGCCTTATCAATCCCTAGGATATGTTCCCTTTGTTACCAGAATCACCATCAAATAGTTTGGGAAGAGTTAAAAGTCAGAACTACAGAGAAAATAAATAGAAAAATCATAAAAAGCAACCCTCTTTCTCAACACAAATAAGGAAACAGAAAGTCTGCATCAATGTGCTACCTAATAGGTCCATGAAAGTGGTTATAATTGTTGTTATAACTATCAAATATTTGATGAACTTCAAAGAGGGGCAATCTCACATTCTATTTTTATTTTTTCTATATAAATATTTATTTGTTTATTTTTTAATAGTTTATTGTCAAGTTGGTTTTCATATAACACCCAGTGCTCATCCCCACAAGTGACCTCCTCCATGCCCATCACCTCCCTCTCCGCCCCCTCCCCCCCATCAGTCCTCAGTTTGTTTTTTTAATGAGAAGTTTGGAAGAATAATTCTTTGCAGTCTGGCTATTTTTTTTTTTTCACATCAGTTGATCTTGAGGCATCATCTATTTGCAAAAGAGATCTTCGGCTTGCTTCCTCTCCTTCCTTTTCTCCCTCTTCTTGAGCACATTCTGTTGGTTTGGCCAGTGAGCAGACTGAAAAGTCTAAAGAGAAGAGGCCTGGAAATCAGAGAAATGATTCCAGCCACAGCACTGAACAAAGGGGGTTAGATATGGCCTCTCGTGTCACTAGAGCAAATGAGGAAAAGTAAGCAAAAGGGGGGCACTTGCCAATATGATTGTCTCTGATTGGAAACCTCAGACATGACATCAGGTCTCTGGTGAGCAGCAGACCCAGAGAGGCCTGCCATGTGGAACATGTTAATGACGTGAGGTTACCTAAGACTGCTTTTTTTTTCCTTTAAATCTGTGAGACAATGAATTCACTTTTAAGAACCTTAAGATAAAATTTTACAAAACCAGCATATAATGGTGATGAATAAGTAAACAATGTTTTATGCATGATAAACTTTGAATCAACGTCCAAGTGGCTGAAGATGTTAATGGGTAGTTGGCAAAGACTCTTGTAAAAGAAGATGAGGGTAGAAATGGCTGGCCCCTGGATAGAGGACTCAGACTGTTGCAGGTCAGAAATTCCGTGACTGGAACAGAAGAAACCAAAGGAAAAGTGAAACCCCTCTGGGACCTGAGTCAAGAACGGCACAAACAGCTATGGAAACAAGTCCCACGTCTCTAATACTAAAAGGAATCCTTTTGTCTTTGGAGTCCTGATTTTCCATCAAGTTATTTTTCTAAGTTTTAGGCTAGCTAAAGTTCATGAAGCAAAGGCTCAGTAATAAAACATAGGGTGAAAATTTACTCCTTTATTTATGAATTCAGCATGTGTAGATTGAGATCTTACAGGCAATAGGCATCATCTGAAGCACTGGGATACAGAGAAACATGGGATCCAAAGTAGACGTGCTAGTGGTGGAGAGGGTTGGGTTACCTGGAATGTATCTTGTCATGGGCCATCACCCGAGCCTGATACATAGAACTAGTACTTTCTAACAATTAGATCTATCCAGTGAAGCTTAATGGAATTCGAGGACAAATAAGATCTGGCATATAGTAAACAAATAGAATTAATTTTTCTAAAAGGAGATATGCTTTGAAATTATAAATATTTCAGGAAGTATATAGGACAATTCTATGAGGGATGGATCCACAGCAAAGTGGGGAAGGATGTGTGGTCTTAGTCACTGTTTTTCAGTAGTCATACCTCCCTCCCACCATCAAAATAAATCTTGTGACTGACTCCTGGACTGGATGGACCATGGCTGTGTCCACATGTGGCATCTTGTACATTACATTCTTAACAGCTAAGGAAAGTCTTCCTGATGGGGATGTGGAAATTGGCACGGTCACCATTTACTCATTGGTAATGGAACAAGAGGGTAAAAGTCATATCAGAGATTTCAGCCCAGGATCAGAAAGAACTTTCTAACATCTGTTAGAAAACTGAATATTTCCTTAGGAAATACTCCAACTAAGGCTGAATAGCCATCCAAGATGGCATCACAGAAAGTAGAAGTAGGTGATACCCAGGAACTTTCCCAATTTTTTTATTAAAAAATTTTTAATGTTTATTTCTGAGAAAGAAAGAGAGACAGAGCATGAGCAGGGAAGGGACAGAGACAGAGAGTGAGACACGGAATCCAAAGAAGGCTTCAGGCTCTGAGCAGTCAGCACAGAGCCCGACACAGGGCTCAAACTCACAAACCGCAAGATCATGACCTGAGCCGAAGTCAGATGCTTAACGGACTGAGCCACCCAGGTGCCTCAACTTCCCCAATTTTTAAACCTATTGACTCCATGACTCAGTCTTTCAGGTGGATTTTAGATTTGGACAGATGCGCGAATGGCCACTATCTTGTATAGAGTTGACTGCTTAAATAAAATCATGGATACCTTTGCCAGTCTTTTTGCCTGTTGTGAAAATGAAATAAAAGTTTTTTTGTATTTCTTTAATAAATACAATATTGGCAGTATATCAGTGTGTTACTGTTACTTCAGTCATTTGTCACTTTATTAGGAAATGAGAAGGGACTGTTCTTTGTCCTTGAGCTAATATTTTGCCCCTTGTTAGTACATTTTCCTGGGAAGAATGGACTCAGAGGTGGAAAACAAAGGCCTTGCCATTTGCAGTGAGCCTGCCATGCCATTAGAGGGAATCCTAAAATGTTCTGGTGAGTGGCCAGCATTCCAGAGCAGGGCAGTGAGATCTAGGCCCGGCCTATCTCTTTCTTATAATCATCAAAGCTCGGCATGCCTTCATCTGGCTATCCCCTTATTATTGTGAACTCCCTAATAGCCTGCTCTCTTTCTCTCCACAAATAGCTTCATGTACTGTATTCAGCATTGATGTAGGTGACTATGTGGACATGTCTTCTATTCCTACTTTTAACAGATTAACAGCTAATAAACACCATGCAACACCCTCTCTTCTCAACCTCTTCTAAAAATACAGAGTTTGATTTGCCAACATCGGTGTATTTAAAGCCTCCAAGATTCCAGGGAAGACTTTAGAAAGTTAGCTGTGCAAGGAAGGCCTGTTCAGAGGGGAAATTTTCCAACACAAAGAGCCCATCAGTGTATCAGCAGCTCATCTGAGAAGAACCTCAGGGGATCTTATAGTCATTTATAAGGAAAGAATATTTGTTCTCTTAAAATAAAACTTCTCACTTTATTCTTGGTCTGCAGGGCTGAAGAGAACTCTGGAAATGTATTGCTTAGGTAGTGGGACAGGCAGTGTGTTTTCATCTTAAGAGCGAAAGCTTGTCTTTTCCAGGAAGGGATGCCATGTTACTTCTAGTAACTTTGAAATGAAAGGACTGTCACCTCCTTTTCACTACCCTTCTGGTCCTGCCTGCCTTGTAGCCTCTGAACTTCCTTTCCCTCCACTTAGAAGTGAAGCAATTAGTTTTAAAGAAAAGTCAATAATCAGAAGCTGTGTTCAAAGCTTTAAAAAAAGCCCCAACCAGTACTCTGTTCCGAGGACATGGAATTAGCAAGAATATGTTTTGAGATAACTTGGTTATGTTGAAATGATGCCCATCAGTACCTCATAAATATGGCAGAGAGAGAATTTACTGAAGGGTAAAGTAGGCACTATGTGCATATTTCAATTAACGGAACCTCCAGTATCAATGAAACAGAAGCCTAATGTATTTTACAAATACCGGATGCTTCCTGAGGTCTGACTGTCTCAAGTAAATGACCCTCAATGACCAGATTGATTATTAGATTATAAAATACAGATAAATATTTACAGAAATATCTTGGCTTTTTTGCTTGAGGTACAATTTCTGGGACCAGCCACTTTTTTTGCCTTCAGGTGGGTCTTTTTTGATGCAACAGAAACTCAAGTGTATATGCCCTGCTTGCCTCTGTTGATTTAAGGAGACTTTATAGCCACAGCGATTTGACAATTTCATTGACTCCACATACTCACTGATGGACTTGGGGCAGTCTGTGTCAGTGCACTGTGGTAATGATAATGACATCGTCTTGTGCTAGAGAAACAGTCAGTGCTACTTCCCGTTCAACTACATTCATGATTTTAGTGACCTTGACATCTAACATTTAAGTTTTTTTCAAGCAGACCATACCTCCTTTGAAGAAAGCTCAGAGTAGAAATCCATCATAGTTATGACACACTTGCAAATAATCTGAATTGGGCTAATTTCTTTTTCCTTTCACATTTCAGTGTCATCTGTACCTTGTGCTCTTCCAGACTGATTCCCTCCTCCCCCCTCACCACCACTGCCCCATTGGTGATATCTCTTAGTGCCTATGTCTATACCACTTGTCAGACAAACCGCCTCAGATTTTTAAAAAGCCAGTGCGTTTCTTGGCATTATTTACAACTACCTTTGTTGGTTCTTCTCTCTGCAGAACTGGACTGGAAGCCATCATGGAGACTTACGCGTTCTGGAGACCCCCTGTGCGTACACTCACCTTTGAGGATTTCACCACCATGCAAAAGCAGCAAGGTAAAGTCCCAGGGCATGGCCACTGCTTAGCGATGGTGCCAAGGAGAGAGTGGGAGAACTGAATATAGCACATCTGGCCCCATGCCAAGCCATGAGTTACACCCGTTCTTCTAGAACGAAGAGTACTTGGTGGCTCTGTAAATAACCGGAACGTAACCACTTGTGCAGACAAGCCCGTTCCAGAGGCAGCTCGCTGTCCCATTCCTAAAAGCAAGGTTATGTTCATGATTATGATGGTGGTGAAATTATTTCTATCCCTGAGCATTCACACAACCCTCGGTATTCTAAGAGATCTTCATAAGAATTTCATTTATTCCTCATGGCAGCATAATCAGCTTTCTTATTCTAGTTTTGTAGATGAGAAAAAACTTGGCCCTAACAACGGCTAGGAATTGCTCAGGTCTGACTATGAGGGAGCTGCTGCAAGCCCCTCAGAAGCTTGTGACTTGTGTTCGCTTACATGGAACATTGCCTGTCTCAGGTTCATGGGCTGGGTGGACTTCTTTGCACGGTCTGTGCTTTTCTTCCAGCTTCTCCCTTCTCTGGCAGTGCCGGTCGGGAAGCCCGTGGCCTGTGCACAGAGGGCTCGTGGACTGACCTCAACTCCTTTCCTCAGTCCCACCAGTGGCTCTTCCCAGCGCAGCCCCCATTCACCTGGAGAAGCCTCCCACAGTGTCAGATGCTTTATGAGTCTCCCTCTCCAACCTCCTCCTGCCCCAGAGTGGCACCCATCAAAATTACAAAGCGTATTAGGTTCTGCCACATGGCTGCCCATTAATAGAATTCTAAGTTTTGAAATTGTGGCTCTGCCAGGTGGGAGACGTTTCTAGGACTTGATACTACATTAGATACATTCCCTCCCAGGGGAGCTTCCGGTGGCTTACACACTAAGTTAGGTTCTGTAACCTTAATTATTGAGCTCTCTCAGGTTGTAAGACCCTATTGAAAGCATAGGGCCTGGGGTCAGATGACTTGGGTTAGGTTCTTCCTGGCTTTGTGACCATAGCCAAGTTCCCAATCCTTTCTGATATATAGTTTTCTCATGTGCAAAATGGAAGAATAGAAGAGAATTTTTGTGAGAATTAAATGAGACAATGGAAAAAGGGAGCACTCATGACATGCTAGCTCTCGTGGTGGTGGTGGTGGTCATCATCACTACCCCTCTCTGTCCCTGTGCATGGGTACCTGAGAGGCAGGTGCATCAGGGACAAGAGATACTGACTTTCTGATTAGTAATTATTTAAAACATGATTGACCTTCATAGGGATCTGGTGAGGCAAGTAATACAGAATTCCCACCTCTCCCTCTCTCCTTTATAACTGGAGGAGAAATGGAAGTCCTCTGCATGAAGCAGCCTGCTTCTCATAATCCTGTGACACAAGAAGGGTCAATACATCTTCAGGGTGTTGCTATTGCTTTGAGGCTCTCATGCCCTTATGAGGCAGAGGTATTCTGATAGTTGGGAAATCTGGGTCTTCATCTTGGATGGTTGCTAACTCTTTATACCCTTAGGCAAGTTACTTCTAGTGAATGTTTTCCTCACCTACCAAAGAGGGGTAATTTTTTGTGAGATAATTAACGTAAGCATGCTTCATAAAGGAACATGTGTCATTTTCATGCAAAGACACTTGATCCTGTTTGTTTCTGAGGTGACTCCTTGCTTCTCTGCCCTTGCTTTCCTTGTTGATTTCCCAAGCTCTAGCTAAGCAAGAGTTTGTACCATGAAGGCTGGTGTGAGGATGTT
Source organism: Proteles cristata cristata (assembly GCA_017311185.1). Lineage (NCBI taxonomy): Eukaryota > Metazoa > Chordata > Mammalia > Carnivora > Hyaenidae > Proteles > Proteles cristata. The sequence continues at coordinate 200,242 of JAESUZ010001888.1, read as the reverse complement.
GGCAGGGATATTGCCACTTCTTGAGAGCAGGCGTTGGTGGTGACATTGTGTTCACTGCTGTGTTCTCAAGAACTGTCATAGGGCCTGGCCCCCAGGAAGTACCTAATGAAAAATGCCAAGTGAAGTCACTTGGTGGCACTGTGGCTCAGGTAGGCAGGGTCACTGTCTGATACATGTACTTGGAGCACAACCATTTAATATGTGTGTAGCTGTGGAGTGATGGCTGGGATTGGCAACCTGTATTTTAGCAGCACGTGGGGCCGTTAGGCAGGTGCAGGCACAGGGAACTGGTGTGAGTTGCTTAGGTGTGAAGCATGGCCAGTTTCACTGTTTTTTTTTTTTTTTATATTTTTTCTTGTGTTTTATTTATTTCTGAGAGAGAGACACAGCATGAGCAGGGGAGGGTCAGAAAGAGAGGGAGACACAGAATCCGAAACTGGCTTCAGGCTTCGAGCTAGCTGTCAGCACAGAGCCCGACGCGGGGCTCGAACCCATGAATCCTGAAATCATGACCTGAGCTGAAGTCGGATGCTTAACTGACTGAGCCACCCAGGCGCCCCAGTTTCACTGTGTTTCTACTGAAAATTTATCCATATGATAAATTTATTGTTGACACTTGGAAAACAATGGTTTAAGAGGAACTAGACTTTCAAAGCAAAATGTCACACTTATTTAGTGAGTCCATTTTTTATTGGTGGGGGGGATGAACTTGTAATTATTAGATACATATGGTAGTGGGATAGGGCTAGAGGAAAAGCCAAAATTCTATTAAGTTGTTTAATTGGAATCCATTTTTGAACTATACACTGAATTTGATCCAGAGTCTCATTATTTACAAATATGTGGCTTGGTTTCCTGACATTAACAAAGGACATAAAAGAGACAACATTCACTCCCTCCTCCATTAAGAACTAAGAGTTGCAGTACCTCTGGACAGTATCACTCATAAAATGAAGAAAAGAGACATAGTCATCTGTGTTGCACTGTATTGTGTCTTAGAGGAAGTAGAGAGTGATGAACTTCTGGTGGAAACTTCAGTGGAGACTGATCTGGTAGTATTCCCTTTTGGTGAAGAGAGTATTGGCCGTGTTGACACCAAACTCCATGAAATGACTGACTTACCTAGTGTCCATATAACCTCACTGCTTCAGGCACATGAATGTCTGGCATGTCAGATACATGGCCTGAAGACTGTTTTCTGCTGCTACTGCTGCTGCTGCTGCTGGAGGCTAGACTCTTCTGTCTGAATGAGGTTAAGGATGCCTTTTTCATCCCATCCTTGCCATCATTTTTATTTCTTTTTAATTTTTTAAATGTTTATTTATTTTTGAGAGAGAGACAGAGCACAAGCCGGGGAGGGACAGAGAGAGAGGAAGGCACAAAATCTGAAACAGACTCCAGGTTCTGAGCTAGCTATCAGCACAGAGCCCGAAGTGGGGCCAGAACCCACAAACCATGAGATCCTGAACTGAGCCAAAGTCAGATGCTTAACCCACTGAGCCACCCAGGCACCCCTATTTCTCTTTAACTAAGACCCATTTGTTGATAAAATTTCAAGGAAAGCTCTTAGTTGAATTAGCCGTAGTTTTGCAAAAACCCAAATCCTTCTATTAAAAAAAATATATTGAATGGCTATTCTATATAGTTGTTTTCTCCTATGGAGAAGAATGCATGGGATTCATTATACTCTGCCTTTTACACAAAGAGAAACCAAGGCACAGAGCAGTCTACTAACATATCTGCCAGTAAATGGTGGCAGAACTGAGTTGAGGATTCCAAAGTGCATCTCCATCTGGAGAGGGCAGTTTCCTCTCCATTAGACCACATTTAACTTCTTCATTCTTACTTACTAGAGCTTTGATTTTCCATGACACTTTTTTTAAGTTAACACTTCCAATTGATGTTTTCTTGGCAACGCCTTGAGCATGAACTGTAAATACGCCGATATTTTATTTTTATGAAGTCAAGTGTATGGAAGTGTATGGTCTTACCTTCAGATGTCTTCATTTAGAATCAGCAAGGGAGTTTATAGGTTTGGGGAGTCTGGAGATAGGAATTCTATTTCAGGAGTGGCTTCTGCCTGAACACTCCTAGTGGTAGGGACAAAATGAACTAACCAAGTAAGTGATGCTTCAGGATGTTGACTGAGGGAACACAGACAAGAGAAGAAAAAAGAAATAAGAGCCCAGGTCAGTTACAGTCAAGTGCAGTCCCCTTGTTCTGATGATATATACAGTGGAGCTGTTTGTAGGGCCCAAACTGAAAGCGCTTTTGGAAGCACCGTCCGTCTCGAAGGGGCTGACAACTCTTGTACCAAAAAGGAACCATCTTGGACCAGTGACACCAGAGCTGGCATTCCATCTCCATCTGTGGAAATAAGGAGACCTGCCATTTATGAAACCCTCCCTTCTCCTCAAATGGTAGCAGACATCACTAGAAAAGATTCCAATACCATTGGGTCTTTTAAATTTTGTCAGGCAGTTAAAAGGATATGGGCATCCCTGTTGGTGCTGGGCTTTTCATCAGTCTGATTGGTAACATTTAGAGGTTGGTCCTAGAAAGGATCAGATACTGAGAAATTCAAAACAGTAAAACACAGGGAAAGGGGGACAGTTCAAGGGACAGCTTGTCTTTGAATTACTGTGGATCACTCTAATGATTCAGAGATGGCTACTTATGCAGATCTTATTGATCATGGAGATGAGGAAAGATGGCTATGAGGAGGTCATGACAGGGATTGGAGGGTGTCTCAACTCAGTCCACTAAAACAGTTAGCAGGGGCATATATTTTGTTTAGTCCCAAAGCCCCTGATACTCAATGTGTCCAAAATGGAGTGCACTGATTTACTTCACACACTTGGCGCCCTCTTCTGGGGGAAGGACACCACTATAATCCTGGGTGTTTCCCTCCTTCCTTCCCCACCGTAGGCAGCCCTCATCACCAAGTTCTGGAGTCTGTCCACACCTCTAACCTCCCTTGCCACCACCCTGCTTCAGGCTCCTGCCTGACTTCATCCTCAGGCCCTCATGGTGGTAACTTAACTGCCAGCAGCTGTAGACCTATATCTTCTTAAGTTTCAGTCTGAAGGAAAGGGTCATGTGACCCTCTTATGGTTTTTAGCAAAATCTCTGAGTCTCATTGACTCAAACTGCATCATCCCTGAACCAATCACTGTGGTCGGGATGGGGAATATGATGTGTGAACCGTCCAGCTCTTAGAAAACAAACCAGTATTCATGGAAAGTGAAAAACCAGGGCCAGCCCACCTAGACAAGGTAGGTGGTAGGTGTGAAACAGGGTCTTCCAGGAAACAGAGCCTCAGAACCCACAGGACCAATGTGAAAAATGAGAATTGGGTGAATATATTAAAAACTAGATTAGGGGCGGGGCGCCTGGGTGGCTTAGTCGGTTAAGCGTCTGACTTTCGCTTAGGTCATGATCTCGCAGTTCGTGGGTTCGAGCCCTGCGTCGGGCTCTGTGCTGACTGCCAGCTCAGAGCCTGGAGCCTGTTTCAGTCTGTGACTCCCTCTCTCTCTGACCCTCCCCTGTTCACGCTGTCTCTCTCTCTCTCTCCTAGAAGTGAATAAAACATTAAAAAACAAACAAACAAACAAACAAAAACTAGATTAGGGGCACCTGGGTGACTCAGTCAGTTAAGCATCCAACTTCAGCTCAGGTCATTATCTCACGGTTGGTGGGTTTGAGCCCCACATTGGGCTCTCTGCTATCAGCGCTGAGCCTGCTTCTGATCTTTTGTCTCCCTCTCTCTATGCCCCTCCCCCATCTCAAAAATAAATAAACATTTTTAAAAAAGGAAGAGGTTTGGATCTATGTATATCTTCAAACTTTAGGGAGAAGGATGCATTAGGAGTCTTTCTAAGATTGAAGCCACACAATTCGTATTAGCACTATGTTTCACATTTGCATTTTAAGAAGGACTCTCATTTCAACTAAGGATAATTCCTTAGTAGGGAGGAACAGACTTGTGATCCTTAACTTTATGGCTTCTGGGTTTATTCCGTGGGATCAGTCCATAGGACGCTGACATTTTACCTTTTCCCTGTTTGAATGCCTCAAAGGCGGCTACTCTGGGACACAGTGATTCTACATTCTTCAAGGGCCACATGCCACCAAGTTATATGAGAGAAGAGTTTGGCTTGTGGAACCAAGTAATTACATGGAAATTTATTCTTTACTAGCCTAGATGGGGTCTTGTTTTTACTGTTTTTCAAATTTTTTGGGGGAGGGGGGAAGCACAACAAAACAAGCCCAAAAGGAAACTGTATGTGAAAGCCTCCATATTACAATCTGGAAGTGATCAATTTAAAGATGCAAAAGTCAGCAGGTTTGGTCTTCAGGATTTTCATGGTCACATTTTACTTGTCTTCAAGGTACACAAGTATATTTTAGGTTATTGTCCTCGTATGGAATCGCTGCTAAACATGTATTCTTCTCAGTTCTTTTGGCTGTGAGCCTTGAATATTGGAACCAGTTAATGTTGAATACGAATTTCAATGACTATCTCCTCACTTGGGTCCCTGGATGAAACAAGATGCAGGGAGGTGGGGCGGGTGGGGGATTGGTCCTGGAATACCAGAGTTCTCAGCTACTTAGGGCATTACATTTTAATGACCTCTCAGACATGGATTAAGACCTCTGAGGTCAGTGGGAAAGACACCAACCTACCTATCTATGTTCAATTCTGCTTGCTTGATCTGAGAATAGAGATGATAGGCATCAGATTTCCATTCTGGGCAGGGGTGAGGCAAGAGGGAAAGACAGTTCAGAGAGGAGACAGAGCTGCTTTAGCCTTTGGGAGTATGGGCTTAGTGGGCTCCATGGTCACGGGCTCAGTGCTCCATCATTTGCAGTCATGGAGGCTCCCCCCAGCTTGTGACATCTGGGCATCTAACCGTGACATAGGCTCACCAGTGCGTGGGGAGCCCGAGGTGCTCAGCTCCATGAGCACAAGCCAACACCCGAGAGTCTCCCCATAAGAACCCAAATGTCCTAGGATTCCTTTCTCCTTCTTCCACACCTTCTTCATGTATAGAAGGGAAGAGAAAAGGAAATAAGTATTTAATCCCTTTGCACACTTGGCATCTCCTGGTTCTCGAAACATCCCTACAAAGGGAGATACTCAAAATTCCATGTATATCGAGAGAGGCTAACTTGCAAGGTCCCATAATCAGTACGACGGCCAGCCAATCTGAAACTCTATAGTCCATGATCATCTGCTAAATAAAGTTTAAATCAGGGCCCTTGGGGCATTCAGGAGCTGGCAGGTACAGAGGGGAGGGAAGAATGCTGTACAAGAAAGGGAGGGATGCTTTTCTTTGAGAGGCAGCTCTGACCCCTGTGGATCAGCATGGCCTGGCTGCCTGCTCTGCCCTAGCTCTTCTATGATGAGAGGCCTCAAGGCGGCCAAGTGTTGAAATGCACAGGGAGGCCAGCCTGCCTCCTTCTGCGTATTTAGCACTTGGCTGGCACTCCCGATCTTGTTTAACAGCTGACAAGCCATTAGATCGTAAGAGAGAAAAGGCTTCTCAGTATCTCGGTTTGCTTCTCTGCAAAATGAGTACCGCAGCCTTCTCGTTCTGGGTGGACTTTGAAAAATAGCTGCTATTTGTATTGAGTGCTCTAAGTGCGTAGGAACATGTCTTCAGAGTGAATGGAAGCAGTGTGACCTTCTCTTGGACAGGCTTGCTCCCCGGCTTCAAACACTAGTTCACGTGGGGGCTCCCACCCCCTGAAACTCAGCAGGCCACCAAGTCTCATTTCCAGTGAGTGTCATTTAAAAGCCAAAGCAAGCTGACTACAAACTTTTTAACATGTACCTCTCATCTGTTCAGCAGAAATCCCTGTAACTTGTTAATAGTTCCCTCTTATTTTTTTGTAGTGAAACCAATTGAGGCCTTAAATCAGTACCATTCGTTCCATCGTGGGCCATCTGAGAAAACCATTTAGAGTTGTAAAAAGTCATCTGCTCCATCCTGCACTTCCTGCTGCAGGGCGAGGGCCAGTGCCTGTCAGAGAGTACCCGCAACAGGACAGTGCAGTGTGCCAGACAGGGGGTCTCTTCGGGGACCACATAAAACCAGATCTGGGAGAGCGGGATGGACTTTCAGAGACAGGAGACCAGATACATATCCCATAAAACACAAATCTCTTTACAGCTGGAGTCAAGTTTCTCCATTTGTGCCACAGCACTCATTTCACTGCAGCTCATAGTGGTTCAAGTGGAAGAGGAGGAAAATGGATGTAGGATGTCGCTTGCAGAAAATGAATCTCTAAACTTCCCCAGGAGGCCCAATTGGCTGGGCCACTCAGTGGCCCAAAAACAAGAAGTGGGAGATGTTCTTCCTCGCCCCTCTCTGCTGTCCTCTTCCAAAACTCCTTTATTTCAAAAGGATTCCTCAAAAAGTACTTGTTTTTGGCTGTTCACACTTTTGTGTAAGCTTCATCCTCAGACACAGATATGATTCTGACAAGAATAGTTAGAAGCCTATCAATGTGAGATGCTCTTTCACAGATGAGGAGAATGAGGAGGCACCGCGCATTGCCCGTGGTCATGGGCTGGGTGGAGGCCAGCGGACCTAGAATTAGTCTGGGTCTTCTTCCTACCATGGTCAGCTGCTGGCTTACTTCTCCCAGGGGTATTTGCGATGTTGGCCTTACCTCAATTTGTGGGATAAAAATCTTTTCACCAAGTCTCTTAAAGGAATTTAAGGCATGAAGAAGAAACAAAGAAGGAGAGTTTCCTGAAATGACTCTAAAGGCAGCTACTGTGTGTAGTTCTACCTTGGAAGTTCATTGGGGTAATTTTTTTTTTTTTTTGACCAAGAAAGAGACGATAGTGGTTGGATTTTGTAAAACTTTAACTATGACAAAACTGTTAACAGGAACTAAGTGTGTACTTCCAGTCAATACTACTACCGCATCTGTGCGCGTAAGCTGAGGCTAAAAATCAACTTTGGGTTTCTCTTTGAGGTGTCTGCCTCTCAGTGTGCACATCTGGGCCCTCCTCCCTGGCACACCTGGATGGTTCCTCTGGATCCCAATGTCTCTGGAATTCTGCTGGCTTTCTTCACATTCCTCTCACTGATAAAAACCTTATTCCTGTTCCTTCCCACTTAAAATGTCCTTTAGCCTTTTATAGCAGCTCAAGTTCCTCACACCAGGCTCGTGGGGGATCAGGGGCTCTCAAACAACTCTGGGAAATTCCCAAGCTTGCCCTGAGGGAGGGGTTCCATCATGGGAGGGTCGCTATGGAGGACACAGCAGCCCTCCCACAATAGAACTTGAATGAAAGGTCCAGCAGCCCCAGCAGTCACCACTGCCAGTGGGCAAGGCAAGAAGTCGCTGGTACCATGCTGCTTCCTAGCCCTGGGAAAGGAGAGGCTTGGAAAGGCCATTTTTTGGCTTCTGAGAACACAGTTGAAGTAGGTCAGGTTGAACTGGCCCTTCATCTGTTGGTGCCTCAGCCACCAATCCAGTTCTAAAAGCTACATGTCAGAGGAGCAACTCTTTCAAGGAGATGAAAGGGACCTGGAGTTCCTCTAACCTCTCTACTAGCAAGCAGCATCAGTCTCAGAAATGCACATTCTCAGGCCCTGCCCCAGACCTGTAGAATCAGAAACTCAGGGTGGTAGGTGGGGAGGCTCAGCAATCTATTTCGGCCATCCTTCCAGGTGATTTTCACGGCCCTTAAAGTTTAAGAATTGTTATTCTGGGTACTTTGAAGTAAGGAATTTGAGTTCCATCATTGGTTTTCTTTCCCTGGCTGTACATTAGAATCATTTGATTATTGTTTAGTTGGTGTGGGGTGGGATCCTGAAACTTAAAGCTTATAGATTCTCCTAACTTACCCAGTTCAATTTCTCATCTTCTAGATATAGAAACAAACCCAGAGAAGATAAGGAATGTGCTCAGGGTGAGCTGGGGGTTAGTGTGGCAGAGCTGTGAGGACACAGATCTCCTGACTTTGGGACTTGTCTGAACTCTTACCTCACAAATATCCCAAATCCACAGACTACATTTACAGTCTGTTTTCCGGTCTCTAAGACTGGACAGGCTCTTACCAAGGGAGATTAGCAGACCCTCTGGATTATAATGAGTTAGTTACAGGTTAGTTTTGCTCTTCCGGTTGTACTCATAATATCTTTCATATGACAGAACTTCAGCCCAGTGCCTCCCTTCCTACCTCCTGGGCCCCTCTGCTCAGCCCTCCCAGGCCTCAACCTTGACCCAGTACCCCATTTCCTCTGTGGGTACGGTCCTGAGATTTGGTATGCTGTGTTTTGACCTGGAAGACTACATATGGCAAAGTCAGCAACAGTCCCAGGTGAAAACACACATTTAATGCCTTTCCACTGAGAACGGGGGTTGGGCGGTGGGTGGGAGGGGCAGTTTCATAGATGGATTTTAATGTTGATTACCAGAGGTCTTACTGGAAAGTGAATTTGATGGTGAGAAATGGCAAAGTGAATATTGGAAGGGCTTATTATTATTATTTTTAAAAAGACTTCAAAGGCACTTATACACAGAAACAAAAGTTTAGTGTTCTTTTGTGTTACCCCCCTTTTTTTGGTGTGTGTGTGTGTGTGTGTGTGTGTGTCCACAGATAGAATCGCTTAGGTCTGCTGAGTTAAGGGAAAGCTACGGTTCTGTACAAATCAGCCCGTCTTGCACATTTGAGGATACGTCCTGCAAGGCTTGCATCTGGCCTGGACGGGCCTCTGTCTCAATGGTACTTACCTTTTATTTTTCAGGGGGCAGCACAGGCACTTCCCCCACCACCTCCAGCACTGGGACACCGTCCCCTTCAGCCTCGTCTCACCTTTTATCTCCATCCTGTTCTCCTCCGACATTTCACCTGGCCCCCAACACTTTCAACGTGGGCTGTCGAGAGAGCCAGCTGTGCAATCTCAACCTCTCCGATTACCCACCGTGCGCCCGCAGCAACATGGCAGCCTTGCAGAGCTACCCGGGGCTGAGTGACAGTGGCTACAACAGGCTCCAGAGCGGCACCGCTTCAGCCACCCAGCCCTCGGAAACCTTCATGCCTCAGAGGACTCCATCCCTGATCTCAGGAATACCGACTCCTCCCTCGTTGCCTAGCAACAGCAAGATGGAAGCCTACGGTGGCCAGCTGGGGTCCTTCCCCACTTCCCAGTTCCAGTACGTCATGCAGGCTGGCAATGCCGCCTCTAGCTCCTCGTCACCACACATGTTTGGGGGCAGCCACATGCAGCAGAGCTCCTATAACGCCTTCTCGCTCCACAACCCTTACAATCTGTATGGATACAATTTCCCCACTTCTCCCAGGCTAGCCGCCAGCCCGGAAAAACTGAGCGCCTCTCAAAGCACTTTACTCTGTTCTTCTCCTTCCAACGGGGCCTTTGGTGAGAGGCAGTACCTGCCCACGGGGATGGAGCACGGCATGCACATGATCAGCCCTTCGCCCAACAACCAGCAGGCGACCAACCCCTGTGACGGCCGGCAGTACGGGGCGGTGCCAGGCTCCTCCTCCCAGATGTCCGTGCACATGGTGTAAGGGCCCTCCTAACGCCCGGCGCAGGGCCCCAGAGGCTCCGTGGGCAAATCCTCCTCTCCGGGAGCCCAACGCCTTTGAAGAACGGGAACTGTGTATTTGTTTTGTTTTTTATTTCTCTTTTTTTTCTGGAGGAGGAAAGCACATCCCTAAGAACAACAAAAGACATTGAAGCCACTGAAGGATACATACAATCATCTCCGACCAGTGGCCATTCTCTTGCCTTCCCAAACCTTAGTTTTCTAAAACGTTGTCTACTCCAGAGTGGCCTTTGAAGAAACTGAATAACCCTTTTATAATAATGTTAAGGGAGATGCTAGCATGTAGCAGCCATAAAAAGTTACCCCCCACACAAATACACACCTACCTACCTACACACACACACACACACACACACACACACCCTTGCACGCATGCACGCACACATATATATTCACACACAAACTCTTACATACACCAACATACACACACACACACTGACTTGGAACTGGGTGAACTCTGTGGAGGGGGGCCCAGACGGGTGCTTTCACCAAGAACCGGTCTATGTACCACGCTAGATGGACTGGGCCAGCAGTAGCTGCCAACCTTTGTCCTCTGCAGCTTACCTTGTTTCTGGAATGAACCGTGTAGCCTGGAACCCCCTCCTATCCACGAGGGTGGACAGACACCACCACTACAAAGGGACTTGGCTTCCTGAAAAAGATGGCTTCTGAACTTTGGCTCTCCTCACTCGGCGAGCTGTCGCTGACGGTCCCAGCGGTACCTGTGGAAAGGGAGTAAGAGCAGCCGAACGAAAAAGGAAGAGAAGGAGTATAGTGGGCAAGAGAGAGGCGGAGAGCGAGACTGAGAGAGGAAGTGTGAGCAATGGTGAGAGTTATAACGCACCGAGGAAATTGGTTTGGGTTTGTTTCTCCCTGTCCCCCCTACAGGTTATACAGAGAATCGTGGCGTTACTGAGGAGGAAACGTCTCTGGGACACTGGGCAGAGTAGGGGCACTGGAGAGGACCCGGGCAAGGAATGCACTTAGATCCCACTGCTCTGACCTCCGTGATCCGGAAGAGGGGTGCGCTGCCCAGGAAGTGCGGATTCTCCAGCCGCAGCCTGGGGGAGAGGGGGAACAGAAGGAGTGTGAAGAAGGAAGGGTGTTATAATCCCGACAAATGATACCAAGAGCAGAGGCGGCAAATCGAGGCCTGATCTTCCACACGCCAGATCCAGACACCTGACCTGGATTGCCTGCCCCGTGGCCCCCGGGGCAGGAGAAATCCAGTCACGTTCCAGATAATTGCAGATGGGCCTTTCTGCATCCTTCCACCTGCCCTTAGAGCTCCATTTTTATCAAATAGTTTATTGCATTTTGAAGTTTTGGGTTTTTTCCTTCATCTTTCCCTTCCCCTTCAAATCCTTTAATGTTAAGAAAACAAGTGAAGTTTGGTGCAAGCTGAACTTTTTAAGTGGTGTGGAAATGCAAATAATACCAAGTAAAGTAATACAGATATTATTAAGATTTTTGGTGTTGAGGTGTTGTAGATAAATGTATTTATGTGCCTAGCGGGGAATCCAATATTATGAATATTAAAAAAAAAAGGGGGCAATAAAAAGGGTATGTAAAATATGTATGAAGTAAAGGTGTATAAAAAAATGTGCCCTTATGCACGGAACTGTTTCTAAGTGCCAAGCACAGAAAGCCGCTAAATAAAATCTTTGCAATTGTTTCCTGCGTGTTTGTATGGAAAAAAATGGTCTATGCATTTACAGTATGTTTTGTAATAAGCACAGCACTGTCATCTATATCACTTAACATGAACTCTGAATAGACCTCACAAAGTAGATATTACCATGCTTATTGTATGGTTGGTAGCTGAGCTCCAGAGAAGTTGAGAGGATTATCCAGGATCACACAGTCTGCCAGAGAGGAACCAGGACTTGAAATCAGGTCTGACTCTAGTGGGATGTTCGCTCTCTCATATTAGCTGCAGTTGCCAGTGAGTCTAGCAGCGATCCTCGTCCTGGCTCCTGCCCTGCGTTATACCGTTCTTTACATGATCATCTCATCTCAGCCTCCCACCATTCTGTGAGACATTATTTTGATCATCCTTTCATAGATCTGGAGACAAGTGTTAAAAAGATTCAGTACTTGATTAAAGCCCTCAGGTAGCAAGTGGTTGAGCTGGCCACGTGACCTCAGGGTCCTGCAGAGCCCCAGCAGTCCCATAAAGCACTTGGGCAATCAGGAAAGAAGTTATATCCTAAGGGAGTGAGGGGAGAGTACCTCTAGGGCTGTTTAATGATAAATGTACACTCTCCCCTTTTAATGCACTGCCACAGCACCGGAGGTGTGATTTTGAGTTCCCATGTACCAAATGACTTATAAGAGACTAATAAAGTGCCTTGGGCTGTTCCACTTATAAACGCTTCCCCATATTCTCTTATTTGAGCCTCATAGTGTCCAAGAACAGACAGGGAGGGTAGGAAGTATTTTTGCAAATGGGAGACGAGGGTTCTTAAAGTTGTGACCCACCTGTAACTCAAAGTGGCTGGGAAGCAGGAGAGCCCAAACTCGAAATCCCCTGCCCTCCCTCTATCCTGGACCATTTTCGGTAGACAGTGACAGTGGGAGCCCACTGACCCATTTCATCAGGGCTTGATTTGGGGTGTGAGGGTGTCCAATACACACACATTCATTGGAAATGGAGCTTGCTTTGGGGAGAATAAAAACTTCAGTCGATCATTGCATGGTTTTATAAATAACTTCCAAGACTGGCATGGTAGTTAATTCCATTAGCTATCCCATGGTTGCTGAAATAACTGGGACAATGGCTAGATCTCCAGTCTCCATGGATTGTGGGCATGCCTATCTCCAGACTTAAATAGGCACTATTTACTTGGAAATCTTGCAGTCAACCCTTGGCTTCATAATGGTGGGCAGAAAACAGCTACATATAAAGCTTACAGTTATTTCTTTCTGATTTAGCAGCATACCAAATATTATCAACTGGCCTAATAGCGTTTGAGGTTTTAGGTAACAGATAATCATAATATGCCAGGGAGCAAACGTTACATAAAAATTTCCATACTTCCATTGAACAGTAAATAATAATTTCAATAATCATTCAAGAGTGTTAATTACAGAAACTTCCCGTAATTTATATTAATTAGAACAGTCCAAATCAATTACATCTCAATTATGGCATATGTTTCTATCTATAAATGAGAAAGTTAAATGGGATAAAGAATTGCCAAGACTATGCTCTACCCAGTTCTCTTTAAGTAATGGTGAGAATTCATTATAATTGGCATGCTGATTATATATATACAAAGAGCTAGTAGAAAGCTATTCTGCTCTCATCCATGTTTCTGGAGGAAAGGCTGTCTTGTTCGTCTTTGCACCCTAGGGAAGTTTATGACCCAGTATAGAATCTCAGTACATAGTCATTCTTACTGCTGAATTTGTCGACCAAACCCATTTTTCAAGGATAGGGAAAAATGGTTGCATGGCTGAATTCTCATTGACTCCAAATGAATGGGTCCAAATTAACAAAGATTTATTCTTCATATGGTATTCCATGGAAGATTAATGTAAATTTAATTTCAATACTAGCCCACCAGGATACACTATACATAATGAAGTAAAAAGGAAAAAAAAATGCATGTCATAGTTTCTTTCTTCAAACGGTTTGCTTTTCAGGCAGTCATGCACCTTGTGGGGCAAATGATCTAAAAAACCAGAAATTCAGAGAAGATGCTCAGTGTAAGAAGGTGACGTTGGAAATGTTTTCACAGGTTGAGCTTTGAATGATACTCAGAATTTTATAGAAAGAATGATGGGTTAAGAAGTAACTTTAACTTAAAGGTCAATAAAATAAGTAAGTTTTGGAGGAAAAAAATGATAGCATCTCAATTCAAACCTAGTGACTTAATAAAACAAGACCTTCAGACCCTTCTTGTAGCCTATAGACTAATACTGTCTTCTATGAAATCTTTTATCATTAGTGGGAGTACAGAGGTTGAGATGGAAGGCCAGAGCTTCTTGGCTGATGCTAAATGTTTGATTTATTGCTTAGCACTTGGAGGATTTCTGAGAAGCTCCGCTGTACCAATTTGCATCCAGTAAACTAAAGGAGAGTTGTCCTCCTGAGGAGCCCCAGCCATAAAGATACATTTTCACAAACCTTTTGTGCTTATGATTGTCAGTCAGAGATCTGATTTCCAGAGAGGGCCATGCCTGTGACAGCTTCATTCATTCATCTTGTTCAATTTCAATCAGCATGTATTTCATGCCCATTCTGTGTCTAGCACTGCCCTGGACATGAGGAGGCAGAGGTGAACAATTAGACACGTTCCTGCCATTGAGGAGTTCATGGTCTGTTGAGAGACTGCTATAGGATATGTGAGCAAACAAATGAATAATGTGATTTCAGGCTGCAAGAATCATTCTGAGGTAATTACAAATAATAGGAATGTTCGAGAGTCATTGGAGAATGAGGATGGAGACTCCTTTAAATAGGGTTTTCTAAGGAGATGACATTTGAGCAAGTACAAATGCAGAAGTTGCCTCAGAATCTGCTTCTCCAGCTTACACCGAGGGCAGCCATATCCTTACTGTAAGATGTGCCCTGCTAGTCTTGCATCCGCTGAAGCTGGGTATTTTTATTCTTCCCAGGGCTTTGTAGTATCATCCCTTATTCGCTGAAGCCTGGTTGCTGGCCTTCCTGGACTGGGGCCATTCAGAGACTCCTCAAATCTAAAACTATCTTCTACATGGCCGCAATAATGTCCTATTAAAATGACTTCCTTGGCCGAGGAAAGTCATCCCTTCTCTCTGACTTTGTTAAAAGGCTAAAACAAATGATCAATCAATTAATTACTAACAATCAGGCAAATGATGAATAACAATTAATTAAAAAGTATTAAATATGGCTTGGTATTCTATAATTTTCTCAGAGCTATTCTATGTAATATGGAGATGTAGAAAGTGTCTACCTTCACGAAAATTTCAACTTAGTTGAGGAGTCAAGATAATATGCATGTGAAACAGTGAACAGTGAAAGTATTATATTTATGGTGAAGACCATGTATTCTGTAGAAGTTTAGAAGGAAACACATTTTTATTGAGTTTTTATTACATGTTATGCATTGTGCAAGTTTATCCTATAACCTTGCAACTACCCTACAGAATTTGTATTTCAATCCTTATTTTATAGATGGGGAGATAGACACTCATAGAGGTTAGCAATGTGCACAAAATCACAGAGCTAATGAAGAACAAAGACAGGGCTCCAGCCCAGGTCTTTCGACTACTGTTTCTCTGAAAGTGAGATTCAAGGGGACTATAGTAAAGAGAGAAGTGTTCATGGAGAAGACTGAATTTGAATCGTTGTTTGAAGAACTGGCAACCATGTGAACTGAGGAGAGGGGTGTCAGGGTGTGAGCGTGGGAAGCAGGACATTAAGACAAGTATTTTCTATATGGGACAATGAGTTTTGGCGGTTGGCAGTGGGAAGAGGATGTTCACCTTCTTAAGTCAAATCTCAAATCTCTTAAGTCAAACATTCTCTCTCCTGCTCCTGGTACCATGAGTCTGGATTTCCTTTTCTTATGTGAGCTGTCCTGGCTCTGTAACGTGGGCAATTCAGGATTTCCTCCAGTGTCTCAGTGGGAGCCTTCATCCCGAAAAGAACAGTGGGGGCTGGGAGGTGACAGAGGAGTCAGGCTGCATCCCCCAACCCCGCCAGGGTCCCCTAGGCAAAACTTACTGCCACAGTCCCAGCGTCGAGCTGGGCACGGAGCCCCTTGCTCCTCCAGCGAGCCATTCAGTGCCACGTGGGACTGTGAAAGGAGATCTTGCTGTTTAAGGCCGAGAAAACATTCATCATGTTTTCCCTCTTAGCTCATTTTACTGCTCATAGCACTCATCTTTTATGGGCCAGCCTAACAGCATTTCCCACTTCAGATGCGTCCTACTCACACGTTCTGCTTTTATTAGACTTTACTGCAGGCCCTGCAGAGGCACGGAAAACCAAAGAGGTTTTGAGTCCCTTTTAGTAGTTTCACCCAGGGAAGCTGAAGCGGACAAAGGGGACTGTCAGAGGACTGCCAGGTCAACCCTTCAGCAGTTCTCATGCTAGGAGACATTTCTGGGGTCCGTGAAGAGGATTTGTGGACTCTTCCCCTTCTTGCCACATTGCACATCATTCCTCCATCCATGGGCAGGGAAAGCCCCTCCTAAGTTGTCTCTGGATGATGTAACAACTACACTCTCAAATAGTAATGCATTATTGTTGATTTCTCATTCATCTTGTCATCCAACGTGGGCTTCCTGGTTAGGTGGTTTTCCTCCAAGCTGTGATTCCAGGAACCGAGCTCCTTCCAGGCTCCGCTATCTTCAACACATAAGCTTGGTACCTCCCTATTCAAGGTAGCATATGGAGAAAGAATGGAAATTGGAACATGGAAGATATTTATAAATCAGGCCTGGAACTGGTTACGACTTCCTCTTGCTTTGTAGTTTGAACTCCATTTGCCACACCTACCTGCAGAAGAAGCTGGGAAATACAGTCTAGTTGAGTGCCTAGGGAGAAAAGGAAACAGATTTGGTAGCTATCAGGGAGATAAGCACCTGAGTGATCTAGACTCACTATCTGTTCTTCCTGTAAACCCAGCTGGTAAAGGGAAGTCTAACTTCTAGTCCCAGCTTCTTGAATGTTTGGCAAAACTATCTGGAGCATTTGTCATTATGTCCCTAGTTCATCAGTAAGAAGTATCTTTCAGTATGAGTTCTTTCCCATTCTCATAGAACATCTTGAGGATTTATGCAACATAAAATGAGCTTTTCCCATGTGGTAATAGCTATAGAACAAGAACCATTTATCAGGTGCTTATTATTATATATCAGCAATATTATTATTATTATTATTATTATGCTCATATAACAGATAAGAGAAAAATTACAGAGGTTAAGAATCTTACACAAGGTCACACTCAAGCGGTCCCACTAAGAGTTTGCACTATTAATTACTATAAGTTAGTTAATTTACAGCAGGCCTTTTGTTTCTATATTTATTTACTTGGGCAAAATGCTGAGAATACTATAGGTAAGTCATATTCCCTGCCCTAAGAAAGTTTACAGTATAGAAGGAATCAGTTCTTATTGTATTTCATCCAGAAAAACCTCAAGTATGACATTGTAGTGTTAAGTGCCTAACAATTAGCTTTCTTTTTTTTTAATTGTAACGTAAGCACCCAGTGCTAAGGTTTGATTGGTGAGGCATCCATTTCAAAGACATCCATCTCCAAACATACTGGCAGCTACACAACTAAAATAAAGGCCATCCCACCTGTGCCTACAAAGTTCCCCATTTTAGAAAAGCCCACTCGAGTGACCCTGCTTTTCCTTTCCTGTGTTCTAGGTCCTGCTCTTATGTTTTAAATTCACCAATAAATAGTGAACCTATGAAACCCTCAGCACCCCACTGGTGGTCCCAGCAGAGGCCGGGCCCCAGGTCAGGCCCATGTCCTCCATGACCTCACTCTGTGGCTCTGGCATGCCATGTCCTTCCAGGACCTGGAGGTTTATTCAGTGTGCCCTGATGATTGTTTCTGAGGTGCACCATGCAATCATAAAACTGCAAGGCCTGGTCCAGCCACAAAATTAGCTCCAGTCAATCAGGGAGATGTCTGTGGGGGCTCGCCAAGAGTGGCAGGTACTCAAATGAATGCCTCAGGCATCACTACCAAGAGACTGAGGCAAACACAAAGTGAACGGATATGTAAACCATCTCTAGAGGGTCAGGATCATCTTCTACTTGTGGTTTTGCAGGTCTTCAGATGACATTTCCACCCCAAAGCAGGAGCATGGAAAGCCTGTCATGTAATGTACGTGTGCGATCCCAAAAGAGCCAGGAAAATCCTCCTACATGACTTTGAAACTGGGTTTCTGGAGGGAGGCTTTGTCTAATCTCATGACAGCACCAGATTTTGGCCTCAGAATACTGCCAGTGATGACCCTCAGAACGGTCACAGAGTGAGGCACCCGGTACAAGCCAACAACCATCTTGTCCCCTTACCAGTCAGTCTTCTTTTCAGAGAACTAGTTTAGCAATCCTATCATCCAGAAATGGCTCCCAGAAGCACCTAGGCAACCTGCCACAGGTCCCATCTTCCATTACCAGAGTCTGCTGGTCTGTGGAGGAATTCATGTTTCATCACTAGAGCCTTTTCTCTAAATGTTGGTTTTGTTTCTTTGCAATATGGGCTTACACACATCTTCTCATTAAGATCTCCAGGCCCCACCTTAAATTTGGCCCATTCACCTGAAACATGGCCAGGGAAAGGCTTCCTTAACCATTCAGAATTAGAGAAGATTGAGGCCTTGGTAAAATAATCAGGGCAAAAGCCCAGAATTGGAAAGAATGATTTTTCTACTCAAAGCCTTAGGATGTAAGATTCTTTAGACTTAAACACAAGGATATCCTTTATTATGTAGCTGAACAGAGCTATTTCTCAAGCAAACTGAAGGTGTTGAGATTGGCAAAGATTATCTCTGGGGCTCCCAGGTTGTATCTAACACTGAAGCATGCTTTTGTGGTAGCAATGTGGCTGGAAAGTTGATACAGAGGGTTAGGAGTTCATAAGTCATGTATCAGACATTATGGTTTGATAATGTCTATGAAGATCAGCAGAACTTTTGGAGAAGATTTAAGGAAGATACTGTCAGAGAATATTGAGCTGTACACCAAACTAAAGGACAACGCAGAGTGGCTGCTAAATTCCTCGTCTCTGAAAGCATGGGGAAAGTCAGTCATCTGCCTCAACATGGCCCATTCATGTGACCTGATAAATCAAATTACCCTTTGAGTGCTAAACTAATTAGTGTTTCTGTAGTGACAACTTCAGTTGGCTGTGTATTCTTCTATTTGAATGTCAACACAAATCATACTTAATATACCATGGGAAAGTAATACTGACAACAAAATGACTTTCTGAAATAAAAGTAATTCACATGCCTGGAGATAGTATTCACCCAAACTCATTCTACCAAACCTTCAACAATGGCTCATCAACATCAACCACTACTTTGTGCAGGACACAGTGCTAGATGTCAGTAATGCATAGATAAATGAAAGCTAGCCCGTACAATTTAGGAGCTCACAGTCCAGTGTGAAGACAGGCCATAAATAGAAACAACTGTTGTAGTGGGGAAATGTTATGATAGACATAAACATGGATGCTATGGGAACACAAAAGAGAAGCAGTTGGGTCAGTCTAGAGTTGGAGGAAGACTTCTTGGAGATGACGATGGATGGTTAAAAGTAAGAGTGCTTAGACTAGATATAGGATAAGTGGAGGACCATGATTGTCATCAGGTTGATCTATAGTAATGTTGCAAAGAAATGTAGGTGCCCAGTGCTACATGATGCAGTAGGTCTGTGGAATTCTGGGAAATTTCATATCAAAAGAAATGGCTCTGGAAACGTAGAAAATAACAACATATGGTCTAAGATTTAGAGTCCAAGGGAGTAGGCACCAGTGGATATGTGGAAGTTCAGTTTGATAAAAACTACTTGGCAGCTCAAAGAGGCAGTGTCATGGAGAAAAGGTAGGGCATACATCATCTTCCCATATCTTTTTAATCCATAATTATCCAAGAAAAGATTGCAGGAACCAAAGCAGAACTTCAACCCCTCTTGCATATCTGGAGAGCAATACCATGCATGACCACGTCATCTTCACACCATGAACCTGATGACGCAAATGTGTGCAGACACTTAACCCACCATAGAAAAGCCAAGCACAGAGTGAAAAGGTCACTTGTGGGAAGGTGTGAGATGTGTGAGGAAAGCCAAATCACAGAAGAGTTACCCATGCAAGGGCCAAGTCAAGCAAGATTCAACAGGGGCCATGGTGTCTGTTCAGGTATTTCATAAGCTTACACTCAAGAGTGCTAGCAGGACCCAGAGATCCAAAATTATGAGTTATTTAACTTGGCCTCTTGCATGACTAGCTCTTTTGTGACTTGGCCGTTCTTGGGGATGTCACACCTTGATCCTGTTGCACTTTACCAAAGAATATTTTTTTAGGTGCATTTTATACTTTCAATGACATAGTCCTTTCTGAGGGAAATAATTAAAGAAGACCCAGCAGTAGGCATTTATTCATTCCAGCTCATTATCTTGGAAAACGCTGCTTTGCAAAGAGTTGTACTGTAGAGCATGAGCTTTAATGGGACCTGCTGGGGCACACAAACCCACCCTTTTCCTCCCACCACATTAACCAGAAGATCTCATCAGAACCAGGAAACATTAAGGAGGAGATGGGAGGATGGTAGAGTCACCCTTAAATGTAGCTGAAGTGCATTAATTTTTGTTTTCAGCTCTCCTCAGTGGATGGGATTTGTAGGACTTTTAAGCCTGAGACCTATCATCTGCTCCAAGGGAGCACAGATTTCATAGACTGTCCAAGCACAGAATGGAGTGCTGCTGTGATTTGAAGAGAGCAGGAAGCTGGCCTGAATACAAGACCCAGAAATCTGGAACGTTGAGAAATGAGCAGAGACTCTTGTAGAGCCTGGAGGCAATGACTCTCCAGGAGTCTAGTCTTCTAACTCACTTTTATAGGTCAGGAGATGACAGAATGAAATGCACTCTTATTTGATTTCCATTGACTCCCTCCTGGAAGCAGAGATTTTATTAGCATGTTTTGCTTCTAAAGAAGCTACAGTCTTTGGGTCATATCCAATGTTTCTTTTTTTTTTCCCTTCCTTTTCTTTTCCCCCCTGCTACATGGAAGGCAGCACACAGGGAACACGCCCTGAGCATATTTTTAAAAGGCCTGGATCTGAGCCTTTGGTTCTATCATTTATTAGCTGTAAAATGGAGATCATAATCTACTTCCTAGATCACTAAGAGATAATGTAATCAAAAGCCCCACTCTCTGTGAGGGCTGTAGAACAGGCACTCGGTAAATAAATGCTGGCTGCGCTAGTGTTGGTCTCTGTGTCCTCCTGATAGAAAATAACATGATAGCAAAAGCTGTTTCAAGAAAGACATGATTAGAAGAGACTGACTGCTTGTTCCATCAAAGCTAGTCTGGGGGACTTTGAGCTAGTGAGGATTTTGCCGAGGTCAGACTGTAACTGGTGCAAGTACCTGCTTTGTCAGCTGGGGTACTTAAGAGCGACATGTCACTGGGCCATTCATGAGGATGAGCGTGGCATGGATGGGCTGAAAAGGTAGTAGATTCAAGTTCTAGTCAGCTGTAGGACAGTCTTCAGGCCTTTCTGGGCCTCAGTTTCCGGTCTTAAAAATTGAGATGTCTTAAGAGGTGATTTTTAGGGTCTCTGCCATCTCTAATGCTCCGGGAAACATAGCTGGATCTCGTCTATGATTTTTGGTCAATCTTTTTAGTAGATTCTGTTTAAAGAAATAAGTGAAAATCAAGATCAACCATAAACTGACAGATTTCACTGGTGTAGAAAGTCAGACTTGAGAACTCAGGTAACCCCTCTTCCCCAAGCACTTCTAAATGCTTCTTGATCAGTTTTCACTGAAATGTCTTTTCTTTTTCACAAAGAAGACATTTACTTTACTTAAAGGCATTTAGTAGCAAAGATCCCTGGGTCTAGAACCAGAACTCAGTTCCCTCCCTTGCTGGTATTGAGCTTCCCTGAACCTCAGTTTCCTTCATCTGTGAAAAAGGAATAATCATCTCTCTCTTTTATGTATGAAATGGGAAAGACTCAATTACGTGGGTTTGAGCACTGTTTAAAAATTATACATACATTATATAGGCTCTCCTAGTAAATCATAATATTCAAGGATAGGAGAAGTTTTTCTTTTATATTCTTTTTTTTTTTAATGTTTTATTTATTTCTAGGAGAGAGACAGCATGAGTAGGGGAGGGTCAGAGAGAGAGGGAGTCACAGCCTCTGAAACAGGCTCCAGGCTCTGAGCTGGCAGTCAGCACAGAGCCCGACGCGGGGCTCGAACCCACGAACTTCGAGATCATGACCTAAGCGAAAGTCAGACGCTTAACCAACTAAGCCACCCAGGCGCCCCTTTTCTTTTATATTCTTGATGGCATATAGCACGGTACTGGAGCCACAATACATGCTGTAATGATTATTAATTGACTTGATAAGAATTAAATATCTTCTTTTTTTCTTAAGAACTAAATACTTTCATTATACATTCACCTTTTTAATTTACAAAATTATTCTTGCTTCCTGTAACAAAGTAAAATGCAAAAGCATATATTCAATATAATTATTTTTCCCCTGGCACACTGTTATTAATTGTTTGGTATGTATCTTCCTAGATTCTTTTCCTAAATCTGTTTAGCCCACATATTCATATACACAGGCGTTTACATAGGTTTGTATTTCCTTCATTTCTTCAACTGTTTTCAACCTAATAGTGGTAATACCATACATATTATCTATATGTAGCTTTTAAAAACTACTTTAAGTTATCCCATAACTGGCTGTATACTATTTCATTAGATAAATGCACTATAATTTATATCCATTTCTCTCCAGATAAACATTTGGTTTGCTTCTATTTTATTTATTTATTTATTTATTTATTTATTTATTTATTATTTTGCCGATACAAACAGTGTCAAAATAAAACTTTTAAATATATATTTTGGCCACTTGTAGGCATTAAATCTTAGCTAATCCTAGCTCTAGCCTTTACGGGTTGAGTCTGCTGGAAAATTATGTTGGATTCCAAAGATAGAATTGGCTCTTAGCGACTTATCAAGGCTTCTTCAACTCTCTCCTAATCCTCAAATGAGTAAGGCTTACTCAACAGCTGCTGCCAGCCCTGGTTTCCCCAAATGGATCATCTTGTGGGTTTCAGCGGGCCTGACCATGAACACATTGAGCGCTTGCTCCAGTCACCTCCCCCTCTCTTCCACAGATGCTCGGGCCTGGGGCAGGGCTCGTTCTCTAACCATACATAGACAATTCTAGCAACAGCTTGTCTGGCATCTGTTTCACCGGGTTCTTAATCTCAGCACCATTAGTAATTGACACCATAAATAAGATCACCGGTGAGTGCCTGGAATCTTGGGATGGGCCAGGAATTTGACCTGGAGATTCTGGGGGATCTGACAAGAGCAGTCTTGTGGTAAATTAATATCTGTGACAAAAAAAGGGTGACTCTAGCACATAGCTGAGTGGACACGCAGGTTTCCCGTCCTGGAGGTGCTCCATAAATAAGATAAAGTTTCCTGACCTATCTCTGGGATTATTTGTAGTCATGGTTACAGCATGTGGTAACTATAAGTCCCTTCTGTGACTCGGGGTGTGGGGCTTCAGACCTCAGGTTTGAGGCTAGAGATTGCAAACTGCTGGTATATTATCCTCTAACACATGAAATGCTAAATATTTAGAAAATAATTTGCCAATATTTAAAAATTGGGAGATTATACATAAAAGTCGAGGGTTTTGGGAAAAACCATGGGAGGTAACACTGAGGCCTCAGTTTCATGTAGGTGCCAAGTAGGGTCATCCTCTCAGAAGGGTCATGAACAGGGTCATTATCTGGTCTGCTACACTGGTATTTGAGTCTGTAACTTCTGGCTTTGAGCTTGTATGTGATGACATTTATAGCTCAGAAATTCTGTTGCTACCTATTGCTAAGTAGAAGAGTTAACCAATCACACAGTATGAATGTAGTGGCAAACTTCAAAGCTCCCAACTCTTGAATATCTCTTTTTTCATTTACCTAGAGGGCAAAAATGCCAACATTAAGATTCATTTGATGATAATTAAGAGCCAACATTTTTCCTTACAGAACCATTATCCCCATCCTATGGAGGCCCAGAGGGGTAAAGGGAATGCCAAGGTCACAGAGGTAGTAGGTGGTAAAGCTGGTATTTGAATCACTCTTCAGAGGTTGTGGTGGGAATCATTATACCTCACTTCATCAGTCCCTTCCAAAGATGAAAATGCTTCCCAGTAAAGGGATATTTGGAGTGCTCATCAGCTGATACCAAAGGATAGTTCGTTGAAGGCCATGTTTTTAGATGATAAGTCCATGAGGGCACAGAAGGGGCCTTAAAGAAGGTGGAGGAGGCACTGAGAAGAACTTTCCATTTGCAGATTGGCCCAGCACAGAAAGAAGGTCGCGTAAAGGGCCCTGATGTTAGGAGGATGAGAGTTAAAGAACAGTGTTGATATAAGAAATAAGGACTTCTGATAAAGAGCAGAATGCATATCCTGGGGCCCCATAGGAATCAAGGCTCACCAGCATGATCAAGGGAATTTTTGGTGAAATATGGTGGTCAGGTTGGGGTCAGCATAAAAGTGGAAATTGAGACTGTGAAAAAAATGATAAAGCTCCTTCTGCTAGAACACGCTCACCTATCTGATGAATGCTGAAAAGGTAAGGACAGACATGAGAGGGAAGAAAGCAGCTCAGTTTCTGACAAGTTCCCATTTTCTTCACCAAGGAGAGGTGTCTGAATGCTGTGAAGTGCAAAACAGACAGAATTAAAAAGGAACAGAAGGTCATGCTAGGCGGGAAGACAGAAGGAGAGTCCCAGTGAGAAGGTAGGCACAGCTCAGTGGGAGGAACCTGAGTTTTGGAATTGAACAGACTTGGGCTTGGCTCCTGACTCAGCCTGACTCTGGTTGTGTAACCTTGGTCAACTTTCTTCTCTGAACTTCTGTTTTCATGGCTGGGGTTAAATGAGGCATGTGTGTTAAATGCCTGGCACAGGGCAGACCCTCATCACATAGCTGAGTAGACACGCAGGTTTCCCAGACTGGAGGTGTTCCATAAGTAAGATAAAGTTTCCTGACCTATCTCTGGGACTATTTGTAGTCATGGTTATAGTATTTGGTAGCTATAAGAGCTTTCTGTAACTAGGGGGGGTGGGACTTCAGACTTCAGTAAGTTCAATTCTTTAGATATAAGTGAATCGCACCTTGTGTACTGGAAGAATTTACGGATGAAATTAAGCAACGGTCATTGGTAGCAGTTAAGAAATCATGGATGTTGAGAGAATTCCTAGAAAAATTTGAGAAGGGCAAATGTCATTATTCTGAAAAGGGAGTCGGAAGGAAGAGGGTTTCAATTGTACACACTTGGTGTCCAACCCAGGCAGAGTTTTGGTATATGTTAATTAGCAGATGGTTTGAGAGAAAGACAGCAAATGGTTTAGAAAAGAACAGACAGTTTTGAAAGGACAAAAACGATTACTAGGAGTCAGTTAGAATTGCTAAGGGAAAAAAAATGATTCCAAGTAAATACCATTTTAACTTTTTCTCAAAATTACTAATTGATTGGAGAATGCTATGGATTAATCGCACTATTGATGAAACATTTGACAAACATTTTGTGAACAAGATGGTGAGACTGGATTGAGTGGCAATATAGTCTAAGTGTGTAGAACTCAAACGCTGAATAAGTGGACTGCTCTAAATTCTTGAGGGAGCCACACTTTCTCTTCATTGACATCTTCATCAGCAATTTGGATGAAAACAGATGACCTGCCAGAAAGATGTGTAGTTCATATAAAAACTGAGAGAGAAAAATAATATAGTAAACAAGAGAACTGAGATTTGAAAGTAATAACTAATCTTGAAAATGGGCTAATAATGACAATTTGGAATTACAATTAAAAACTTAATAATAAAAATGTATACACATATATATTGCAAATCTTAAAAATGGGCCAATAATGAAAATCAACCAATTCATCAGAGGTGCTTATTTATTTGTACTTTTAAATTCCAAAGTTTTCAGTTCTTCAAAGTACAGTAAAGGGGAGAACTATGTTACAAGAAGCACACACACACATACACACACACACTAATAATAAATCTGTTTTTCTCTTTCATTTCAGAGTTGTTGACTAGAATCTCAACATAAGTCCTAGTATATTGTGACTCCTCAAGTAGTAGGTTCAAGTTCAGGCTGAAGTGACTAGATCAAGTGAGATAAGACCTTGGACTCCAGTCAGATTATGTCTGCGGTACAAGTAATTGCAGAAGTAGTAGTGATGGAGGTGTTCGCTAGTGGTAATGGTAGCTAATATTTATCAAGCGCTTTCTTTATACCTGCCACTGTGGTTTTACATGAATGGATTAGCCTAATACACATAGCAATATTAGGCAAATGGCTGAAATAACTCTAAAATCCTAGTGACTTCATATAATAAAATTTTATTCTTGCCCATGTCTCACAGGGAGGGGAGGGTCAGGGGTGAGGGGATGCAGCCATGCAGAGACTCAAGTTCTTTCTGTCATATGGCCCTATCTTCCTCTAAGTCCTTGAAATAATCCTCATTCAGCAGGCAGGTGGAAAAAGAGAAGGAAGATCACACACAAGAAATTTGTGTGTGGGGTGAGCGAAGAGAATATCTAAAAGTGGTAGGTATCACTTCGGTCTACTTTACATTGCCTGGGACTGTCACATGACCTTGCCTACATCCAAGGAAGACTGGAACATGTACTCTGGCTGTGTGCCCAGAGGATGAACAACACAGGCACTGTTAAGTACTAAAAGTCTGGATTATTTCTTTAAATATTCAGCACACACCTAGGAGGAAGATACTACTGTGAATCTCATTTTAAAGAAGAAACCGATTCAGTGGTGGCACCATTCAGATCTGTGTATTAATCTTGAAGAATAATGAGAAGTTACATATTACAAAGAAATAGGACCAACCTCTTTATAGGTGTTCTGTGAGTTTGTCAGAGTTGTTTATGTATAAGTTGGAAAGGAGAAGCCAAATGGATGCTGGGATAAATATCTTCAAATAGTTAAAGAGTTGATTTGAACTTGAGGTAGAAGAAATGATTTTTCAGAAGTTGGACTCATTTTATAAAGCCATGATTCCTGGCATTGCTAAGAGCTCTCTGTCCCCAGAGAGCTCCTGTGGAGGCAGAAGGAGTAACTTTGAAGAATATTGTTGAAGTGTCTCCCAGATTGGGTAGAAGTTTTGGTTCTATGATTTTGTGGGGAGAGAAAAAGACACTATGCCTATTTGAAATTTTTGCTATGGGCCTCCAACTTCTCAGCTGGCATCATGGATGGAAACAGGCTCCTACAAATTTACCATGCAAACACAGTAAAATTTTTTTAATTTTGATTAACTGAGTAGGGTGTGTATGTGTGAAGTTGTGGGGGTGGTGGCGAAGAGGAAATAGGATAGAAGAAGGCTGGTCTGAATTAGGCACTAAGAATGAATAAAATAATATTAAAATTTTTTGGTTTTAGTATATTATTTTCAACCTGATTAAACCATTTTATATCTGCTTTTGGTGAATAAGTCTAACTTATTGTGTGTGTTTCTTCTTTGACAAATAAATCAAGCTTCTAAATGAGTAAATGGTTTTTGTTTTCCTTCAAGTGGGTTAATAACTAATTCTCTCCTTTTCTTGTTTTCCCACCCCCCACTCCCCAACTAATTGGTTTAGACCATTTTTCTTAACGTGTACTAGAAATGTCAACTAAGTTTCAGGCCCTGTTTTAAACATCAAAAACTCTGAATTAGGAATATTTGAGTGAATGAGAAACATATATTACAATTAATTTTTTTCCTTAAGGTAACTCTTTGAAGAATTTCTACTAAAACTTCATTTAGGTGAGAACAACAAAGTAAAACAGAATTTACTTTGAATACATTACTTTAGATTACTTAGATTCACGCCTCGTTAGGGCCAGAGCTCTTGTTCTCTCCTTCCTCCCTCTTCTGCTCTGCCCACCATTGCTTGTTTGACTATGGTTTTTGGTGTGTGATTTTTCCCTCCTCCCTCCCATGAATGGGGCTCTAGAGACAGATTGAGGGGAAGTGTATGGAACTGGGGGAGGACATCACACTGCTAGAATAATGATTTGTTGAAATGACTAACATTTTCTATGAATCATCTGAGGGACTTTATTGGTGTTTATTGGTGAACGGGCTTACTGGAGGAGGGCAGAAGGCATGGGCTGAAGTTCCAGCTGGTCTTTCATAAACTATGAAAAACATGGAAACATGGCTTAATTTTTGTGGGTCTCAATGCTCACATTTTAAAAATGGGAATAATAAGGTCACCCAACTTATCTTCACCCACTTGTCAGAGTAATGGGTCAACATTGTAAGGCATGTGAACATTCTTTGTAAGTAAAAAGCTACTTTCCTCCTCCCTCACCCTCATGTCCTTCTTTATTTCTATTTTCCCTTCTTTTATTTAAAAATCATTTCGTGGACCCTGATAGCCAGTGTTTCACTTTTGAGCATTTTCCACCCCCGAATGACCTTTAATATATGAAAGGAGTTATGTCTCTGTGGCTGAATGGGTCTCCTCTCCAGGCTCAGGAGATGAGTTGAGCATCAGTGGAGGCATTCTGTGGAAATATTTTCCTTCCTCAGAGACAAGACAAGGGCATCTTCAAGCAGATAGATCCTCTGTGTCCACGACCAGGCAGAGTCACAAATTCCACTAGAAAGCTGTTCTGAGCTTCAAGAAAGCAATGGCTCAAGAATAACTTCTTTCACATTCCAGGAAGATTAGACTAATTGAATTCCTTGCAGGTGAAAGTCAAGGGTCGATCTGGCTCTGACACCAACTCAACATGAAGTTTGATGTGGAAACTATGAAAACAAACTATAAAAATGTACAACCCTCCAAATACAGGGAGAATAACTGACCAAGGGCCTAAGTGTTGCACCCTGAAACCAACCACCTCATTCACATGGAGGCCACAGCCCCCATGAGCTGCTGCTAGGATATTAAGGCAAGCCCATTTCTGGGAGGTGTGGGACCCTGATGACAAATGACTCTGGCTGGCCCAAGGACTCCCCAGTGTCCTTGAAGGATCTTCCTTAGATGGTACAGAACACTCCCATTCAACTTTCTCTCACTTTTCCTTTCACTCAGAATTAGTTTTACTTCCTGCTCTGAGGGCTTCCTTGTCTGACAGCTCTTCCATCTTTTTTCTGGCTCCCTTTCCATTTCACTCACACAGGCGTTTCCCCTAATAAAATCTTTGGACACATAGTCCCTGCTTGACTTCTGCTTTTCAGAGGACCCAGAACAACACAGTTGGCAGATCATTTAGACCTTTCAGCTTCAATTTTTATACCCTGCAAATTGGGTGAGTTGGGGGACAGAGAGAGGATCTAGAAGAGAAGAAGGGAAAAGACTTAGTGACTACCATGTGCCAGACACTATCATGTATTTTTTTAACATAATTACCACATTGACTTCCATGTGGCAGGTAGCATTACTATTTCACAGAAGAAGCTGAGGATCACAGGAGTTAACTCATTAGCCTAAGATTACTGCAGAGTCTAGACTTGAGCCCAGATCTCTTCTAACTTCAAGGTTATGTATCCTCCACCACTTCCTCTTCTTTTCTGACTGCTTGATTGTAAGGCTCACATAAGATAATGGATGTGAAAGCATTCTGAAACTGTAAGGTTTTGTTACTCTCAAACCAGAGATTAGTCTTTTTTGGCTGCAGGCAGGATCACTACATGATATATAGGCTAGTACAAAATGAAAATGTGGGGCTCCTTGCTCAAAATTTATTGAGATTTTTAAGACGGCATGGCTGAACATTAAACCAAGTGTGGGCCCTTCTGAATGTGGGACCTTTGACGCTGGCTATGGGAACAGATGAATTGTCAATATGGCGACATTTACATTGAGCTTGTAGGAAATTTTCTAGAAGAATCTTTTGGACATGTAATTGTTCATAGAGATAATGTAGAAAAGGAAGTCCCAGATAGATCCCTGGGACTCTCAGTGCCATAGAAATGATCTCTGGTTATTTTTAGAGACATCACACACATTTAAAACAAAACCAGAATTCTGAGTTTAAGGAATTCAGTAATGTTTATGACAACATATGGGCCAGGGGGCAGGAGTAATTAGTGCCTGTAGTAATTCGTTACCAGCTCCAGTGTTTCTGGTGCTGGTTGCTTAGGCTTCTTCTGAAGGCACCCAAGGGTATCCATTCCAAACTTCAGCTCATGGAAAAGCACTGGGCCCTATCTGCCCCCCCCCCCCCCCCACAACTGAACTGTATAAAGCCATGCCTGCTAAATTGTTCTGGGTTCAGTTTTGGGACCAACTTGCTTTCTCGAGGGCATATTAAGGGGAAATCCTAATTCTGGTCTAGCAGAAATTCACACCCACTTTGCTTAATCAGATGGGTGGCACCATGGTTCTGTGGAGACTTAGATTCAAGCAGCCTCATTAAGGCTGGCTGGCTATGGTATGATTATGAAACTTTAAGGTAGGCACAAACCAGTGCAATTTCTCCTATGGCTGAGGTATTGTTTGTTGGGTCAAATATTTGTTATTGGGAAAAGCCTACATGCTTCGTAAGGCAATATGAAGTGTATACGCACATCATCCTGGCCCTTGGTGCAGTTAGTTTCCAGTGAACATACGGATCCTCTTAAACTGGGCAGGGAAATCCATCAGCATTGTCCTCATTCCTGCTTGGGTCTGACCTTCCACTTTGAGCTTTTGACATGGTTAATAAGAGCTACTCTATCATTTCATGGCATAAAAGCTGGTGACAGCCTAGAGGAAAACAGTCATGAATCTTAGAGTTATTGAATTGTGGGGACCTCAGTAGTCCACCCTTGTGCCTTTGGGCAATCTAGCACCAGCCTCTTCTCTCACCACTTCCCCCATTTGTTCTTTGTGCTATTGCCATACTGTTCTAGTCTTGTTTACTTTTGTGGAATTCATTTAACTGGGCTGGAATGTCCTTGTTTGTTCACAAGAAGAGCCCTTACTTTTTGAGGATGTTGTTCAAAATCTCAATTGTTTACTCCATCCTCTGGGCTCCCATTCCTTCTCTTAGTACTCTGCACATATGTACTAATTACGTATGGTCACCATTCACTTGCATGTTACCCTCCCAAGTGGTTGGCGTATATCTAAAGAACTGGAGTTGTTCTTGATGTGTATAAGCTTGAGGACTACAGTGTCCAAAACATAGTAAATTTTCATTAGGTCATTGATAAACAAGAAGTAAATGAGTGAATTATCCCATATCCAGAGTGTCTTTCCCCGCATCCTGCCACAGAACAAAATTGTTTCCTATTCCCAACTTTCTCTTATGCTGGTTTCTGTAGAAATGTAGACACCATCTCCATGTAACAAACTATAGGCCATCCTCCTCCTTCACCTTTCACAGAGAAACAATCCTTGTCTCTATAATAAAGCCACTCAAGCCTCAATTTTTCAACCACTCAGCTCCATCCAATGCTCTTCCCAGAAACTTCTCTAGGATGGAGTCGTACCAAATAGCAGTGTTCTTTCTTCAGTTTGGTCCTCAATATTCAGGAGGCCAGGATGCAGTCAGCATGGCATGACAGGGCAAGGAGAGTCCAGCTATATAAATTCTCTCCAGTATTATATAATTTGGTGTTTACCTTGGCCTAGAAAAAAATTTCCCTAGAAGATCAAAGGGGATCTATGTCTTAAAACCTACGATAAGGTGATTCAGTGTTATCACATAATATGACAGAGTATAATAGTTTAAAATAGTTTTAGGGGCGCCTGGGTGGCTTAGTCGGTTAAGCATCCGACTTTCGCTTAGGTCAGGATCTCGCGGTTCGTGGGTTCGAGCCCCGCGTCGGGCTCTGTGCTGACTGCCGGCTCAGAGCCTGGAGCCTGTTTCAGTCTGTGACTCCCTCTCTCTCTGACCCTCCCCTGCTCACGCTGTCTCTCCCTCTCTCCTAGAAATAAATAAAGCATTAAAAAATAAATAAATAAAATAGTTTTAAATATGTTATAGTAATTCAAGATTATCATAGTTATAGGTTACAATAGTTTATTATAATAAATAATACCCATTATAATGGACTATGATACATTATAATAGATTATAAAGAGGTTGTAATAGCTTATGGATTTCCAGAAGCCCACCTCCAGATTATGTTCTTATACCACCCACTACTTCTTTTTTTTTTTTTTTAATATTTTTTATTTATTTATAGGAGAGAGAGAGAGAGAGACAGCGTGAGCAGGGGAGGGTCAGAGAGAGAGGGAGTCACAGACTGAAACAGGCTCCAGGCTCTGAGCTGGCAGTCAGCACAGAGCCCGACGCGGGGCTCGAACCCACGAACCGCGAGATCATGACCTAAGCGAAAGTCCGATGCGTAACCGACTAAGCCACCCAGGCGCCCCTCCACCCACTACTTCTACCCAGAAATGGTCAGAGTCCATTTTATCTCACTCTCTCTGCTAAGGAGCAGGGGAAAATCATTCTATAAGAGGGGGTGCTGGCACGTCACCTATGTATCATTTAAGATTTCAGAGGAACATTAAAGATGAATGTAGACTATGAATAGCCCTATAACAAAGAGAAAAAGGGTTTCTGAGCCAGAAGCATTTTATTTATGGATGTTTTGCATGGAGAAGTAGAAGATGATGATGGATACAAAGAAGAAAACTCTTGAATTTATGACAAGAAAACATAGATGTCCACTTCTCCAGGCTATGTCTTCAGCTTGTATGTGCAGATGCCCCCTATGTCCTGGGCACTGCGCAATAAGGCTTTAGCTTTTGTAGACACCCAGATTTGTCAGTATGGCAGGCTTTGGTTTGTTCCCATGGCAATGATTTTAGGGCAAGTGGGCAAGATCTAGTTATTTATACCTTTACTCCATGAATCAGAGAGGAGGCTGCTATCCCCCCGTGGAGGGATGCCTCTGTAGGGATGTGTGAGCTCCCTTCAGGCCTGAGCAGTCGGCCTTTTAGTGGGTGATTTCTGTGCAGGATGGCAAAGAAGGCTCTGGGAGGCTGGGGTGTATCAGTGGCACTGGTCACACAAGCTTCTGGTAAGAGGCTGAAAATCTGCCGTCAGGCTGACCTAAGCAAGGATGGAGACAGGGCTGTGTACGGAAGGCTCAGATTTGTTTAGGTCTGCCCTGACTTCAAGTCTTTCGTTCATTTTTAGACTATGTGTCAGCTCACACTGTCAGATTTTTAGTTAAAAAAAAAAATACTGTTATGACCACTGTGGATGATTGCAAAGGGCACCGTCTGCCTCTCAGACGAATGTGTACTTCTCCCTGAGGGATATCTTTGAAATCTGGCATCTGAGAGGAACAGCACATTTGGTCTCTAACACTTCAGAGAAGCATATCCAAACTCCTTTCCAAGAAACTATTAATAAGTGTTTTGTTTTTTTTTTTTTAAACCAGAACGTGGTTTAATAAATATTGGGAACATCTTTACTCAGGGACTTCTCAGAGCCTAACATGAACTGTAACTAAGACAGGGTGTATGGTGTTTTCCAAACTCACTGCTCTGGACATCTGCTGGTACAATCATTCAGAAGAACACTCTTTAGAAAACGTAGTTTGGAAATAGAACGTTCTTATGATTTGTCATCCACGCCAGGAGAATTGTGAGAGAAAGGGGACACTGTTCTGTCTGCAGGACAAGCGTATACTAGAACTGTCTGAGCTAAGCCTCTTGAAGAATCGGCTGACCGGGACGGCTCTGGAGCCTTGGGATTTTCTCAGCGGGGAGGTGGTGTTGATAGAGACAGTTGCTGGCACTGCAGAAAGCATCAAGAGCACATTCACAGTTGCCTCAGAGATTCTCAGCATGCAGTGAGGGAGGAGGACTCTGGGAGGCTCCCTGGCAGAGCTGCAAACAGTAGCCATCAGGAATGGAGGTGGGAAATGGCGCCACCATCCTTGGGCCAGGACTGTCTGCCACTCAGCTGACCCGACCGGAGCCCACATGCTCAACGGTGGCATCAGATCTCCGCGTGAGTGCCTAGGACTCCGACTTGTAAAATGGCCAATTGCAAAAACAAACAAGCAGCTTCAAGGACCCTGGGAAAAGAGGATGCCATTTCACCCAGGATCTGCCAAACAAAACAGTCTGGGAAAAACAAAATAAATAACTTTCTTAGGCCTAATGAGAAACAGCAAGTGTTTCTAATTCAGGCTCCCTCTGGGCCTCCTGTCTCTGATGTTCCTTTGGACCCTGGTCTTGCGGAAGTTGCTGCTCTTTGCCCAGCTGATTGGGCCTCCTTCACAGCTGGCGTCGCTGTCCTGGGTTTCTTCTGAATAGCTGCTTGGATTCGGTGTAGCACAATGTCCACTTCCTTCTCCAGACGTCAGACAATTTTTCAAATCTTTCATCAGTTAAGATCTTCTGTTTATTTTGCCTGACTCTAATCCTGGAACCTCAGTGAGAGGGAGATTAGCAGAAGACGTCTCAACCTCCCTCTGTCCCTGGATCGGTAGTAGGCAAGGTCTGTATCATTCATTAATTCATTATTTAAATACATCTCTCTCTCTCTCTAATATCAGTAAGTGACATAATTGATTTTTTTTTTAAATTCTGAAGAATCCTTAAACTTCAGTGGAAAGGCTGGATTGAAAGGGGCAGTTGTGGGGCAGGGAGTTCATGTAGGAGAATTCTGCAAGAGTCCATCCCAACTGTGCCAGAGGTTGAGAGATCCCAGATCCTCCATCGTTCAGAGTGATTCTCCAGTTTGTCTCAAAGGTAGAGAGAAAGGACCAGAGTTGGCAGCCTGTAACACAGGCTTGCATTTGCATGCAGATTAAAAGCACTTTCTCAGTTATCCAATGGGTTCCTCACAGCTATCCTGCAAAATTGGAAGTGAGGGGGACAGTATCTCCACTGTAGAGATAGGGAAATGCTGCTGACAGCTGAGGACAGAACTAGCTCTAGAATCTATGTCTCCTCATGTCTGCTCCTGAGAATGTTTTGCCTGAGCAAGCTCCTCATCAGGCAGCAGGTGTCTGGGGATTCTTGGTATGATTCTGGAAGGGGAAATGGCAAGCATACCTCATGCTCCATGATGAGAAAATGTGCATTCTCCAAGGCAGGGAAGCCCAGGTTCCTGTTCCCTTAAAATGACAAGTTCAGCCAAACAGTGTCCGCCCCCCCCCCGCCCCGCCCGCCAATTCATGTCATTCTTGGAACCTTAGCATATAATCTTGTGTGGAAATGGAGTCTTGGCAGATGCAATTAGTAAATTAAGGTGGGTTCCAACTATGCCTAGTGTTCTTGTAAGAAGAAAAGACACAGGCACAGCAAGACACCAGAAAGAAGGCCATGTGACAGTGGAGGTAGAGATGGGGCAATGCGCCTACAAGTCCAGAAATGCCAGAGACTGCCAACAACCACCAAAAGCAAGGAGACAGGCATGGAACAGACTCTCCTCAGAGACCTCCAGAAGGAAACGACCTGGTCGACATCTTGATTTTAGACCTCAGGCCTTCAGAATGATGAGAAAATAAATTTCTGTTGTTTTAGGTAACTGTGGTTTGTGGCACTTTGTTACAGCAGCCCTAGGAAATTAATACCACTATGTTCTGGAAAAGTGTTGTCGCATAGACAGATGTGACTCACACGTGCAATTTTAAATATTTTACTGGCTGCATAAAAAGTTAAAGAGATAGGGGCGCCTGGGTGGCTTAGTCGGTTAAGCATCCGACTTTCGCTTGGGTCATGATCTCGCAGTTCGTGGGTTTGAGCCCCGCGTCGGGCTCTGTGCTGACTGCCAGCTCAGAGCCTGGAGCCTGTTTCAGTCTGTGACTCCCTCTCTCTATGATCCTCCCCTGCTCACGCTGTCTCTCCTCTCTCCTAGAAATAAATAAAACATTAAAAAAAAAGAGATAAATTAATTTGAATAATATATTTTATTTAACCCAAGTTTCAGTTATGCAAGAGGAGTAAATTTTAGAGATCTGTTGTACAACACTGTGCCTATAGTTAACAACACTGTGTTATACATTTACAACTTTTGTTAAAAGGGTAGGTCTCATGTTAGGTGTTCTTATCACAAAGAAAAAACAAAACAACAACAAAACAAAGGGGCATGAGGAAACTTTTGGAGGTGATGAGTGTGTTTGTTACATTGACTGTGGTCAGGATTACACAGGTGTGTGCCCATGTTCCAAACTCATCAAATTGGAGGCTTAAATATGTATAGTTTTTATATATCAGTTATACCTTAATAAAGCTGTAAAAAAAGATTAGGCTAAAAAATGGGAACACAATTATTTAAACATGTAATCAATATAGAATTATGGATGCTATTTATTTTACAATCTTTTTTTTTCATATCAAGTCTTTGAATTTGATGTGTATTTTACATGTATAGCACAGCTCAAGTTCAGACTAGCCATTCCGGGTCTTCAACAGTCACACATGACCAACTGTCACATATTCCACCTTGGACAGCACAGTGCTGGGCTTTCCTCTTCCATGAAAGCAAGTTGGTGTGCATTGCATTGCATTGCTGTAGTGGAGGCAGGAAAGGGGGCAAGAAAGGAAGGCCTTTGCCCTTTGCCCTGTGCCTTCTGATGTGCTCTCAATTCCTATTGATTTGTCCTAAGCACAGAGCCCTGCAAGGGCCCACTGCTTCTCTCCCAGCGAGCATCAGGTCCAGGACTGCCCCTGGTGCCACTAATACATCTGGGATAGATGGGATGGGACAGAATTCCTTAGCAGACATGCTGCTTCCTCACTATTTTTCCAGACGTATCTTAGGACAGGAGAACCTTGGCCTGGCTGAATCTTGCTTCAGCTTTCTGCTATCTCCTAAGGACAAGGAATTCTCAGGCTTCTGTCTTCTTCCTGGAGCCCCAAATATCCATCGTCCTCCTTCCCTCCCTTACACTGTTGCCTGGGAGTGAGGCAGCAGGCACAGGTCTGAATCTGACACTGACGGATTCTCATGCTGATTCCAAAGAGATGCTCAAACCAAATGTTACAAAGACAAACCATATGGGAGCCCCAGCACTCAGGGCCATTAATAGGAATTTTTAAATGACTGTGATTGATGGTGTGGCTCTTACAAGTCCAAGATCAATGAAAGTGCATCTTGATCTTTTGAACTCCTTCGTTTTTCCTTAGATCTTTTTCCTGTACAATGAGGCCCATTTCTGTGATGCCTGAAGGCATCTGGGGGCCCCTCCAATGGATTTGCCATCCATGCCTTTGCCAGGCGGCCTGTCGTTGGAATGGCAGAGGGTAAGGTGAAGGCCTTGGAAACCAGAATTCTCATCATGAGGTTAAATGCCAAATCAGGCTTTTCAAAGTGGAAATTCTGTATCATGCCTAGAAAAGGGCTCTGGGCCAAATGACAAACATTATTTGCCTTGTCACAGCCTAGGGGGATAATATTAAGGTAAGCATTTACGTTCTTGAGCTTGTTTCCGGCATGCTTATCTACCTGAGCATGAAAGGAACTATTCTCCTTTGCCCTCCACCTAGAACTCAGGTATTGAAGAGGGCTTGAGAATTTGCCTTACTTTGGAGTCTTGAACACTTCCTCCTATCTGAGGATCCTTCTGCTGAGAATACATACATGCATACAATTTTGAATGCAATTTTCGGCATTCATAAACCTCCTATAACCAATCCATGGATTCCACATTAATGACAAATGGTGCAGAGTGACTATCATGGAATCGAAGTGAGACAGAGATTGAGGTAGACTACTATAAAAAGACAGGAAGCTGTATCTTTTTCTTGTTTTATGCATTTCTCAGAATGCCACACTATGCTTTACAAAAATAGGTCCCTTGGTAAAATGAGTTTGGGAAACACTGTACCCAGTGCTCTCTCCACTCCTGCTTGGGAAATTCACAGTGCAAAATAACATACTACATGCTCTCAGAAATCCTTGAGAAATCCCAGGTGAATTTGATCAGGAATCTTATATTTTTAATACCTTAAATGTCTTACAGAATATAGTGTGGAAAATATTGGTCGACATTATTAAATCTTGACCAATGTGTAGGCCACTCCACATTTTGGTTTCTCCTAAGGAAATCCATGGGTCCTATTTTTTCTCTCCACTTCAAACTATGGTTATGTCTCCTGCCCCTGCTGCATCCTGGGTACCATGGTCATCTATGTACGTGGCTAAGTGTGAGGACATAGGGCCACAAATGAGTATAGCACTGCTGCCTTTTTTTGCATACCCCAGGAGGCATCATGCAATTGTACTTTGCTATAGAAGGTGCCATTTTCATAGATTACGATGTTCCAAGTGTCCCCTGGAGTTGTGCAGTGGGGTGGTATTGGAGTACGGACTTAGTTGTCAGAGGTGCTCATTCGCTCTTGGCTCTTTCTCTGGTTTGTGAACAACTAGAATTTCTCTTTGGTGGCGGCTGTCTGGAGACACCGAACAGGAACCACAGTTTTGTGGTGTGGCAGACACAGCTGAACACGGATCAAAGACAATGTCTCCAGGAAGTTGGCATTGGAGGTGCACCTTGAAAGACATGAAGGTTTAACTCAGCAGTGAAGGGCCTCCTTGGCAGAGGATGGCATAAGTAAGGCATGGCGGTATGGCTTTCATGGAAACACCAGTCCATGGAACACATACTGGGAAGCGGATCTACACAGCTCAGGGGCGTCTGACTGATCTTTCATGGTTCATATTTTGATGAAGGCTGCAGCTGTATACAAACTCAACTTCATTTGTGGCTCCGCAGTCATGGTGTGGTAGAAAATAAAGGACCTGAAAAAGCTAGGTATGTTTGACAGACATCCCAAACCCTCTTTCAAGGGTTCTGACTTGGACAATTGCCAAACATGGCTTCCTTTCTTCCCCTTTTAGAACTTTTTTTGTTAATTGTTAAGCCCTGGGTATTCTGTAGGAAACTTAATCCATCTGTTTCTGATTTTTTTACACTTGACTTTTCGAAACGTTATTTTGTAAGAACTTTTGGGTAGCCAAGCACCTTTCAGAACCATTTCCCTAAATCTTTTAAACATATTTACTTTGAAGCAAGAAGTTGCTATTTTGCCAAGAGAACAAGGATTTTGGGCCTGAGGAGCCCTACTGTAGGACATTTGCCGACCTCATCAAGTTTCCCACCTGGCCAAAGTGTCTGCCCATTCTGGACATGAGGCTTCAGGGTTTCCCCCAGTTCTGTGACTTTAGGCACAATGGATAGGCAGAATGGATCCAATATTTTCTGTGTTTGCTATGGAGGTCATTGCACCTAAGAGATTGATCAGTTTCTTGGCACCTTCAACTTGCTTAAAGCACCAAAGGAAGTGAGCTCAGCATGCAATATTCAAATGCTCCTTCCAAATCAGATTTCTTCAAACAAGGTAACGCATAGCAACATGTGGATACCCATTTAGAGGGCAGCTGCCTCTCCAATTTCCTTTTGGCCATGATTCTTACTTATCTTTGAATCTCCAGTATTTATCGCAGGACTCAGCATAAGATAAGTGTTCAGGAAATGTGTGTTGACTAACTGCTGGCTGAGGGGTCATTGTGTGAGAACAAAAATTGTAGAAAAATCTTCAACTAAACTAAAGTAAACTAAACCTTCTTCTTTTTTAATTATCAAGGGATCCCTGGTGTAGGATATTAAAGGATGTATCAGCTCTTAGAGGTCAATTTTACCACTGTTATATAAAGAAAATAATCAGTGCTTCAAGGGAAAGCACACATGCTTCCCAGAATCCCAGGTGGTTTAGTTTCTATAAGGAAAGAGAGGGACTTGGAAAATCTAACTTTTTTTTTTTCCTGTGTAAAGTGAAAAACTTATTAGACTGTATTGGTTCATGGCCACCAGTCTTAAGGCTTTTTGTCATAATGGTTTTCATTGGCTTACCCAGAATTTCCAGGGGAATTTGAGACTTTGAAATATAAACGCTTCTGATCTAAGGGAGTAAAACACTGAGCAAAGTAAAATCGGGCAGGAGTTATGCACAGAGGCAGAAGATAGAGGGGTTTGCCCCACAAGACTGAGTTTGATAATAATGGCAAACTCTTATTAAGCATTTCCCAGCTTCCAGACACAGTCCTAAGTGCCTAGTTTGTAATATTTAATTTAATTCTCCCAACAACCCTATGAGATAGGAACTATTACTTTCCCCAAGTGCCAATGAGGAAACCAAGGCACAGAGATGTCACTTGCCTGAAGTCACACAGCAGAGGCAGAATTTGATCCAAAGTAGCAGAATTCCAGACTGTGTTCATAACCCCTGATTAGTTGCCTGCACTGCTTTTGGGCTAAGCAATATTGAGGAGGCATTTTGAACCCTTTGACCCTCAGTACTCAGGGCTACATGGGGAAGAATAATAACAATAACAATAACAATGAGTACTTTATCATATTTATGTCATAAGACAATTTTCTGAATCATCACAGGTAATGAATATGAAAACATTTATAATAAACACTGAGAGACAGGTGCCTGGCTTAGAATAATGGCTCAATAAATATATTTTGAGTAGCGAATTGAAGAATAGATTTATAATAAATGACGTTCTCCCCAAATCTACTATTGTATCTAGTCACACTAGGTCTTTTAACAGATTTAATGCACAATGACTCTTGAAGGCAAGCCTTATACTTGACATATAAGTAGCATAAACCTAAATATCTCTCAAAGATGATCTGCATTTCCGATGCATTTCAGGGTCCTTTTGTTTTGAAATCATCTCATTTAATAGTGAATGCCAGGCAAGGTGGCCATTAGGACTTCTGACTAGAGAGAGGCAAGATTGAAACTGTGTACCCCGAATGTTAGCGAATATTATCATTCAAAAAGGTAAATATACATTTGCTAAAAATTACTAGAACTCAAGAGGTCAGTATCTCAGTAAGGAGCACAGTGAGCTCTATGAAAGCAAGAAATGTGTCTATCTTGTCCAGTGTTGAATGGTTAGAGCCTAGAATAGAGCCTGGATCATAATAAATGCTCAAATATCTACCAAAGGGATGAGTTTAGTAGAGGTTATTGCCCTGTCCTCCTCTTCCAGCTAGAAATGGGTCTCAGGAGGAGGTCAGAGTTGGTAGTGCACTGCCTGAGCAGTGCTGTCTGAGGAGGCGTTCATCCCAGGCTGCTGGCCCTGGTGGCTCTCCTACTCAGCCTCAGGGAACTGTTTTCTTCTTTATGAATTGTCAGACTTTATTGTGCACCCAGAGGTCTCTTTCAACAACCAAGAGCCAAGTGTCTAGTGACTGGTGAAATGAGCTTGAATAAAAATCAAAGTATATCATATTTGATGCATACACATCCACATATACAACACACACAAATCCATGAGCTTGAACTGAACTAAATCAGGAATCTCCGGCAGAATTACTGAACTTAAACAGACGCCACTTATGAGTCTCTTTCTGAGCCTTGAACTTCATTGAAGCTTCCCCTACAATAATAATGATTTAAAAAAAACCAACACACACACACACATGCACACCAAAGAAATAAAAATGCTTCTAAAGAAACAGTTTGAACTAGAACTGAGTCTTATATTTATAAAAACTGTTGAGCCCCTAGATCAAAATATTACCCAGAGAAACATCAACCAAACTCATTTCACTCATTTAAATACTACATTGTATTTTATGTAAAAGGTATATCCAGTGAAAGGTGTATAGATCTAGTTTTTTGTGAACCAAGCATATTTTTAACAGTAGAGAATAGGATAAATAAAATAATCTTATTTCAAACAGTTTGACAGAGAAAGATTCCATTTGTGAACAAGAGGAACTGGATGGTGGTTTATATTTTAAATCAATTTAGATTTCCATACCTTCACTTTTCTTAAAGTAATCCCACAAGGATACAGACGCAGATAAGTTTTGACATCTGGATCAGGCTGAATCTCGGTTTCCATCGTTTTTTGCAGCCTCCCTTGTCATTGAACTCCTGCTTTGATGTACTTTACCACACTAAGTCCAAAGAGTTTCTACAAGTATGGCCCCCTGTCCAGGTTTCTGGTTGAGGTGTTGGGGACAGCACACCCACCTGAGTCTTGGACCATGATATGTGAACTGAGAAATGTTCAAATACCATAGTGGTGGTATTGCCTCCAGCCCTGAACCAAAGGGAGCTGCTGTGCGACTTTGTGAACTAGCTGGATGATGCTGGCTTGTATCACACCACTCACAGAGTTGACTTCTGGCCCCTGGTCAGCTTTCAGTGAATCATATACAAGTGAGTACATGATCTGACTGCCCCACTGTGAAATGTCTGTTCATAGATCTCCAGGACAATGGAACTGTGAAATATAAACCTTTCCTAATCACATTGCTCAGTCACTGAAATTCACCATCCTGACTCCTTCCTTTCTTAAGACTGCTCCCCACACACTATTTTCTAAACTTTGTGAGTTGTTGTTACATAATATCTGTCAACTGTGATTTCATGAGGTTAATGTGTTTTTCAGTCGGTACTATCTACACACTTTTTTCCACCACAAATAGTTTTCAAACTATTCAAACAAATTTTCTATTTGTTTTGTGATTGTAACTTTAAAAAAAAAACCTCATCATGGGGCGCCTGGGTGGCTTAGTCAGTTAAGCATCTGACTTTCTCTTAGATCATGATCTCGCGGTTTGTGGGTTCGAGCCCCGCGTTGGGCTCTGTGCTGACTGCCAACTCAGAGCCTGGAGCCTGTTTACAAGTCTGTATCTCCCTCTCTCTCTGACCCTCCCCTGCTCACGCTCTCTCTCTCCTAGAAATAAATAAAAAAAACAAAAAAAACCCAAAAAACCCCATCAGGTATTTTATCAGTAAACATGCGTTTAATTGGGACTAAAGGAGAATTGCAGTCCAGGACAAGCAAACTGTAGTAAAACCATAGGCAAGTCGGTGGAATGGTCCATCATAGAGGAAAGGCGGGGTTAGGAGGGGCTGTTATATGCAAAAAGTCCACTGGGCGAAACTAGAAGTTTTGAAGGGTAGTGGGTTTTCATTGGCTGAGTTGTGACAGTCTCTTATTGGCTGGGCTGTTGCCAGGCAAGGCGAGAATCTTTCTTCCTCTTGTTGGAGGAGTAAAGTAGGTTTCTTCCTGTTGGGAATATAAATTGCTTTGTTCTTGTTCTTCTGCAATGGACTATGAATGGTCGGGAATAAGAGCTCCTGGTTTCTTCTGGACTTCTTCTGACACCAGGAAGGTTTCCTTTTATTATTTTTCACATGATCATTACATTTCTTTTAAAACAATTTCCA
This sequence comes from Proteles cristata cristata, assembly GCA_017311185.1. Lineage (NCBI taxonomy): Eukaryota > Metazoa > Chordata > Mammalia > Carnivora > Hyaenidae > Proteles > Proteles cristata. The sequence continues at coordinate 157,738 of JAESUZ010001888.1, read as the reverse complement.
TTAGAGAGTATGTCTTCAATTCATCTATAAAAATTCACTTCAGGGATTCCTCTGAACTACATCTTTGCTGTATCCCACTGTCCAAATCCATAGTTTCTGATAAGATTTCATCAGGAATTTTTTCCGGGTCTATATTAGAAGATCACAGTAAATGAACTGTATATAATTTTCAACTTTCAGGCAACCTTAATGTTCGAGGCTTATTTCTACTATGCTGAAAGCATAGTATTTTCTCCCCATGGTTTTCTTAAAAATTAAAAATAACTATTCATTTAAAATATTTAAAAAATTCTTGCTGTTAAAAATTCAGACTGTCTTTAATAAAAAGTTATAGTGTTCCTTCTTTCTTCAATTCCTTCTCAAGAAAGATACTTCTAGTGGCCCTTGTGGCAAAACAGTTAGGTTTGTTTGACGCGTTGGAGTTACTATGAGTATTTCCAATATAGGAGCCGTTGGCTACTCATTGCATCTTTACAATAATTATTGATCTTTTAGCTGAAGTAAAGAATCATCAGTAATACCACCATCTTCTACCATTTAATGAGTGCCTATCATATGCTCAACACTATTTTCTTTAAACATATATTTTAAATTAAGTTTTATTTGCATTTTCCACATTTAAAAGACGATGACTATAAGGCTTTGAGAGGTTACGTAGTTTGTCTGAGGTCACATACCTAGGTCACACAGACCCAGCACTAGGGCTTAATCTATTTGACTCGTAAAATCAATGTGTGTATCAGAGGCATGATGAAGCCAGCTTATACTAGCTTGTGGCCACTGATTCTTCCCAAAGTCTGTCTTCAGTGATATCACATTGGTAGTATTTCACTGTGGAGAATCTGTAAATTCTACAAACTGATGCCTTTGCTCCCTTTGGGGACCTGATTTTACCACTGTGTATGTTGTTCCTTGCCAAACTACTCCTCCAAAGAGGAAGACCATAGAATTAAGCCATGGGAGTGATGAAGGGAAATAGTTTCCAAAAAGCTTTGCCCAAATGTGTCATACTATTTTTTTTTTGTGGCTGAATGAGCTATAAAAATTCTGCAACTAGAGAGCTCCCAGTGACATGCACTGAACATCTATCCTCTGTCCCGCATAAAGCACTTCTTATGGAGGTTGTGTCAATGTTTGCACAAACTTGACAAGGCAGTGTCTCCACTCCTGGTTCTTTACCATCTCCTCTGAATTTCTCACACACTCATGGGTAGAAAAGAGATTCTGCAAATCTAGTTAAACCAATTCTTCAGGGACTGATTACACAGGTCATGGATAATCCCAGCTCTCTTACCCCCACCTCCTCCTCCTCACCTTCTGGCCTTTTTACTGCTCATTAGCACCTCTGCCAGAGACCTGGATTGGTGAGTGGATGTAGGACGCTCATCAGCCCTTCTGGCTCCTTGCCAACAGCTCTTATGTAGGTTTCCTTGGGAGGAGTAACTTAGGGACAAGGTAGGGAATCCCTAGCATGTGTGGATTTCGCTCAGCTGAGCTCCTCAGCTCTGCCTCCCTCACTCCCAACACTGCCTACACGGACGCCACTCATCAATAAGTGCTGGTTGCATTAACTGTTGTCCTGCTTTGTGGCTCTTTTATGCTCTTCAATACATTTCGCTGGTGATCAATTTAGTTAATTCCATTGGACCTGGCCAAGGAGTGTGCAGGGTCAGAGTGAAGATTCAGATTAAATAATGTTCACAGGGTTGATCTTAGGATAAGTAAAAGGCAACTATGGCAAGATTTCAGGGACCTGTCATTAGGTGCTGCCCCTTAATGCTTTCTGAAATTGTACTCTAAGGATAAAGCAGATTTATCATATAGCACTCCCCACTCCATGTACATCATTATAGAATAAAACACATGCTCATTAGTCAAGTCTTTGAGTATGGCTATTTACTTGGCTATGAATTTAACTCTTTCATGAATGTATTCACTTATCAAATATATCTGAGTATCTAATATAAGCCAGATACACTGCTGGGAATGTATTGCTGAATTAAACAGACATGGCCTCTGGTCTCACACTGCTTGCATTCTTCTTGGGAAGATAATCAAGCAAATAAGCTAACTAAAGGTAATGACAAGTTGTGTTAGGCAGTAGGAAGCTAATAAATATGGTGCAGCTATGTAGAATAATGAAGGCTTCTCTGTGAAGAGATATTTAAACTGAGACCTGAGGAATGAGAGGAGACCAGCCATGTGAAAAGCTGGGGAAAAGCATGAAGACTTAAGAAGCTGCCAGTGCAGAGACTCTGGGGTGAGTTTTATATGCTGAGGAACTGAAAGAAGGCCCGTGTATATGAAGAAGGGGGAGTGACAGGCAATTCTATTGGGGAAGTAAATGTGGACAAGGGTGGGGTGGAGGCAGATTATGCAGAGCCTCACAGACCATGGTAAGGAATTCTGACATAGTATTCTAAGGCAATGGGAAGGCACTGAAGCTTTTTTCTTTCCTTTCCTTTCCTTTCCTTTCCTTTCCTTTCCTTTCCTTTCCTTTCCTTTCCTTTCCTTTCCTTTCCTTCCCTTCCCTTCCCCTTCCCTTCTTCCTTTTCCTTTCCCTTCCCTTCCCTTCCCTTCCTTTCCTTGAGAGGGAGGAGAAGGGGCAGAGAGAGAGAGAATGAGAATCCCAAGAAGGCTCCGTCCTGTCAGCCCAATGCGAGATTGTGACCTAAGCCAAAGTTGGGTGCTTAATGGACTGAGCCACCCTGGTGCCCGAGGCATTGAAGAGTTTTAAGCAGGGGAGTGACATAAGGTGTATTTCTTTAATGGTTATTTATTTATTTTGAGAGAGAGAGAGAGAGCATGTGAGTGCACGTGAGCAGGGCAGAGGGGCAGAAAGAAAGGGAGAGAGAGAATATCAAGCAGGCTCCAAGCTCAGTAAAAAGCCCGATGTGGGGCTTGATCTCATGACCTTGGGATCCTGACCTGAGCCAAAATCAAGAGTTGGACCCTCCACTAACTGAACCACCCAGGCACCCAAAGAATATTTTTAAAAAGCGCACTCTGGCTGCTGTATGGAGAATGCACTGCAGGCACCCGAAGTGGAGATGGGATGGTCAGTTACGGGGTTGTTGTGAGCTTCTAGATAAGACAGGGTGCTGAGATGCACCATGGTGATAGCAGTGAGGACAAAGACAGGTGGGTAGAGTCAAGATTCTTTTTGGAGGTAGAATTTATGTGACTTATTTGATGAATCATTTGTGTCTATGTGGGGACTTGAATTCAGGATGATTCCCAAGTTTCTGTGCAAATGGTGGTGTTGCTTCTGAGATGGGGGAGAGCTGGTAGAGCTCACTTAGGTGGCAGAGGGGAGAATCAAATGCGGTTCCGAATATGTTCACCTGGAGATACCTCTTATCTGAGCTCCAAATTCCTCATGCCATGCCATGAAAATATTAGGAAGGAATTCCTGAAATAAAAATAAAACAGCTTTTAAAGACAATTGAAATGTCTGAATTGAAGTATGTACATTATGCATCATGGGTGAACTTACAGTGGCTTCTAGTGACTGTTTTTCATGTGAGTACTCATAATAATTGGACACACACATTTGCTCTAGAATTTTGTTAGAAACCGTTGTTTTGCTCTCTTTGAAGACTAGTTAGTATGACTATCTTTACTTTTTGCCATTTTTCGTATATTGTGAGTGTACACGGTGATTCTGAGCTCTCATGTGCCATTTCTTTCAACAATAAGAGCTACTCACATTCACTGAGCTTACCACGTGGCACACACTTCTCTAAGAGTGTGACATGAGTTTCTCAGAGGAATACATTGAAAATATTGTGGATTTGCTTCTAGATCATTGTAATAAAGCAAGTCATGAATTTTTTGCTTCCTACTGCATATAAAAGTTATGTTTACACTATATTGGAATCAATTAAGTGTGCATAGTAGTATGTCTAAAAAAATCCAACGTACATACCGTAATTGAAAAATTACTTATAGCTAAAAAATGCTAACCATCGTCTGAGCTTTCAGCAAGTCATAATCACTGATCACAGATCACCATAGCAAATGTAAATAATTTAAACGTCTGAGAGAGTGTGAGAATTACCAAAATGTGCCACAGAAACATGAAGTGAGCAAATGCTGTTAGAAAAATGGCACCCATGGACTTGCTCAATGCAGGATTGCCCCCAAACTTTCAACTTGTAAAAAATGTCATGTTTCTGATGCAAAATAAAGTAAAGCATGAAAAAATGAAGTATGCCTGTATTTCAATCTTACAACAACTCTGGGAGGTTATTATTATTATTCCCCATATTTAGAAGGGGAAATTGAGAAACAAAGAAACTTACTTTTCCAATTTCATGTACCTAACATGTTACAGAGCCAGAATTCTATCCTAGAGTGTTAAGACCTTTTACATCCTAAGAGATCCCAAACTCTTAACTATCAAGTTCTATTGCCCTTTGAGGAGATTCTTGGAGAATAATGTATGTGAGTTTTCCATTAACCATTTTAAGCATCCAGTCAATGGTTCCAAAACTAGTTGCTCATCAGAATCACCTAGAGAGCTTGTTAAAGTAAGATTCGCTGGTTCATCCAGACCCAAATCACTGTTAGACTTGGGGCTTGGAATCTGTGTCTTTAACAAGTTTTCCAAGTGATTCTATGTGGCCAATCTATGGAGGAACATTTGGGAATGAGAGATATACGTTATCTTTTATTGCCTTCTCTCCTGAGAACATATTTCCTTCTTTTTTTTTTTTTTTTAAATATTCATTTATTTTTAATAGAGCATGAACAGGGAAAGGGCGGGGAGGGGGGTGGACAGAAGATCTGAAGTGGGCTCTGCGCTGATAAGAGACAGACCAATGCAGAACTTGAACTCATTAACTGTGAGATCATGACCTGTGCTGAAGTTCAGACACTCAGCCAACTGAACCATGCAGATGTCCCCAGATTTCCTTTTTTATGGTGCTTGTTCTGTTCTTCCCAGTTTTCAGAACATTCTCCTTGATTATAAGATAGAAGCTCAAGAGGAATTGATAATTTTGCTTTCTGCATTCATTTCAGATGAACCTCTTCACTTATTCAAAGTACAATTTACAGTTGAGGAATTGTGTTTTTACTTTCTGCTACTCATGAAACAGCAAGTCAAGATTTCTCTAAGATGTTTCCAGTGGCTCCACTGTTTCACCACAAATGGCTAGTTGTTTTCCATTTAAAACAATTATAATGAAGAATAAAGCCTTCATTTTATATTTTCTTGTCATGAGCATCTTAATTTACGCAGAATAAGGAACAATTTTGGATATTCCTCCCATTTTTAAATTTTTATACTTTATAGTCCCAAAGAGTGTAACAGTGAAGGCTTTTCTTCAGTCAAGACCTGGGTCCCTGGTGAAGGAGTTGGAGGATGTCTGTTATTATGTTTCAGATAGGATTTCCATGCCACCTGCCAGGCCTGTGCCTCAGTGGTGGGTCAGGACTTGACTTGGAGTGCTCTAAAAGGATGAACAACCTTGGCTTATCCGGGACCAAGGGTTTCCTGGTGCAATCACAATGTGATTGTCAGTGCTAGATGCTAGGTTCTTCAGTGCTAGGAGGTCAGCCCCAGGGTCACAGCAGTTACTCTACCTGTAAGAGGACCAGAAGAAGAAAGGAATACTATTCTCTTTGTGTTCCTGAGATGCTATCAGTGGGCATTCCAGAGCATGAGCTTACATTCTATGCCTGAAAGACAGCAGTTGTTAGATCCATGCTTGGCCAAACCATTGTTCAGGTGGGCCTGCTTGGGCAAAAGGCGGTTGAGAACTGAAGAAATTATTCTGAAAGGACCCTTGTTTTTACTTTTACTGAGAAATAAAATGCAGTTTCTTGGTGTGTATCCATATGAAGGGTCTGGTCAAACCTTTTCTGTTTTAATTTCAGGGCATTTCCATAGTTCTCTTAAGCATTTTCCCCCTCTTAATGTAAGCTCTATACACCCAGCATGGGGCTTCAACTCATGATCCTGAGATCAAAAGTTGTGTGCTCTTCTGACTCAGCTAGGCAGGCACCCTAGTTCCTTGAGCATTTCAACAGCTGATTCATCTTTCCCAAAGATGGGCAGATTTTTCGTAGGGAGCCTGAACCCTCCCCTGCTTAACCTTGATAGTCTGGTCTAGGTTTCTGGACTTTGCTGCCCGTATTTTTACAGTGAGGATTTGATGGGTAATAACTGAGTCCCTGCATGAGGAAACACAAGATTCTATGCCCTTCTTATTCCATGACAGAACTGACAGGGTGTTCTGCTCAACAGGGTGTACTTGCTCAACAAATTCCTCTTTTACTAATGAGTCAAACACGGGCTCCTGGAATGAAAAGTGCGGTGCATCTTGGGGTAGAGTTCTTGGGAAAGTTCATCTCCTTGGGTGCTTTGGGGAAAATGTTTTGACCCATATATAGATTCTACCCCAGGGACTTGAAGGGTAGACGTTTTGTGCATGCCCAGCTATGCTCTAAAATTTGGCTTTCGTCTTTACAGTGATGGTTTTCTCAACCATTCTTCTACATACTCTTTTATATATGCTACAAAGAGGTGATGTATGAGAAGGTAGTATTTAAATGGTAAGGGGCTGAAAGTGAGTTGGGAGATGGGGGTGGGAAATTGACTGAGAAGCTAAATGTGGCATGTGAGGTAGATTTAGACCTCTCCCACAAAGAGGGCTGGAAACCCTTACTGGCCTTTCTTTTTCTTTTCTTTTCTTTTCTTTTCTTTTCTTTTCTTTTCTTTTCTTTTCTTTTTCTTTTCTTTTCTTTTTTTTTTTACAAATAGCTTATTGTCAAGTTGGTTTCCATATAACACCCAGTGCTCATCCCCACAAGTGCCCTCCTCCATGCCCATCCCCCCTCCCCCCCACCCATCAGTCCTCAGTTTGTTCTCAGCATTCAAGAGTCTCTCAAGGTTTGCCTCTCTCCCTTTCCCCCACCATTTCCCCCCTTCTTCTCCCCCTTGTTCCTCCGTCAAGTTCCTCCTAATCCTCCTATACGTGCAAACATATGATATTTGTCCTTCTCTGCCTGACTTATTTCACTCAGTATAACACCCTCAAGGTCCATCCATGTTGCTACACATGGCCACATTTCATTCTTTCTCATTGCCATGTAGTATTCCATCATATAGATAAACCACATCTTCTTCATCCATTCATCTGTTGAGGGACACTTAGGCTTTGTCCATGTTTTGGCTTTTGTTGAGAGTGCTGCTATGAACATTGGGGTACATGTGCTCCTATGTGTCAGCACTCCTGTATCCCTTGGGTAAATTCCTAGCAGTGCTATTGCTGGGTCATAGGGGAGTTCTGTTAATTTTTTGATGAACCTTCACACTGTTTTCCAGAGGAGCTGTATCTTACAGGCCTTTCCTATGTCAGCCCTCTGTCACCCTCTCTTATCCTGACACAGTCTCTTTCTATAGAGTTTGTATGACAGACTGAAAATATGTATTTATTTGTGTGTCCATCTGTTAGTACCCAGGCCTTATGTAGCCCCTCTGATCTGGCCCCAAGCACTTTACAATGCTGGTTATCTTTCTCCAGTGTGCTAGTTACTTAGTTCCTTCATATTTGTGAGATCTATACCAAGCCCCCCTCCCACCCTTCCCCAAAATGAGAGTTTAAGTTTATTTAAGAAACGGAATTTATTAAGCCCCTTAAGAGTTTATTGTGTAGGTGTGTTGAGGGAGTCGGGTGGTGTGAGCAGAGTGTTAACTCGTTTGGGGCAAGAGTTAGATGTAAAATAATTTAAGTCTCTTCGGGAACTGCCAGAGATTTTAGATGTCATCTTTTTAAACATTGCTGTTATTCAATAGACACATAACCTTCTTGTCATTTTCCTTTTCCTCTCTTTGCCTTAACTTTTCTGCTTCTTCCCCTTCCCTGCCTCTACCAAGTAGGGCAGGGAAGGGGAATGGTTGGGCCATTACACTGAAGATCAATCTCAGTTTATTCTCCTTCAGCCCACCTCCCATAACCCCTTTCAGTGGCTCTGCCTCTAACTAATTCCCACTGCCCCTATTCGACCTCTTTTATTTATTTATTCATTTATTTATCCATTTATTTATTTATTTAATTTTGAGAGGGAGCATGCGTGAGTGGGGGAGGGGCAGAGAGAGCGAGGGAGACACAGAATCCCAAGCAGGCTCCAGACTCTGAGGTGTCAGCACAGAGCCCAACACAGGGCTTGAACCCACGCACCGTGAGACCATGACCTGAGCCAAAGCCAGATGTTTAACCAACCAAGCCCCCCAGGCGCCCTTTCACTCTTCTTCAATGCATATTCGAATGCTACGTCTTCACCAAAGCCTTCAAATTAGAAGCCACAGCTCTCAATTTTTATTTTCCGTATGGCTTCATTGCTGCTGATCCGATTGTAACTCACCCTGGAGCCATTTGGCAGCACAGCTCACCTCCCTTGTTTTGTGAGAGCCTTCAGACCTCTGGCCTGTCTTTCTGCCTTTGCTTCTCCATCTGCACCAGGCACAAGTCTTGGCACAAAGGGGCTCTCGCAAGTGTGTGCTGCTTGTTGCCACTGTGCTGCAGGTGTTCTCATTTCTTTGAATGTGCTCTAAGATAGGTTGGTTTTCCGGGGGCTTTTCTCACTGGTTTTTGCAGCCATTTATAGTTTTGGCTCGTGTCACTTCTTGGGGGTAATGAGTTCCATAATCATAAAATCTGTCATGGAAAATGACATATTTATTTATTCCCTCTAGGTTTGCCTCTCTGCAGCTTGAGCCAGGGATCTTCTAATGAAAGAGGGTGTTCACTAGATGGGCAGGCTCATGATTCAGTAGACTCTAGAATGTTCTCCTTCAGTCTCGATCAGAAATCTTAAGTCATCTGGTTACCTGCTCCATAGTCCTTCAATCATTTTGATTATTCTCCAGTTCTGCAGCTTCACGTTCTGTTTCATCTTGTGGGTGGAGCCTTATAACAGCAATGGCACAGAAATAGGGTGGGAAGAGGTGAGGATACGGAAGAGAGGAAGGCTGAGATGTGTCTTCAAGGGGCATGCAGAATTGTGAGGATGCTGGATATTTCAGCTGAACATGCTTCTCCTGGGTATGAGGTAGTGGAAGCAGAATAAAAGCGGAACTCTGATCATTTTGGAGTATAAGCTATATATAGGTGCCCACTGTTAAAAAAGAAACCCAAAATGGAGTCATTTGCCCCTACAAGAGCAAACCAAGACTTAATTACAGTTTCAGCCTATCCTGGGAATGCAACTTTTCAACAGCTAATCTGAAATGTCCTGGTGAGCACTGGTGAGGTAGTCACCCACTGGTGAGCATGATAAAAACCCTGCCAGTCCTTTCTCCCACAAAAACTGTCGTGGTCTAAAACAAACCTTTCTTCTCATTTGCTGTCAACTTCCTTGTCTCACCCTCCTTCCTATAAAAATTAGGTATAACTACTTGGAGCCTCTACTTGCTAGATGGGATGCTTCCAGATTCATGAATTGTTTAAGTAAACCAATTAGATTTCTGGGGCGCCTGGGTGGCTCAGTTGGTTGAGTGCTGGACTCTTGATTTTGGCTCAGGTCATGATCCCAGGGTCGTGGGATGGAGTGCTACATTGGGCTCCATGCTGAGTGTGCAGCCTACATAAGATTCTCTCTGCCCCCTTCCCTGCTTCTGTGCACTCTCTGTCTCTCTCTCCCTCTTTCTCGTCTCTCTCTCTTACACACACACACACACACACACACACACACACACACACACACATTAGATCTTCAAATATACTCCTTTGAATTTCATTTTTTAATACCACCAACATGTGAAGGTGAGTCTGTCTGTATAATGTACTGTCTGACCACATGTGTGATTGTATCATTTTAGACAATGACAACACCTACAAGAACAATCAATTATAAATCACAGATTTTGTATCAGGTAGATACCATGCACTTTTCAGTTTGTTTCATTAAATTTTCTACAACAACACTACAAGGTTGGTATTATGTTTTCTGTTTTATAGTAAATGTTTCCAATCCTCAGAAAAGTACATTAACCAGGCTAACTTAGTACTTGAAACAAATGGCAGGCAAAGTTACGATTTGAACTCAGATTTGTGTGTGCTTTTATTTTGTTTTGTTTTTTTAATTTGAGAGAGAGAGAAAGCAGGAGAGGGGCAGAGGGAGAAAGAGTGAATCTTAAGCAGGCTCCATGGCCAGTGAGGAGCCCAATGTGGGGCTCAATCCCACGAGTCTGGGATCATGACCTGAGCCAAAATAAAGAATCTGATGCTCAACAGACTGAGTCACCCAGGTGCCCCAAACTCAGATCTGTTTTAAATCCAAAGTTCAGGGGCACCTGGGTGGCTCAGTTGGGTGTTCGACTCTTTCTTTCAGTTTGGGTCATGGTCTTATGGTTTGTGGCATTGAACCCTGTGTAGGATTCTCTCTCTCCCTATCTCTCTGTTCCTCCCATGCTCTCTCTCTCAAAATAAATAAATAAACTTAAAAAAATGTAAAACCGAAGTCCATGATCTTTCTAATATACAATAAAACATTTTACTCTTAGGAACTAAAATGGGAAAGCTGTAATTGAGGACTTTTCCAGCGGAGATAAGGCTTTGAAAGGCCTGTTTTTCCTGAAAAATCTTTCCTAGGTGGGCAGGACATCTGATGAGTTGTCACACTGAAAGGATATTCATTCAGCCTGCTCAGTAGTATCTGTCTGGCCTGCTTGGCGAGTTCCCAACCTGCATATTCTGTGGGTTTTTTTGAATTTTTAAATGTTTATTTTTAATGTAAAAACAGGGAGGGGGGCAAAAACATAAGAGACTCGTCAATATGGAGAACAAACAGAGGGTTACTGGAGGGATTGTGGGAGGGGGATGGGCTAAATGGGTGAGGGGCATTAAGGAATCCACTCCTGAAATCATTGTTATACTATATGCTAACTAACTTGTGTATAAACAGATGAATGGATCAAGAAGATGTGGTTTATCTATACCATGGAATACTACATGGCAATGAGAAACAATGAAATCTGGCCATGTGTAGCAACATGGATGGACCTTGGGGGTGTTATGCTGAGCGAAATAAGTCAGGCAGAGAAGGACAAATATCATATGTTTGCACGTATAGGAGGATTAGGAGGAACTTAACTGAGGAACAAGGGGGAGAAGAAGGGTGGAAATGGTGGGGGAAAGGGAGAGGCAAACCATGAGAGACTCTTGAATGCTGACAAAAACTGAGGACTGATGGATGTGGGGGGAGGAGAGGTGGGCATGGAGGAGGGCACTTGGGGGGATGAGCACTGGGTGTTATGTGGAAACTAATTTGACAATAAACTATTTGTAAAAAATAAAAAATAAAAAAATAAAAAAAATAAAAAAAAATTTAAAAAAATAATAAAAATGTTTCTTTTTGAGAGAGAGAGAGAGGGAGGAGAAACAGCAGAGAGAGAGGGGACACAGAATCTGAAGCAGGCTCTAGACTCTGAGCTGTCAGCACAGATCCCAATGCGGGGCTCAAACCCACAAACCTCGAGATCATGACCTGAGCTGAAGTCAGACGCTGAACCAACTGAGTCACCCAGGTGCCCCATATTCTTTTTTTTTTTAATGTTTATTTATTTTTGAGAGGGGGAGTAGGGGCAGGGACAGAGACAGAGACTTGGAGACAGAGCCCAAGTTGGAGGCTTAACTGACTGAGCAACCCAGGCACTCCCCTGTCCCCACTCCCCTCATGCATATTCTTCAAAAATAAGTTAGGTTAATTGTTCGACTCTTGATTTCTGCTCAAGTTATGATCTCACAGTTCGTGGGATTGAGCCCCACATCAGGATTCTCTCCTTCTCTCTCTGCTCTCCTCCATGTGTATGCTTGTGCACCAACTTGCGTGTGTGCTCTCTTTCTTTCCCAAAAAAAAAATAAATGTTATGAAAAATAAGTTAAACTTTTTGATTGAAATACATTTACTCTTTCAGGTCACTAGAGCACCATTTAGATAATTTGAGATACCAAATAATATGAAATCAATATGTGGTTCAAAACACATTGAGTAACAGTGTTGCCTGGAGGATACAGTGAAGTTTAGCAGGGATCAATGTTCACCTGGGACACACTAGGATGGCTGAGGTCCATTCTCACTGGTTAGTTTCTCTATTGTACCAGCTGTTAAATATTACCCCTAGGTATTAGACATAATTCCCATCTTCAAGGGAATTATAATCCAACTGGGGAAATGAGAATAAACATAATTTTAAATAACAACAGAATTTGATAAAACAAAACAAACAACACTCTGTCCGCAACAGTTTGCTTTATGTTTCTTCTGCATCTGTATCCAGAGGAACAAATTTTTTTTGGTAACTGAGAACTTCTTTATTTTTAAAATTTTATTATTATTATTTTTAATAGTTAATTGTCAAATTGGTTTCCATATAACACCCAGTGCTCATCCCCATAAGTGCCCTCCTCCTCCATGCCCATCAGAAGAACAAATTTCATCTTTGCTAATTTTCTTATTGTTCTCTGCTGTCCCTTCGGCATCTGTGGCACTGCTTGGTCTTGCTGAATAAAGGAATGAATGTGTAAGTTCTTAAGGCAGAAAGTATGGCTAGAGTGGTCAAGAAGATGTCATGGGGGGTAGAAACAGAAGCAGAGTCTGGAAGGAAGAGGCAGTTTTGGAGAAAAGAGGTCTCGGCAGGGAGCATGACATGGACAACAGTGTGGAGTTCAGAAAATATATGCTGTGATAGTTTTGTGAGTAACCTACTTGGGTTGGAACAAAGGGGGCCCTTGCAGTGGCCAGTTTACATACAAAGGTGGGACGCATAGCCTATAAGGGCTCCTAGGAGCATTTAATTTCAGCAATGACTGTAAGGCACTGTGGAGGTGTAACCTGTAATGGTTCCCACCTCCCTCCTTCTCACTTTGTATAAAGAAATAGTGTGGATTAAGACATTATTTATGAGAAACAACAAATGGAGGTTACAGATCTTTCTGAGCTGATGCTTAGAAAAGAATATCACCCACAAGAAGAAATGTGCAAATGGGTGGAGCTGATGGAGATTTTATGGATGTTGCATGAGATTCTAATTTTTTAGATGGAGGCTCTGTTTTCCCTTGATGTCCCCTTGTTGTGTCATGACTTTTCCATTTAAAATGGAATGATTTCAAGGCAATTGAAAGACAGACACGTGCACACCTAATTGTGCACTTGCGCAAGTATGAGTGCATTTGTGTACACAACACGTGCACGCACACACATTTTCACACACACGTGCTCACTCTCCCAGGCACACAGCTTGCTTCAGCCTTGCTTCCATTTCCTCTCATCTGGCAGCTTTCAGAATAATCTCACCCACCTGTTAAATCAGAGAATGTCAAGTTTAATTTATAACAGCGAGTAGAAACAGGATGCTACAGAAAGCATTTTAATTAAAATCCTTTAATTGGATACATGCTTCTTGTGAAAAGGGAGCTGTGGAGAGGGCCTCTTTGTCGGCACCTTTCACTCCAGTTGCCAGAGATTGTTGCAGGAATGGCTTTGCAATTGGAACCAGCCTTCTGGAGCAGTGGGGGTGGGGCAGGGGCTTGAAGGCCAAGAGAGGGAAATTGGGAGCAATAGAGAAAAAACAAAGGGGTGAATGGCCACGGATTTTGGGCAGAAACACAGACTTGGTGTTTTCCGGAGGCATTTCTGCTGAAACCTATTGGTATCATTTCAAGTTGGTTTCTCTTTAATCCTTTCATCATCTTTAGGATGGGACAGTCTCCAAGGGGAACCCACAAATACCCCTGACTTCAGGCACTGGCTTAGGAGATCTTGACAGTGTAGGTCAATTGGTGAGTGTGGAAAGTGGACAGATGATAGTATGGGGCTGGAGGAGGCCCAGTCTTTGCACCTGGGGTTCCTTAAGTGACAGCACTTAGCACTATCCAGCCCACACTGCAGGAAAGAAAATGTTGGACTCAATTAGAGCTCAGTTTAAGGAAGGTACTGTGTGCAAAAGTGGGGGGCCCAGACTGGAAACCATCCCAAGAGCTCATGTGGGGTGACAGCAATAGAGTGTGCCAAGAGAGAAGAAAGGCATGGAAGTATTTTACTGGAAACACTCAAAGTAGCTGAGAAAAGTGGTAACTGGAAGTAGTTTTAGTGTCAGGTATGTTGCCAAGGAAACAGAAGACCCTAAACTGAGCTCATTAAAGATCGAGGAGGGTGAATGGGTTTTTACCTTTTGGTTTTGCTTCCACTTGCTGTGCCAGAAGATGATTCAAGAGGGTCTAAATGATACTGATTCTTTCTTATGGAGCTAAGAATACCAGCGCTATGACCTCTTGGTATAGAGAAGAGACACACCTTGAAGAATTTTTAGATGTTATACATCCATTGCTACTGTTGGGCTCCTAGAGGCCCTGAAACCAAAGAAACAACAGTAGATCATTCTATCTGTTTACAACTATTGTTGTGCTGGTAAATGTTTAACAACTGGCTCCCAGCTGGAGAGAGAAGTCTGATTTGTAGCATTTTCCAGCCTCCATGCTCATTCCATCATGGCTGATTTCAAGACACTAATGTTTTAACAACCAGTTGGACAAATTCCTGAAATTAAAAAATTAGCTGTTGCAGATCAGTATGAGCAGGGTCCAACACATCATTTGTTCTTTCTTGCCCTGTTAGGCTTTCCTGTAAAAGGTTTTTAGTTTCCTCTTCCATTGCCTTTGTGATTGGCCATATGGCTTCCATTGGCCAATGGAATATAAGTGGATAACACAATCCATATCCAAGCAAAGGTTGAAATGAGCTTGTATGGTTTGGTGCTGTTATCTCCACCTCCTTTGAGCTTCTGCCCTCTACTTTAAGAATAACATGTCCCAGGGGCGCCTGGGTGGCTTAGTCGGTTAAGCGTCCGACTTTCGCTTAGGTCATGATCTCGTGGTTCATGGGTTCAAGCCCCGCATCGGGCTCTGTGCTGACTGCCAGCTCAGAGCCTGGAGCCTGTTTTGGTCTGTGACTCCCTCTCTCTTTGACCTTCCCCTGCTCACACTGTCTCTCTCTCTCTCTTAGAAGTAAATAAAAACACTTAAAAAAAAATTAAGAATAACACGTCCCAGTTAGTGGCTGATCCTTCAGCTTGGGACCCAGCATGAGAAGACACATGGAGCCACATAAGTTGAGTTGATCTCAACATAGCCTGGCAGAGCCACAGACAAGCTGCAACCCTTGTGTGATACTGTTGTGCCCAATTGGCGAGTCCCCAGAGACCACAAGGAGCCAACACCGATGCAAGTACAAAAGGGTCTTTATTACAAGCTCGAGCAGAGGCTCACCCGCCTACCGGTGTAGTGGCAGCAAGGTGAAGCCCTGAACAATAGTGAGTAGGGTTTTTATGGGGTAAGGGACAGGAGTGTTACAGTGCACACGTTGTACATATATTATCATCACATAAGCACCAATTACAATTGTACAGCACCCACGGTATCAGCTTTGACCATTCAGTATCTGTGAAGTGTTCATTACTTTTGGTGGAACCCAATCATGACTTTTGAGAATCCTTTGAAAATGACTAATTATGAGGTGAGTTCAAAAGGCCCACGTGGGGTTCAGGCAAGGGGTGAGAAATTGGCTAAGTTATACAGAATAACTGTCTATAGTTCCCAGCCTTGACTCAGACCACAGGAATGTTTTTTGATTAGCCAACCTCAGGGCGATCCGAGGATGGCTGTAGCCTTGAGCAATCTGAGGAACTGGGGCTACGTGCAGCCCGAGGTTGCTGTTAATGGGGGCCTTAATTTCAAAATGACGTTGCTTAGGCTCTTCAATACCATCAAAGAAATGAATGTGTGTTGTTATAAGGCACTAATATTTGGGGGTCTAAATAACACAGAAATCTTCACCTAATCAGTAAATTGAACAACTGTTGGTATATAGCAAATACTACAGAAGTTTATCCAGGTCACGTGAAGGGATTAGAGGTCTACAGTTCTGAAAGAAACCTCAAAGCACAACCATTTCAACAATCACATGATGTTTGAATGCCCTCTAAAACATCCCTGCCAAATATTTGTCTGTTTTAATTGTTTTCTTTATACATGAAAATCTCTTCAAAATGAAGATCTTGGTACCTCTTGAATATGTCCTTGCCAGTTTTGACAGTTCTGTGTTTTGGAAGATTCTTCCTATGTGAACCAGAAGCCTTTTCTTTTTCACAGGCATCTAGAATCCCTAGTTCTACTGCAGAGTGCCATGGAAAGTGTAATTATTATACAGGATGACTCTTCAGATATTTGCAGATCATCTATATTATCCACATTTAGTCCTCTCTGCATATCAAACTCCTCAAAATTTTGAGGAGGAAAAATGTAAACCGAGAGCTCTTTACCAGGTTAAAGTGTTATTAGTTCAAGAATGAGAATGAAATAAATATTTTTCCAGACCAAAAAACCCCTCCACTGAACTTGAGTTTGAGGCCTGTCCCCATCCTGGCTCATCCTGTCTGAGCATCTCTACCTTATACATACAGACATGAAGGACTTATTGGAATTACAGAGGACTACTGGGCCCAGAAACAGGCCCAAGAAATGAGAAGCTGAAGTGTTGGTAACACATCAGGCAACATGAGACAAAACTGTAGACTCATGAAAGCAAAGAGCTGAAATGCAACCCCCTTCATAAGGCTAGTATCCAAAAGAGCAGAGATGAAGAGATTGTCCAGAGTGCAGCACAGGTATATGAAAGGCTAGAAAATATGAGCAGGACATTAAGAAATGTGATGGTTAAAATTAAAAGGTAATATATATCTAATAGGAGCTCAAAAGAGAGAAAATGGAGAGACTAGGAAAAAGTAATATTCAAGGATAAATAATAGCTAAAATTCTTAGCTATTAGAAGCACAATGAGACTTCAGCAGGACCCAAAAAATATGTCCATACCTTACAAGTTTTACCTACAGCAAAACCGTGTTACAAAGAGTAAAAGAATCAATTAAATGTAACCGGAGACTGAAGAAGTTGCCTAAAAGAAAAATTGGATAAAAAGTTAATAGATTACAATGCTTAAAGAGCAAAGGGAAAAACCACAGAAATTGTTTCAGCCTAGAATTTTAAAGTCTTATTCAAGAATGAGTATTGGTCAGGTGTCTGCATTTTTAGAAAGAAGGAAATCAGAAGGTAGGAAAAGCTGTAAGAAGAACATAAGGCAAACAAGTTAGTAAACATGTAGATTTAAAACACTTCAAAATAGGGGAAGTGGGTATCATGGTTAAGGCACTTAGGGTCCTGAAGGACACAGGTATTGATTAACTTTAGACTTTATGTCAAATACACTTTCTTTTTAATATTTATTAAATTTGAGAGAGAGAGAGAGAGAGAGAGAGAGAAGCAGAGAGAGAGAGAGGGAGACACAGAATCCGAAGCAGGCTTAAAGCCTGATGCGGTGCTTGAATCACAAACTGTGAGATCATGACCTGAGCTGAAGTCGGATGTTTAATTGACTGAGCCACCAGGGCGCCCCTCAAACATGCATGTTAAAAATGAATGGTACCCACTAACAATAGAACTCCCCTATGACTCAGCAGTAGCACTGCTAGGAATTTACCCAAGGGATACAGAAATGCTAATGCAGAGGAGCACATGTACCCCAATGTTCATAGCAGCACTCTCCACAGTAGCTAAAACATGGAAAGAGCCTAAGTGTCCATCAACGGATGAATGGATCAAGAAGATGTGGTTTATCTATACCATGGAATACTACATGGCAATGAGAAACAATGAAATCTGGCCATGTGTAGCAACATGGATGGACCTTGAGGGTGTTATGCTGAGCGAAATAAGTCAGGCAGAAAAGGACAAATATCATATGTTTACATGTATAGGAGAATTGGGAGGAACTTAACGGAGGACCATGGGGGAGAAGAAGGGGAGAAATGGTGGGGGAAAGGGAGAGAGGCAAACCTTGAGTGACTCTTGAATGCTGAGAACAAACTGAGGATTGATGGATGTGGTGGGGGTGGAGGGAGGTGATGGGCATGGAGGAGGGCACTTGTGGGGATGAGCACTGGGTTTTATGTGGAAACTAATTTGACAATAAACTATTTGTAAAAAAAAAAAAAAAAAAGAAAGAATGATACCCATGAAAAGAATAGTGATAAATAGTATAACATCCTGACCAGTAGTGAAATTAAAAAAAAAAAAAAGGAAATCCAAATCACTCTATTTTTGGTAAAAGTATAAAAACATTGAGAAAAAGAGCACATACCAACTCTAGGTTATTGGTTATTTCCAAGAAGGGAAGGGAAAGGAATGACATGCAGTGAGGGGGAGAAGGGGATTCATCAACCATATTTGCAACATTTTACTTATTTAAGAAAATCAGAAGGAAATCAGACCAAATGTTAATGTATTAGGCCTGGAGAGTGGATATTTTGGTGTCTGCTACATTAATCTGCTTTTACTTTTGTATGCCTCCATTTTTTACAATTAAAAATCATAATAATTAAGATGTAATTCACATTCCAGTATACAAATTCAAGTAATAATGAGATATTAAATTGAGACCATCCATCGGACAAGCAAAATTTAAGAGAGCTCTAGTAAGAACTGCTGAAAGAGATGTACAGGAAAAGATCATACCATCTTTATGGTATGATTAACTAAGCTGTATAGTCACATACTGGTATGTTATATAATAAATTGTTTAAAAGAATGAATTAAAGCTGTATCAGTTTACTTAACATTTTTCCATAAAAAATTATTGTGTAAGAAAGAAACAAAATGTAGGGCAAAATGTATATGGTATGATTCCATTTTGTAAAAAAAAATTAAAATATTCTTTGTGTGTGTATATATGGATATGTCCATATAGAAGTTATACAATTGATTATATGAAGTTAGAAAAAAAAGCAGAGGAATACGAAGTGGTGATAAACTTGGGCTTCTCTGATGTAAGTGAATATAATTTGGATACGGATGGGGAGAGAAGGGTGAAGGAGACAGCCACCAAAATAAAAAAAAAAGAAAAAGAAAAAAAAGAAGAGAACAAAAGTCCCTTAAAAATAGAGTGCATGACAATCACATTTATGCATTTACATAAATATATATTCATACAGACAGAATTAATATATATAATTATAAAATTAAAAAGAATTAAATGGCAAAAATTTTGAAGTCTTTATATAACTTGTTTGGCTTGCATTTCTCTGCTTATACTCCAGTGATCACTATGATTTGACTTTTTAGTATTACGCCTTTTATCTTGTCACCTTATGCTTCATGTTGGAGCCATTCAACAGTTCCCTCCTCCTACTCTGAGCACTCTTGCTCTTTTTAACTGGAGTATCTTCTTTACCAAGTTGAATGAATGTATCTATTTACATGGGAATGAACTGAATTAATTTAGATAAAATTTGCAATGTAGTTGAATTGAGGCAGGTCAACAATGAAGCCACCAAGTCTGTAAAGGAGCAGGGCATGTGATTTGTGACCAACCGAAGAAGTTTTGGGGGCTTGCGGATCAATTGTGGGAGGCTGACCGTAAAGTATCTGGAAAGGCTGGCACAGAAGACCACACTTGAAACAGATGACCAGAGAGCTGCTCTAAGTTGCCAAGCAGTAGAACAACAGCATCAGGGAAAGAATTTAAGGGAGATTTGTCATCAGTGGTATTCGGTGGTAATTCAGGAATTACCATCAGTGGTAATTCAGATACTAACTGATGACAAATTCGCATGGGGAAGGAGAGGAAGGACAATGTGAGTGGCAGTAGAGGGATAACTGATAAAGACCTATATGACTGTCTGGATATTATGGGTGGAGGTCAGGTCACGTCTAACATGACTTCATTTGTCTTGAGTAATTGGGAAGAAGTCGGTGTCACTGGCTTAGACTATTAAATATTAAATAAAATATAGAATATAAAATATTTACATTAAATATTAAATAAAAATTAAATATTAAATGTTTAGGTATGTGGATTGTAAACAGGTATTTAGGTATGTGCATTGTAAATAGCACAGTTACTGCAGTGTGGTATCGATGTTAACAATTCAATTCATCCTCACAGAACTGTCTTTAATCTTTCTAACCAGAGGTGGGTATATCGAAGGTCTACTAGGTTCCTACTTTCACATGCTAATTTCAGATAATCTAATGATGTGTTTTCTTTTTTTAAAATTTAATTTATTTTTATTAAAAAAAAATTTTTTTTTATTTCTAGGAGAGAGAGAGAGAGAGAGAAGGACAGCGTGAGCAGGGGAGGGTCAGAGAGAGAGGGAGCCACAGACTTAGAAACAGGCTCCAGGCTCTGAGCTGGCAGTCAGCGCAGAGCCCGAAGAGGGGCTGGAACCCACAAACCGCGAGATCATGACCTAAGCGAAAGTCAGACGCTTAACCGACTAAGCCACCCAGGTGCCCCAAATTTAATTTATTTTTTAAATAGAGAGCTAGCAAGAGTGAAGAGGGGTGAGACAGAGGGAGACAAAAGATCCAGAGTGGGCTCTGTGCTGACAGCAGCAAGCCTGATGTTGGGCTCGAAGTCACCAAGTGTGAGATTATAACCTGAGCCGGAGTTGGACGTTCAACTGACGGAGTGACACAGGTGCCCCATCTAATGATGTGCTTTCCTGCTTTATTCTAGTTTATGTTGTATCATGCCCGATGCAAGCCTAATTTTTGTACTACAGCTGATGTACTAATCAAGGTCATTTGAAAACCCTTCTTTTCTTCAAGACTGTGCAAAGATCAGTTTTCAAAGGCAGAGTTTTCTATCAGAACATCATGGATTTCGTTAATTATACTCCCATGGTCTGGTTATTTATTTTCCTACCTGTTGCTGTACTAATTTACACATATTCAGAAATACTGGTAAGTAGCTTTCCTTCAATGTGGAACTGTTTTGTTAGTTCAAATGTTATTTTCTATAGGAGCGGGAGGGTTTTATATACACGCCTAGCTAAGTGTTGTCTAGAGTGCTCTGTGCTAATAATTAGGAACTCTTTCCTTATGTTACAATCCTTTCAGATGTCTTCCTGGCTGTGGTATTCAGTTAGTGTTTTTCCCAGAGCTTTCTAGAAATGATTTAATTTTCACTGAAGTGTGGTTTACATATATCTAGTGGAAGTCTATGTAATTTATACAGGAATATGAGCAATGTTGGTGGGCCACCTATCAGTGTAGACCAGAAATCCATCTGGAGTCAGAACTAACCCTAATTGCTCTTACTCTTGGCTTCTCTCTTTTTACCATGGAGAGGTAGCTTTCAGTTGAAAAAAATATCTTGGGGAAAATTCTATGCATAAAATTCTGAAGCTCAAATAATATTTACTGAAGTGGGTGCCTCATCTGGAGATTTTACAAGTTCCAGAGAGAACTTTTTTATGGAGAAAAAGTAGTTATATCTACTGACACATGTCTTTATGATCTAATAAATATTTGAAGCTGGAACTCTTAGGAAGAGTTTTTTTAAGGGAAAAATTATGGGATTTAGTTTTGTGATAAAATACTTAAAAAAATAAATATCACGGTTGATATTTACTCCAACCCTGAACAATCATACAACAGCTACTTTCCCACCCTTCCCAGTGTTGAGTTGTGTCATTCCCTTCAAATATGGGGATGAGTGTCTCCATGATCAACATGTGTAACTTGGGCCATTTTTCCCCCTTGAATCATGCATTAGAGGTAGAAGTGTATGAACACTTTGTCTCTACATGAACAGTTAGGTCTATCTGATTAAAGTGAGGTGACCATGCGAGGTCATAAACAAGGTGGGATCCAGCACAGACTTCTGTCTTCTAGGTTTTTCATTTTGTATTCCCTCTCTTAGATCTATGATTCTTGTAGTACTATCTTGAGAAACTTCCAGGTAGTCTGGAGGCTGGTCTTAGGTAGCATTTACATGTGTATTATATATATATAGGAGTTATATATATATAATATATTATAATAACATAATACATATACATGTAATTTTTAAATGTTTATTTTGGAGAGAGAGGGAGACAGAGTGCAAGTGGGGGAAGAGCAGAAAGAGGGAGATGCAGAATCTGAAACAGCCTCCAGGATCTGAACTGTCATCACAGAGCCTGCTGCAAGGCTTGAACTCACGAGCCGTGAGATCAAGACCTGAGCCAAAGTTGGATGCCCAACTGACTAAGCCACCCAGATATCCCTATATTTTTTGTAATATAAATTTGATGTTACTATTCTGAATTAGAGATTTATTTCTGATGTTAATGAAATCTAAACATCTTATTTGAGTCACACCAAAAGCAGCACTCTATATTTATTGGGATTTTTCTCACAGTATAGGATAACCAGCAGGTCTTTAATCTTGCTGTGGTTCACAGGGTTAATGACCAGAAATCTTGAGCCAGACCAAGATGCACCTTTTATGGCATCTAAATTTAAAAGTTAGTTTTAGTTTTCATAGGCCTATTTACTAATGTCCATAGTAATTAATTAATGGACATGTTAATAGTAACTTCTAAGATCTGTCAGTATCCTGAGATATTTTGAAAAATATAGCAGGTGCATCTGACAAAAGATCGAAGGCATTTTGGAGAGCTCTCTCACCTATTCTTATCCATTCCATGATGCCCAACATGCATACAAACAAAGGAAAGATCATTTTTACTTCCAAGAGTTCTCCCTATAAATATTATTTACTGTTTGGCTCCCCTGTAGCAACACTGCTGTATCACCCACATCACTTTATCAAGTCCTAGGGGACCTTAGCCAACTTCAGAGAATGTTAATTCCCACTTTCTACCAGAATAGATATGTCTAGGCATCATTAAGCACACCGACTAAAAAGTTAAAAACTTCAGTCAATTGAACAGGTCTTTTTGAAATCCAGTGCTTTGCTGAATCTACTTCTTACTTTCTTCTCTCCACTTCTTTTAGCTTTAGCTAGTAGGTATGGCCATTGAGAAGAATATTCAAGTTTCAAATCTAATAAAACCTATCTCTTTCAATTTGGGGCTATTAATAGCTGCTATTTCTCTCCTGAAAGATCTCAAAGAACTTTAAATTTTTCACTGTGATCTCTCATTATTAGAATCATTTCATCTTTCACTACATATGTCTTAGAGGTGGAAAGTGGCAGCTTACCCCTGAGAAACTTCCCAGTACTTGAAGACAGAGAATGAAAAAGAATTCTGTATCCTAATCCCTCGGTGGTTTCAAGAGACAGAGCTGGAATATGTCAGTTGGGATCTACTACGTAGCCTTCTAAACTAGTATTTCCCAATCAGTAATAGTTGAATAAATGCAAATGATCAAGGTCTTGCGTAAATTTGCAGGGGATGGAGAAGAGGGGACTCTAGCTACTTACAGTCACTCTCTCTCAGGAAGTATGTAGGTCCAGAAGCAATTCAGAAGCAGATTTCATTCAGTTAGTACATAGAGGGGCTGACTGGTGAAAGCTGATGGAAAGAGTTCAGGGCTCTGGATAGAAAGACTTGAAGGGGCGGGGGGGGGGGGGTAGGCGAGATGCCTGGGTGTCTCAATCGGTTAAGCTTCCGACCTCAGCTCAGGTCATGATCTCGCGGTTTGTGGGTGCAAGCACCGTCTCCGGCTCTGTGTTGACAGCTTGGAGCCCGGAGGCTGCTTCAGATTCTGTGTCTCCCTCTCGCTCTGCCCCGCCCCCTCTCATGTTCTGTCTCTGTCTCTCAAAAATAAATAAATATTAAAAATTTTTAAATGTTTTTAAATTTTAATGTTTAAAAAAAGTTTAACTTTTTTTAAAAAAGAGAAAGACTTGGGAGTCTTTCATCATGTGTGAAGATAAATCACTGTAGATGAATTCTAGGAAATGGAGTCTCATATATCTAAATGGATAAAATCCAATTAAATGGGAACTCTGGGATCTAGGATCTTAAATTTAATGATTTTTGGTCTATTCTCTGTCTTTTTTTAAAAATTATTTTTTAATGTTCATTTTTAAAAGAAGAGACAGAACGTGTGAGTGGGGGAAGGGCAGAGAAAGAGGGAGACACAGAGTCCAAAGCAGGCTCTAGGCTCTGAGCTGTCAACATAGAGCCTGAGGCGAACTGTGAGATCATGACTTGAACTGAAGTCGGGCACGTAACCGACTGAGCCACCCAGGTGCCCCCTTCTCTTTTTTTTCACCCTGTTTCCCTAATTGAAAAGTGATACATTATTCTAGTAAAAATTTTGAACATATTAAAAGAAATAACTCTTTACCCCACTATCCAAAGTTAATTGTTATGAATATTTGGATAAATTTCTTTGTAGGGTTTTACATGCATATGAAGAAAAGAAAGAAGGGAGAAGTCCTCTGTATTTGTGATCTGTCTAGGCGTAAGGAGGTAGAAGGTGACAGGTTATGAAGCTCTCCATGATCATCCAAATATAATGCTTTAAAAGAAGAGGAATTTAGGAGCTAGAACATATTATTGATGATAATAATTTACAATGAATTATCTGGAGAATTTTCTCAGTTCTTCAGTTCCCTATAATAGATCTGTTTTATGAGTTTGTACGTATTTATATATCGGGGCTTGATTGGACTGAAAGCAAGGTAAGAATATTTTGAGGCTCTGAAATAGTGGGGAAATTATGATTTTATTTAGTATAGATAAACATCTGTATAATTATATAAGTTTCTGATGCATCACTCTTTTATCCTTATTTTCTCATTTCCTTTTGGTGCTTTTGGAAAGAGAGGTGATAGAGATAGAAGGTTTTATGAAATAGTACCACTTTAGGGTGGCTCTGTTTTAAAACTAAACCATATCTGCCTCTTATATTTGGCATTCAGACTTCATGTGTCTTTTTTAGCTCTGTTCATCGGTTTAAAAGGAATACTTGGTAGATACTTCTATTTTTACCATTTCCCCCACAGTGGATTTGGCTGTAACAATCATAATTAATCAGGAAGACAACAGAGATAATGTGTTGATGACAGCTTAAGCTAATTATAAAACCTCAGAGATGCCCCTCAGGGTCCGATTTTATCAGATTCTTATTATGCTAAACTGAATCAAGATGTTCACTCATCATTTTAGGTGTGGGTAAATGTGCTAAATGGTGTGGAATTTTATGACTATAAAAGGTCACGTTTCAAGAGTTTTCTTTTTAAAGGAAATTTCATGGAATTTAAAATGTGAAGTCCAATCATTCTGAATTCATTGGCAGCCAGACATGCTTAAAGGTGAAACCTCATTTCCCAAGGGGTTTCAAGTCAGAGAGGAGAAAGTCCCCTCAGGTCGCTCCCCCTTCTGCCAGGTTTCAGTTATAACAGAGAATCTTTTCACAAAA
Source organism: Proteles cristata cristata (assembly GCA_017311185.1). Lineage (NCBI taxonomy): Eukaryota > Metazoa > Chordata > Mammalia > Carnivora > Hyaenidae > Proteles > Proteles cristata. Next base: position 132,515 of record JAESUZ010001888.1, on the reverse strand, counting down.
TATAGTCAATTTATACTTGAGGAATTTAAAACATATTTCATTGGCTCATCTGGACACTGGAAAATCTTATATTCTTTCCCAAGTGACTTGGCACATTACTTTGGCACACACTAAGAACTTACACACCTGGCAAACCACCTCGACTTTCCTGACGCTCAGAAGGAGGTCGCCAAACCTACTAGCATTTTGGATGGTGAGCTGTGTTCAATATGCCCAAATCCAAGAAGCATGAAAACAACTATTCACATACAGAGATGGGGAGATGGGGGGCTGGGGATGGGGAGAGGAGGGAAACAGAGGCTCAGATGAGAAAAGAAAAAGAGATATGGACGTACTCATTTGGCCAAAGTTTAGTAAAGCCAAAGAATCATCCCAGCGAGTTTATTCTTGATTTGATTAATGTTCATTCTCAGATAAGCATTCATCCTTTGTGACTGACTTGGAGTCTGATATTTTGTTGAAGCCTGGGAATATTGCTGGTCTAATCATCTAACATTAAATAATACCAAGCCAGGGTTTACTCTGGCAGGGCCACAATTCTGCAAACACAGGCAAGATCTGTGACTTGACAGTTATCACTGTTTCCATTAGCTGTGACTCTGTTGTTGGCTTCACAGCAGCTACGGGGCTCTGAAAGTGTGAGGAGCTAGAGGGCTCTCTAGGACATACAGACCCAATGTAATAAAAATAAGGATGTGATCTATGCTCCACAGTAATGGTTTTATGACATACAGAGAGTGTCCAATACAGTGCCTGGCACACAGTAAAAACTCAGTAATGTTGGTTCCTCTTTAATCATCATCACTGCAAATGGGATTCAGCATTAGGAGTAACTTGGCCTGTTAGCACTAGGAATAAATTCTTTTTTGCCAGATTTTGATTATTGAATTGTAACTCCTGAAGGTTCTGTATTGGATGTGTCTTTGAATCAATATGGATAACAGCACAGAAGTCACTCAATTATTTGAGAGAATGAATGAACTAGTACATGAACGTATGAATGACTGAAAGTAGGGTTTGAGTGGGGACACTGTAAGGGGACACTGAAGGTTCCCCCCTTTTCCCTCCTCTCCCCCCCGTTCTGGGCTGTAGTTTCTCTCGTACATGTTTTAATTTTGCTCTGTATTTGGAGATAGAAAAATGTCTATCTTATCTATGGGTATCAGTTGGGATTACCAGGAAGTTGGGAAGGGAGGAGGGAGGTGACTGGGTGTCTGGAACTCAGGTCCAGTTAGTGAAGATATGGGAAAGAGTGCTTGGAATCTAGGTGAATCTTGGTTATAGGGCTAGATGTTTGGATTTGGAAAATAGGTTTTCCATAGAATTTGTGGGGTAGCAGGTCACAGTTAAGGGGAAGAGTTATACTACATTGCATTAACTCATTGATTATTTTATTACCCTTATTCATTCTGTAAATATTTGTTGAGTATTTATTATATTAGGTATTTCATTACTTACCAAGACACAACAGTGAACAATACATGGTCCTTTAAAATCTAGTTGAAGAAAAAAGGGACACTGTTGTTCCTACATCAAGTTTTGCATACCCTAGTCTCTTACCAGAAGCAGATATTTTGCAAGTAGTATCTCCTTTGTGAAGGGCTCTAGGAAAATACTCTTATCTAGGCTAGCACTCCATTTAAGAACTTTCTTTTCCTTTCTGTGTGTACATAATTCCTAACTATATAAATGTATGTTCCTCTAAAGTCAAAATATAAAACATTTGTTCGCATGGTGTAGTATGAGGGCAAAACGGTCCATGAGAACACTCACTGGTAATGACAAAAATGATATCCTGTGGCCATAGCTAACAAGGAGAAAAGAGACGGAAGAAGTTTTTTTTTTCTAGCAGAAAGAGAATATAGTAGCATAGTTGGTTCTGGCAGGGAAAAGGGAGACATGGCAAAGGAATTAAGTATTACAATATCCACATTTTGAAAATTATAGTCTGTGAGCTGTAGATCTTAAGTCATAATTAGTTCAAGTAGGGATTATTTCCTTGGGATGGTTTTCAGGTATTTGGGAGTGATCTTGAGTAATATTTGATACAACCAAATTGCAGAGCTTTGGAAACATTCAGACACCCCTCTATGCTTCTTGAAGCTCATTGTCATGGGACTTGACCTAAAAACACTTTTTACTCAGCCAGCTTTGAGTCATTTGTGGGAATACATGACAAGGTTGGTATATATATTTTTGCTGCCCATTTGGGGCACTTCCAGATGATATAAAGGGCCAGTAGAAATGTGGCAGCAGTAATTTACTTATGGTCCAAGTGTGGTTTGACACCTGCATCTCCACAGAGCTTCATGCCATCGCTCTGTTTCTGTCCTCTTGGTGATACTGACTTATGTAAGAGCTATTAAAGTTTTAACACAGCAGAGCAGCATGCATGGGGAAACCATTCATCAAAACACAAAAAAAACATGGTCCCTAAAAAATTACATTTCTTTCAATTACTAGTTCCTAACTGCACTTTATTTTAGGACCCATTACTATTCTTTGGCTACTATATCTTACTTTCTATAATTCTCTCTTTAAACTGCTGTAGTTTAAGTGTGGGTCCTGGAAAAATGGTGATGTCAGTGATTTGACTTCCATTTCCCTGGAAGCCTCTCCCATAATTTTTTGTAGAGTCTTTCCATTTTCTATTTGTTGCCCAACCTCTATGAAAGTTTCTTCTCAGGAAAAGATCTGTCACCAATCATTCACACCTTGATGCAAATTTAGACCAGTATGTTACCTTTCCCTGGGGTGTATGCACTTTAAGTTTTTCCTCTAAATATATAACATTTTGCCTATTTCTAGAGGAATTCAAGCTCTATTCCATCAAGCAGTGGGATTAGTAATTTTACTAGGAAAGAACCTTCCTTGATGTCCCTGATGTCCCAGGAAACTCTTATGCTTCTTTCCATAAATTATACATCAGTTCCCAGTTTAGGTATAGACTAAAGGCCTGAACTCATCCTAACCTAGGTCCAGTGGCACAGCCACTGTAAAAATCAGTATGGAGTTTCCTCTAAAAATTAAAAATAGAACTACCCTATAATCCAGTAATCACATCACTGGGTATTTACCCCCCAGATACAGAAACACTGATTCAAAGGGATACTTGCACCCTTGTGTACTGCAGCATTATTTACATATGGAAGCAATCCATTGATAGATGAATGGATAAAGGAGATGTGGTGTGTGTGTGTGTGTGTATTCCATCATATATATGTATATGATTTTCCATTATATGATGGGATATCATTCAGCCATAAAAAAGAATGAAAATCTTGCCATTTGCAATGACTAGGATAGAGTTAGAGAGTATAATGCTAAGTGAAATAAGTCAGTTAGAGAAAAACAAATACCATGTGATCCCACTTATATGTGGAATTTAAGAAACAAAACTAATAAGCAAAGGAAAAAAAAAGACAAATCAAGAAACAGATTTTCAGATATATTCCCCAGTTATTCAAGGGAAGGTGGGTGGAGGGATGGGGAAAATAAGGGAGAAGAAGGGGAAAAAAAGAGTATGGATTCCATTTTGGTTTTTTGTTTGTTCAATTTTTTTATAGTTTATTTTTGAGACAGAAACAGAGCACTAGCAGGGGAAGGGCAGAGAGAGAGGGATACACAGAATCTGAAACAAGCTCCAGGCTCTGAGCTGCCAGCACAGAACCCAATGTGGGGCTCAAACCCACGAATCACGAGATCAAGACCTGAGCCGAAATTGGACGCTTAACCGACTGAGCCACCCAGGCGCCCCTGTGGATTTCATTTTGGGAATACTCTTTTGCTATCTTTCAGATTTCTCACCAGAGGAAAAGCCAGCTGCCATGTTAAGAGGCATACTTGTGAAGAGACCTTAATATAAAGATCATGTAAAAAACAGGGTGGGACTGGAGAGAGGCTACAGTTGGGCTACTAATTGTTTTCATGTTTAAATAATAAGAACCCCCCCCAAACTCTGGGACCAGTTCTTCCTGAGGACAGATGGACAGCCCTGGCATTTGTTGAGTCCTCTCCTGCACAGGGGTTCTCACTGATTTAGTGTGCTGGGAGCCCCACCGTCCTCACTGGATGACAGTCACAGCGAGGAAATGGCAGCGTTTGCACAGCTCCTGCCATTAGAAATGAAAACTGGTATCTCCTTCTGCTACTACTGGTGCATGTTGGAAAAGAGCCTGCTGGTATTGACCAGGCCTCACAATATTCCAAATCAGACAGATATTCCCCACACAGATTCCTCATAAGGAAAAGCATATTCCTGATTTTTCAAAAGAGATTTTAGATGAAAACATTGTGGATGATTGTCAAAAGGCTCTTCCTATGGGCCTTGCAGATCCAAGACTTAGATAATAAAGGGGGCTAAGAACACAAGAGTTACAATTGAGCCTGGCCCTGAGACAAAGAGCCTAATTTAGAATTAAGGACAGATATCCACCCACACCCAATTGTTTCTGCTTGGAGCACCGACCCCCAAGACATCTCGTGATCAATACTCAGAGTGACTTATTCTGGCCTTGAATATGCTGCTCGCACCCTGTGAAGGAACCTATTGTAGGAACTTCTTCTGTGATTATGGGAGCAAACATTGTGTTTCCTGAAAGACCTATTTTTCTTAATACTTCCCCTTAAACAAACAAGCTATTGACCTCTGCTCACAAAGAACTAACTTTACCCTTTTTATGCCAAAAACATTGTCTTATATGCTAAAGATACCTTCCTTCCCCATGTGATAAGCATCTAAATCACCTACCTCAATCACTATTGATAAAGGTTATGCATGAGTCTTCTACAAATCTATGTTCTGGGAAATTCTTATATATCAAAGGAATTTGTCATCAGAAATCATTGTCTAAGGCAAATGCCACTTCTGTGCCATCCCCCAAGCACTTAACTATAAAATAAAGTTAAGCCCCAGTCAGAGCAGAGATGCCTGCCTGGTGACCAGAAAGATTCTTGTGGCTGTCTCCTCCCTCCCTCACCGACACCGTCCATCCTTCAGGGACCCCTGGACCTGACCAGAGCTGGCCTCCAGCATTAGTGGACATTGGGCCTAGCAAAATTCTTGGTGTGAGGGATTGAGTCCTGCCAACAATCACGTAAATGGAAGTGGATCCCCCACAGGCAAGCCTGCAGATGAGACCACAGCTTGGCCTATGATTGCAACCTCATGAGAAAATTTGAGCCAGATATACCCACCTAAGATAGGTGTGGATTTATGACCCAATGAAGCTGTAAAATAATCAATGTTTGTGTTTTAAGCCTCCAATTTTTAGAATAATTTGTTACACACTAATAGAAAAAAGAATACAGGGGACAAGTGAGTTGAATTTCTAATAGTGTCCTAAAAGGCGGATTTACACTCTTTTCTTTTTTTTTTTTTTTTTTAATATTTTTATTTATTTCTAGGAGAGAGAGAGAGACAGCGTGAGCAGGGGAGGGTCAGAGAGAGAGGGAGTCACAGACTGAAACAGGCTCCAGGCTCTGAGCTGGCAGTCAGCACAGAGCCCGATGCGGGCTCGAACCCACGAACCGCGAGATCATGACCTAAGCGAAAGTCGGACGCTTAACCGACTAAGCCACCCAGGCGCCCCTACACTCTTTTCTGTATACTTTCTGTAAAATCAAGATTTACTCCTGATGTTGTGTGATAATTCATCAAATTGCCTTGTTGGGGTTCATTACCAATTCTTCCCTCTTCCTTCCCACTGCTTCCTTGAGCCAGTCACACTCTAACTTAACATGTTTCTTATTAGAAACCCACCCTCTTTCCCTCCACCTACCTCCTTCCTTGTTTTTATTCTGAGTAAAGGAGGGATAAAATAATTTGAGGTAAAGTGAGACATTAATGCCCCTGAACAGATGCATTTGGGAGTGATGTGACAGAATGTTCAGGACAATGTGCTGGAGCCCTTGGAACCTGGGACAGAGTGTGGCTGATGATCACCCAAGATGGCATGCAAAAGCTGAGAGCTGGGGTAAGGGACCCAGGTGACAGCTGTTGTTTTTGACGGCCTCCTTTATGATAATCTGGGAAGGATCTGTTCTGCTGGGTTTTTGGTAGGGCGATGGGGAGCAGGATTTAGGTTTGTTTAGAATACAGAATATTTTAGATTAGCAGTATAAGCTGAGTTGGAACTGATTCTCTTTCTATCTCCAGCATCATCTTTGTTCCTCATTTCTTGGGTCAAGTGCAGGAGTGGCTGTTAAGCAAACAACATTTGTGTCTCCACTGAACACATTTTGAAGGAAGGGAAAATGCCTACTCAGGCAATACACCCTGACTTCCTTTGCAAGCTTCAGAACATATGTCTTAAGAAAAATACTTCCATTTGAAGCTACTGAAAAGTAAAAGAAGGACTCAACAATAGTTGATAAGGGCTTTCAAAAGACAAGGCAGAAAGTCAGAAGGGCAGAGTTTACTAAGGATACTGATACTCCTTGGTGGAAACAACTTCTAATCCATGACCTTACCACAGAGAAGCTCCTATTAAGGGATTGCAACAAGGATCAATGAGCTGGAAATTAATAAAAAATAAAAAGGCTGACAGGTATCTCTAACGGGGTTCAAGTTCTCAGGACACTGTGTACAGAAGTAATCCACTTAAGAAGGTGGCTTTTTTACTTTTGCTGCAAAGCACCTTTCCTTTTACATTCAGTTGGCCAGTCAGATTCTGTCTGATTGAAAGGCTCTGTTCTATTGGCTACCGCAGGCAAATGGTCTGTCTCTGCACACTATATAGCTTCTGATTTTGGCTCCATCAATAGATACACTTCCTTTCTATCACCCAACTGATAATGACAGTCATTCAGAAGAAAGTAAGATGGGAGGGTGAAGCCAGAATAAAAGAGACAGAAGGCAAGGCAACAATAGCAGAAAATTGCATGCTCTTCTCCCTGTTTTCCCTCCTTCCATCTAGGGTAACTTTCCTTTTAGACTTCCCTCTGAATTCACAGCATAATCAAAAGGCACTGATTCTAAGCCTTATGAGCTCTTACCTATTTTAATTCCTAGCAGAGGTATTTGATAAAAAGATGATATAAAAAGCAGGTTGTGACTGGAAAGAAGACTGAGTAGTTGGACAAGCAGTACAGTGGTTTGTTTGTTTCAATAACAACAAAGTCCCCAAATCATGAGGCCAGTTCTTCCTGAGAACAGATGGCCAGTTTCAGCATTTGCAGGTCCTAGCCTGCATAGAGTTCTTACTGAGTTAGCAGATATGGGCTTAGTGGAATCCTTGCTGGGACTCGGGGTGGGTGCAGATTAAAACATGGAGTTTACTATGCTCTAAGGCCACCTATATCTCAGCCAGGGGAAATAAGAGGGATATAGGAGTATATATGAAAGACTATTTCTGTGTCGAAGAGCATTTTCATATTTGGCGTAAAGCAGAATGATTAGATCATTTACTTAATCTTCTTTTGATTTAAGTTTGACAAAAGTGATGAGGTCTTGAGTAGGCTATGATTGGTGCTTAAGAAAGTAATCAAGCAAATAAGCAAATGTACAAACAAACAAATCAAATGAAAGTGGTATTGCAGCATGGAGAGTAACTTTCATAGAAGTGAAAGGCCTATGTGCTGGTTCAGGTATAACCTATTTTATACAATAGAAATATATTCTGAGCAAAAATTTATTTTAAAATTTCTAGTAGTTTAGAGGCATCTGGGTGGCTCAATCGGTTAAGTGTCTGAATTCGGCTCAGGTCATGATCTCACGGTTCCTGGGTTTGAGCCCCGCGTTGGGCTCTGTCCTGACAGCTAGCTCGGAGCCTGGAGCCTGCTTCAGACTCTGTGTATCCCCCTCTCTCTGACCCTCCCCTACTCATGCTCTCTCTCTCTCTCTCTCTCTCTCTCTCTCTCTCTCTCAGAAACAAATAAAATTTAAAAAACCATAAACTTTCTAGTAGGTTAAAAATTTCTAGTTAAAAAATAACCAGTTGATTTTAATAGTTTATTTTATTTAACTTAACATAATAAAAATGTATAATATCAGCATGTTATCAAAGAAAAAATAAAATGAGATATTTTATGTTGTGTTTACATTAAGTCCTTGAAACTCAGTGTGTATTTTATAGTATGGTACATTTCAGACTAGTCAAATTTCAGGAATTCAATACAACATGTGGCTAGTGACTATCGTATTGGGCAGAAAGATTCTGTACCATCCTAGCCACTCACCCCTCTGTATGACCTTGGCTAAGACATTTTCTCATCTATGGCTCATTTTTTCACATCCATAGAAAAGAAGACTAGTCTACATCACTCTTTTTCAAAGTTTTTAGCACAGGAAACAATATGGATGGAGAAGACTTAAACTGTCATTGTTGGGCAGTCAGTTGTCACTTGTATGACTTGTTTGTGAATTACACAATCTTTAGAGTCCTTCTTAGATTTAGCATTCTCTTCTCCTTTTCTTCTCTCCTTTAAGTTGTGCTCACATTTGTCCCACATTAACCACATGTCAGATCTTGATCACATCTTCAATTCTTATGCCTTTTTGAAACAGAAGAGGGAAAGAAAAGCAAGGAGTGGGATATGAAGGAGAAAATGAGTGGACAAAGACAGCAGAAAGAGAAAGAAAAGAAAAAGAGTGGAAAGTTTGAGTGGAGTGAAGAAAGTACTTTATACTTGCATGAATATTATGAAGCCAAACTGAAACCACCAAGAAGAGAGTAGGATCACCCCCCCATTGCATCTCACCCTGAAGCCTCAGTGACCCTTTTCCAATCCTAGACTACTGAGAACCACTCAATTTAAATCTATGTTTGTGAAAGAGACATCTTCCTTGAATAGTAATTCTCTTCTGTCATTCTTTTGTAGTATTCAACAGATACCTATTGCTCATTTGTTATAAAACCATCACTGTGCAGGAGAATGCTGTTACCAAATGATTCCATCTGGGTGGATTGTGCTTGCAGTTATGTTTTCAGGACCAGAAAGTGGTTTGCTGATGTGAACTAGGGCTTCTAATCACAGAGTCCCATGGGCACTATTAGTGCCCTCTACCATCGCTCTGCTCTTCTGCATTGCCTTGTCTCTCTTACGGTTACTTCACCATGTGACTAGTGTAGCTGATGGAGAAATGATGCTTGTCAGTTCAGGGCTGACGTGATATCACCAGCTTTCCATATACTTTCTTTCCTTTCATTTAACATTAAACTGTGCCTGGGCAACGAAAGGGAGGACCTGGATCTCTGAGCTATGCTTAAAAAAGAGCCACCGACCTGCATTGGACTATGATATGAGCAAGAAATAAGCTGTATTTGTGGTAAGCCACTGGGAGTTGGAGATTTGTTACAGCTGCTGGTGTTATTACCCTGATGGATACAGAGGCCCATGGTAGGTGACCTTGTTCCTTTCCAAGGGAGACATTGTGCTTGGGTGAAATGAAAATGAACCTGAAAATGACTCTGAGTGTCAGGGCTATTACTTTATTTCCATTGCATTGCATTGCATATTTTGAATGAATCCTGACCAATACCTATAGTTGAAGTTTTCTATAGTGATGCACATGCTTCCTAGTCTTTCTTAATGAACAGGAGTGCTGTGTTCAGAGGCAAAAGAGTCCATATTCAAGGGATACTCATATCAATGAAGGAAATGTAGCATTATCATTGGACCATATTAAGGGAAGATTCCACATTTTTTAAAGAGAGTAGAAATTGTACCTTACATTTTTACTGTTCAAAGTGTATTCCTATCTACCATCTGAAGTGACTCTCACCAGTATACATGAGATAAATAGGGCAAGTAATATGAGTTTTAACAGATGGAGAAATTGAGGCTTGAGGAAGCAAGTGACTTTTTCAAGATCATATTGAGGTTGGGATAGGTGAGATTAGATTTCTGTCTGAAGTCATACTGTACCCCTTATCTTTAAGCAGTGCGCTTATAATGTACATTTAGGATTCTTCAGCAATATATTTGAAATTATGTATCAAAATACAATTTAAGCTTCAAATATAAGTTATTTGTATGTTAAATTATATCATATATCTACTAGTGAAAGCTTATATTTTACTCACCCAGTAAATTAGTTGTCCACAGATTTTTCATATTTGTTATCTAGTTTAATCCCTATAAAAACTCTGCAAGGAAGGCAGCAAAGGTATCACACCCATTATAACTGAGGAAACTGAGGCCAGAGAAGTTAGGGACAAGGTAAGCAGAGCCAGGATTGAAATAGGAACTTGACAGAGGAACAAGGGGGAGAAGAAGGGGAGAAATGGTGGGGGAAAGGGAGAGAGGCAAACCATGAGAGACTCTTGAATGCTGACAAAAACTGAGGACTGATGGATGTGGGGGGGAGGGGGGATGGGGAGGAGGACACTTGTGGGGATGAACACTGAGTGTTATGTGGAAACTAATTTGACAATAAACTATTTGTAAAAAAAAAAAAAGAAATCTGTCTTTTAATTCTAAACCTAAAGCATTTCCCTTTAAAAAAAAAAAGTTTATTTATTTATTTCAAGAGAAAGAGAGCATAAGTGGGGAGAGAGAGGGAGAGAGAGGATTCCAAGCAGGCTCTGCACTGCCAGCACAGAGCCTGACACAGGGCTTGAACCCACCCACTATGAGATCACGACCTGAGCCAAAATCAAGAGTTGAACAATTAAGTGACTGAGCCCCCCAGGCGCCCCAAGCCTCTTCCCTTCTGACATGCTGCTTTAAGACCTATAAGAACATCTGTTCTACAAGTAATAAAATATATTTTTATATGCCTAATGAAATGAAATTAACTCCCTCAGCCAACTTTTCTGAATATCTACTAAGTCCCTGGTACATTCCAGGACTACTTCAATCCCAAGTGCCTGCTATTGCTGAGTCTGGCCCGTCTTGTATCATTTGTCAGTTTCTGGCATATTGATTATTTTTTAGATGGCGCCAGCTTTCCTTGGGGAGGTACTTCAAAGCCCATTCAGTTCAGGCCCCACACATCTTCCTTCAAAGGATTGAAAGCTGCATCTCCTCATGAAGATGCAGAAGGACCGGTGTGCTCACGTGGGAAAGAATAGGAGACATACTTAGGGAACACACTCATTGATAGCCCTTCACATCACGGGCAATGGCTTGGAGCTACCTGTATGATTATAAAACCCCAGCTGTCCAGGTAGGGAGGACAGCACACATATTCCCCAAGAACATGACAGCCAGGAGACTATGGGCTTCCTGCAGATTGTACCTATGTCTCAAGAGACACAGAGGTAGTCCTGCTCTAACACTGTCCCTTCGTCTTAAAATTTGCCTGTTTACTTCACCTTACAAAATGACTGAGTAAGCAGGGTTCAGTCACTCATGAAATACTTGCTGAATGTCTGCTATGCTGTGCTAACATATACAGGTGTGCAAATAAGCTAGGATTTATGTTCTTTTGTGGGTGAGAACTTTCTAGAAACACTTGTAGTAGCACTTTCACCACAGCAAACACTCCAATACCGGGAATATGAATTATTCGTTGATTCAATGATTTTTTAAATGAATGCTGACCATAGGGCAGGTATTTAGCTGACCACCGAGCACAGAATTTGGAGAAATGTAGTCATGCTTTCTGAAGCATGGTTTGTGTTTTGGGAGTAGCAAGGCTTTTGGTATCTTATGAAACATATAATACAGGAAGTTATCCATACTGTTTTGTTGCGGGCAGTTCTGCATAAAGAGGTGGGGATTAGTGGCTTAAGAACATGTTTCACCTTCGCCTTGTTTCTAAGAACCCAATAAATGTTTGCTGACCGACTGATAAAAACTTCATAATTAGTTACACAAAGCCACACAAGCATCATCTTTTTTGTTTCATTTCTGGACAGCACTAGATAAGTAAACATGGGGGGGAATAAGTTTAGAACATCTGAGACAATAAGGCATGGTTGTAAAGGACACTGAAAGTGTTGGAGTCTCATCCAACTTTGCCCTCTTTTTCTAAATCAACTGGATACTTTTCTTAACCCTCTCAAAGACCCAGATTTCTGAGACCATGAGGTGGAAGGTAGGTCTGCTCTTCATAGACTCTGGTTGGTTATGTGCTGCAGGGAAGGGGGCAGTCACTTGCCAGCAGCAATTTTTCATCATTTCCTCACGGCGTGCAGTTTCGAGGCCTGTAGAAAGCTGTGCGTGACCCAGGCCTTTCTGTAAGTCCGCTAATGATCGCCCAATCCGCTGGAGAAAATTGATTGTGTCAAAGCTCATGAAGAGCTGTGAGCTGATCAATGTCTCAAGGAAGTCAAGTTTCACACAGAACTGCCCAAAGCTGGAATTAAATGTCAGGTACAATTTAGCATTGACGCCCTTGTGGTGTCTTTGGAGAGGGAGCCTCGCAGCTCATTCTGCACGTCAGATTAACTCCCCCATGGCGGGCTCCCCTGGCTAAGTGATCAGGGTCTGGCAGGTTGCCACACCACAAGTTTCTCTGTAAGATCTGCACAAGTGGGAACTCGGTGCTTGGGGCTGCTCTGTAGCCGTACATCCTGTCAGAGCTAGAAGGGAAATGTCTTGGGGAAGAAAGGAGAGAGGTGTTGGGTGTCAGGCCTGATTTAAGGAAGGCCATGGCATTGAGTGAGGAGCCATACATGGAACTTCCTGGAAAGAATCCTGTTGGAAAGAAGGCTAAAAGAGGAGCTGGAGGAGGGCTACTTGGTGCCATGATATGACCAGGCTTTAGAATCTTTGTGATTTATTCTGCCTGGCTTCTTGCACTAATAGCCTGCTAATGTTCTTTACATGCCTTCCAATCAAGTCAAAGAGCTGGTTTGATATACAGAAGCCATGTCTCCCCCTGTGCCTTTGCTTTCTGTTTTCTCTTTCCTCCCTCCTCCATGTACCAAATCCTACCATTCTTCAATGCCCAGAGCAAATGCCCATTTCTTCATAAATCTTCCATTGATTCCTCCAGCTTAAAGGATTTTCTCATCTCCTGAAATCCCACAGAATCTAACTCTATCATCTTTTATGCCATTTTAAATTTCCATTCTCTACTAGGTCAGAGATGATTTGAGAATAGGACCTACGTCTGCTTTATTTCCCTGTTCCCAAATTTCTACACAGTATTTTCATTACTTCAAAAATGTTTATCATACTCTTTAATAATGGGTTTATGATACTGAATTTCTATGTATTTCTTTTGTAATTCTTCAGTAGGAGTGTCAGTCAGTTTAGACTGTTATAACATATAACCATAGGCAGGGTGGCTTATCAACAACAGAACTTCATTCCTCATTGCACTGGTGACTGGAAATCCAAGATCATGGTGCCAGTATGGTCAGGATCTGGTTAGAGCCTTCTTCAGGATTTCAGAGGGCTGACTTCTTGTTGTATCCTCACATGGTGAAAAGAGTGAGCCAGCTCTCTGGCCTCTTCTTATAAGGGGATTAATCCCATTCATGAGGGCTCCACCTCCTGCCCTAACCACCTCCTGAAGGTTCCACCTCCAAATATCATAACATTGGGATTAAGGTTTCAATGTTTTTGGAGGACATATCTGGTGTACTGTAGAGCCAAAGTCCCAGAGTTGCCCAATTGCGAGCATCTGTCCTGTCATTCTGATTAAGCTTCTTCTACATATTTATGGCCAATATCTGGTTTGTAAGTGACAGACTTTGTTCTTTTTGATTACTTGTGGATGAGGTGAGACTGCATGCCTTATTTTAGAATCAATCTTGTATTTCTAATAAATTCAGAATATTTAATAAGAATAAGACCTTAGTTGCTTCCAGGGTTATGTTCAGTTTCTGTCAGCATATTGAATGCTGATACACTGCTAGATGCAACCGAAAGTCTCAAATATGAGAAAAACAGCATTTTCAAGGAAATCATCAAGACAAACCAGTGAGAAGTCCATAGGCACCTACTCACGTCTCCTCACTCAACAAACTGAAATAGGGCCTTTATATGTGAAAGACTCTCACTAAACAACTTTTATGGTCTTTTAGTCCCTGCTTGCATTTTCCAACATGATTGTTAGGATTGCTATAGTCAAATAGTGGAGAATATGGACACACATGGTCTGAATTGTTTTAAGATACTGTGGCTGGTAAAGAAGAGACTAATTGTTATTATCTGCTTTGGGGCTAATGAAAGAACAAAGAGACCAGTAAATGAGCCATGTTCACTGATGATGAGATTAGAGTAGAAGAATGACAGAATTTTTATCTGTGTTTCCTCTTCATCATGTGAGGCCTTCCATGACTGCCTTAGGATTTCAGAGGACTGTTTTCTTCAGAGTGAACTCCAAGCATTTCTATCCATTACGGAAACATACTCTAAGAAGGTAAAGGTTTCCTGCCATTCCTCAGTAATTCCTACATTCATACTGGAATTTTGCATACCTGAGAGCCTGTCTATAATACTGCTGCTTAAAATCCTATTGTCAGCTAGATTGTCAGACAGCATTCAATCTGTCTCTGGTTGACTTCTGTTTTTGATCTTCAAAAATCTTTACAATTAGTTCCATTTCTGCTTGAAGTTGTCTCAGTTGTGTAACAACTGTTGTGTTTTCTTTTCTCCAAAAGCATGAAGACATCATCAAAATAAAGGTTTTGTGATACCCACAGCAGTTTACCACATTACCATCACTAAAATGATCCTATTTCTCTCATAATACTTATTTTTCATTGTATATCTTCCTCATTAAAAGAAAGCAGAAAATCTAGATCCCCATCCAAATGATGCATAAGGTAAGAAGTCAGGTTCTACTCTGCCATCTTGCTTAAAAAAATTCTGCTTCATTTTAATCTTTATTACTTCATTCAGCCCCTTCCTCAAAAGTGGTGTTCAATCAGTATTTGACTGATGCTTGAATGATGAGTGGTTATAAATTCTCAAAGTTCTCTTCCCCAATATGTGGAACCCATAGGACTGAACTGAGCCTAGATTGGCCCAAACATGTAGAAGCTGAAGGCACAAGAAAGGCAACCCCTCACACCCTACAAAAGCAATTCATTTGTTAGTATCTATCAAAGTAGGAAAGAAATCCCCACCAGAGGGATGAGCAGTTAGAGTAATATAGACAATGTTTGTACCTACTCAATTTTTGTTTCACAGTTTACCTACCAAAGCACAAACAATTCAGGACAAGCTGATTTTGCTTGTGTTAATCAGTATCAATTATAAACTTTTCACATTTGAGTTAGAGCATTGTTCTATTAAAACTTTGAACCGTGAAAGAAAATGAAGAAGGATGGAGAATAAAGCGAAAGAAGATGAAAGAAAAGGAAAAGGTCATGAGACCAGCAATGAGATACTCAAACTGAAATTTTGGCTTTATCTCTGATTTGTGGTGTGACCATATACAAATTCTGTAACCTCTCTGACTCTAGCTTTCTTGTCTAAGAACTGACAATAATAACCACCTGGTAGGCTTGTTGTAAAAACTAAGTAAGTTAATGTTTATAAAATGTCTAGCACAGTGCCTGCCACCAGGTAAGTAGGATCAAAAGTGATAACTATTTACTGAATAGGTGAGTTTTTTGATACAGTTATGTATATGTGTACACTGGCTATTCATTTTTCAATTTTGAATTGAAAATTCAAAACACAATTTTCATAACACAATTTTCAGGAATTTCACAAGAAAATTCTCATGATCTTAGGAAAAGAGAATGTCTAAATTGTGTGGACAAGCCCAATGAAGGATTTTCATTGTACACAATAGCAATAAACATTAATTTTGCACTTAATATTCCCAGGGATAGGTCCAAGTATTTACATGCATTATCTTATTTAATCCTTTACAATGACACCAAGAGGTAGGTACTATTAACTAATTCAATCTTCTAGCTAAAAAACCCCAAAGTTTAGAGAGATTATATTACTGGCCTGGAGTCAGCAACTAGGTCTGGAAAGCAGATACAAAGATCTCTAACCTCACAGCTGGATCTCTTATAAAAGAAACTCAGTGTATACCTTCTAAGCTTACAATTAAGGCTCCTTACATTTAAAAATTGTTTACCAGTTTACAAAGTGATTTCATACAATTCTTACTTGGTCCTTGTAGCAACTATTTTAGAGAGTTAGCCTACTCTTAAGAATCAATCATTCTGGAAGAAAGACCTACAGACACTGAGACCTGTTCAGGTAGCATAGCTGGGAAGCAGAAGACTTGAACTCAAACTCTGAACTTCCAACTCCAAGTCTGGGGCTCTTTTTATTACCTCAGAGCTGTTCATGGGTTTTAGAACATACACCTAGCTTGGAATTGATTTTGAAGCCTGAAGCATAATTTTCAACTGATGTTAATGGAACAAAAGATTATTCTGTGGAAAGCACTCTTAATCTTTGTAATGTCAGTGAACCCAGTACTGATCAAAATGAACAATCTGGGTTTAGTAAAATTGGAGGCATGACTTGAAGAGGTTGGTTTTGCATGTGTGTATTGTGTATGACTTTGTAAAAAGAGGTTTACAAAATGCCTTGGAAAACAGCAGCATCTCGGGGTTGATCAAGGCTTCTGGCTGAGAAGTGAACAAGTTCCAAGGTAGTTATACAGAGTGGACCATACTCTTTCAGAAGAGACCTGAGAATTTATCAAGTAATCTATCCCATTGTTAGACAGACACAGTATACAGCATATTTTTTTATAGTTTACAGTAAAGTTGGTTTCCGTATAACACCCAGTGCTCATACCAACAAGTGTCCCCCTCCATGCCCATCACCCTCCGTCTCCTCTCCCCAACCCCCTCTCAGCCCTCAGTTTGTTCTCAGCAGTCAAGAGTCTCTCATGGTTTGCCTCCCTCCCTCTCCCCAACTATTTTCCCCCTTCTTCTCCCTCATGGTCCTCTGTTAACTTCCTCCTAATCCACCTATATGTGCAAACATATGGTATCTGTCCTTCTCTGCCTGACTTATTTTGCTCAGCATAACACCCTCTAGTTCCATCCATGTTGCTACACATGGCCAGATTTCATTCTTTCTCATTGCCATGTAGTATTCCATGGTATAGATAAACCACATCTTCTTGATCCATTCATCTGTTGATGGACACTTAGGCTCTTTCCATGTTTGGCTATTGTTGAGAGTGCTGCTATGAACATTGGGGTCCATGTGCCCCTATGCATCAGCACTCCTGTATCCCTTGGGTAAATTCCTAGCAGTGCTACTGCTGGGTCATAGGGGAGTCCTATTGTTAATTTTTTGAGGAACTTCCACACTGTTTTCCAGAGGGGTTGCACCAGTTTACACGCCCACCAACAGTGTAGAATGGTGCCTGTCTCTCTACATCCTCTCCAGCATCTATAGTCTCCTGATCTGTTCATTTTAGGCACTCTGACAGGTGTGAGGTGGTGTCTCAGTGTGGCTTTGATTTGTATTTATCTGATGAGGAGGGACGCTGAGCATCGTTTCATGTGTCTGTTGGCCATGTGGATGTCCTCTTTGAAGAAGTGTCTGTTCATATCTTCTGCCCATTTCTTCACTGGATTATTTGTTTTTCAGGTGTGGAGTTTGGTGAGTTCCTTATAGATTTTGGATACTAGCCCTCTATCTGATATCACATTTGCAACTACCTTTTCCCATCCTGTCGGTTGCCTATTAGTTTTACTGATTGTTTCCTTTGCCATGCAGAAGCTTTTTATCTTGATGAGGTCCAGTAGTTCATTTGTGTTCTTGATTTCCTTGCCTTTGGAGATGTGTCAAGTAAGAAATTGCTGTGGTTGAGGTCAAGGAGTTTTTCCTTGCTTTTTCTTCTAGGATTTTGATGGTTTCCTGCCTCACATTCAGGTCCTTTATCCATTTTTAGTTTATTTTTGTGTGTGGTGTGAGAAAATGTTCTAGTTTCATTCTTCTGCATGTTGCTGTCCAGTTCTCTGAGCACCATCGGTTAAAGAGGCTGTCTTTTTTCCATTGGATATTCTTTCCTGCTTTGTCAAAGATTAGTTGGCTGTATACTTTTGGGTCCACTTCTGAGTTCTCAATTCTGTTCCATTGGTCTATGTGTCTGTTTTTGTGCCAATACCATACTGTCTTGATGATGACAGCTTTGTAGTAGAGGCTAAAGTCTGGGATGGTGCTGCCTTCCACTTTGGTTTTCTTCTTCAATATTACTTTGGTTATTTGGGGTCTTTTTTGGTTCCGTACAAATTTTAGGATAGTTTGTTCTAGTATTGAGAAGAATGCTGGTGCAATTTTGATTAGGACTGCATTGATTGTGTAGATTGCTTTGGGTAGTAATGACATTTTAACTATATTTATTCTTCTGACCCATGAGCATGGAATGTTTTTCCATTTCTTTGTGTCTTCTTCAATTTAATTCATAAGTTTTCTATAGTTTTCATCATACAGATCTCCTATATCTTTGGTTAGGTTTATTCCTAGGCATTTTGATTTTTTTTTTTTTTGTGCAATTGTCAATGGGATCAGTTTCTTGATTTCTCTTCCTGTTGCTTCATTATTGGTGTATAAAATTGCAACCTATTTCTGTACGTTGATTTTGTATCCTGCAACATTGCTGAATTCATGGGTCATTTCTAGTAGGCTTCTGGTGGAGTCTGTCAGGTTTCTATGTAGAGTATCATGTTGTCTGCGAAAAGTGAAAGTTTGACTTCTTCTTTACCAATTCTGACGCCTTTTATTTCCTTTTGTTGTCTGATTGCTGATGCCAGGACTTTCAGCACTATGTTAAACAACAGTGGTGAGAGTGGACATCCCTGTCGTGTTCCTGATCACAGGGGGAAAGCTCTCAGATTTTCCCCATTGAGGATGACGTTAGCTGAAGGCTTCTCATAGATGACTTACATGATGTTTATGTAAGTTCCTTCTATCTCGACTTTCTCGAGGGTCTTTATTAAGAAGCGATGCTGTATCTTGTCAGATGCTTTTTCTGATTCTATCGACAGGATCATATGGTTTCTATCTTTTGTTGATGTGATGTGTCACATTGATTGATTTGCGAACATTGAACCAGCCCTGTAACCCAGGAATGAATCCCACTTGATCATGGTGGATAATTCTTTTTTCTGCTGTTTGATTCGATTTGCAAGTATCTTGTTGAGGATTTTTGCATCTGTATTCATCAAGGATATTGGCCTGTAGTTCTCCCTTTTTGCTGGGTCTCTGTCTGGCTTGGGAATCAAACTGATGCTGGCTTCGTAAAATGAGTCTGGAAGTTTTTCTTTGATTTCTATTTTTTGGAATATCTTGAGAAGAACGGGTATGAATTCTGTTTTAAATGTTTATAAGCATTTTTTTTAAATGTTTTTTATTTATTTCTAGGAGAGAGAGAGAGACAGCGTGAGCAGGGGAGGGTCAGAGAGAGAGGGAGTCACAGACTGAAACAGGCTCCAGGCTCTGAGCTGGCAGTCAGCACAGAGCCCGACGCGGGGCTTGAACCCACGAACCGCGAGATCATGACCTAAGTGAAAGTCGGACGCTTAACCGACTAAGCCACCCAGGCGCCTCTCTGTTTTAAATGTTTAATGTTTGCTAGAATTCCCCAGGGAAGCCATCTGGCCCAGGGTTCTTATTTGTTGGAGGATTTTTGATAACTGAGTCGATTTCCTCACTAGTTATGGGTCTTTTCAGATTTTCTATCCCTTCCCATGTGAATTTTGGTAGTGAGTATGTGTTTAGGAATTTGTCCATTTCTTCTGAGTTATCTAGTTTGTTGGCATATAATTTTTCAGTTTACAGCATATTTTTTTAAAAATGTTTTTTACTTATTTTTAGGAGAAAGAGAGAGACAGCGTGAGCAGGGGAGGGTCAGAGAGAGAGGGAGTCACAGATTGAAACAGGCTCCAGGCTCTGAGCTGGCAGTCAGCACAGAGCCCGACGCGGGGCTCGAACTCACGAACCGCGAGGTCATGACCCAAGTGAAAGTCGGACGCTTAACCGACTAAGCCACCCAGGAGCCCCAGTATACACCATATTTTTACTTGAAAGAGATCTGAGGTGCGAAAGGAAGGTTTCAAAGACTAGACTAAAGCAGAAGACAGACTTTGCCCTTGAGTGGTTTACAAGGTGGGAAACAAAAGACCAGAAAATTTGATCATTCCACTTGGATTCTCTAGGATAGTCCTTTCATCATTTCCTTGCTGCCTCTTGGTGCTTGCAACTTTTCAAATTTTTGTTAATCTGGGTGGGGGCATAAAATCTGATTATCACTGTGGTGTTTTAATTTGCATCTTTTCTGATGATTAATGAAGTTGAATATCTTCATATATTTAAGCATCATTTGCATTTTCTAGTCTGTGAAATTCTGATTCATGGTTTTTACCCATTTTTAATGGGTTGATCATCTTTTTCTTTTAGATCTTCAAATATTCTGATTATTAATATTTCACCCACTTTACATGCTGCAAGTTTTGTTTTCTAGCAGAAAGATATTAGTTTTCAGCTGTATGTATCTACCAACACCTAAACCAATGATTATCCTGTTCCTACCTTAATATGCTGTGACTACAACTCTTGCTTTTCCTGATCTGCTACCTTATTTAAATGGTCAAGTTCAGTAGGGACCTTCCAGTGCCCTTTTTTATTGCACTGGTTTAAGGACTTCAGAAATGGTGTGTGCTACCAACAGAAAATGGATCCTGGAACTTGGTTTGGATAGTGTCTACCATTAATTGTTGTTGGACGTTAGGGAAGTTCTCATTTTGTACCTAATGTGTCAATTAAGTCTACGTTAAGTACGCCTGAGTGGATCAGTTGGTTAGGTGTCTGACCTTGGCTCAGGTCTCGATCTCACAGTCTGTGAATTCTAGGCCTACATCTGGCTCTGTGCTGACAGCTCAGAGCCTGGAGCCTGCTTTGGATTCTGTGTTCTCTCTCTCTCTCTGTCCCTCCACCGCTCATGCTCTGTTCTCTCTTTCTAAAAAATGAATAAACATTAAAAAAAAATTTTAAATGTACTTTAAACGGATGTTGTGTCCTAGTGCTATATTTTATAGTTGATGAAGTTGATAGGTGCTCAAACAATATTTGGTGCTTAGATTTGCCTTATATTCATTGGCATAGGCAGATGTGATACTGATGAGTAAATAGAAAAGTCAGTGCGTTTGGCTGATGAAAACTGTAAGAGCTCTATGACATTTTTGTGATTGAGAATTTTCAGGTCCACTGGGATTAAATTCATAAATGAGGTACCATGAGAAATCCTAAATGAATAGGGCACAGTCTTCTCCATTAAGGTATGGATATTTTAAACTGGATATTTGGAGAAATAGAAGGTAAAATTTTAGATATTTAAGACTTTTTCCACCCTCTGCATAACTGGATCCAGAAAATTGCCTTGAAGCAGAGGCTCTGGGTTGAAGAAGTCATTGAAGTTGCTCCTCTTCATTATAAAACTTTATTGGCGATATGTGCATGTCACTTTTTTTCTTTTTCTTTAATATTTTTTTAATTTATTTCTAGGAGAGAGAGAGAGAGAGACAGCATGAGCAGGGGAGGGTCAGAGAGAGAGGGAGTCACAGACTGAAACAGGCTCCAGGCTCTGAGCTGGCAGTCAGCACAGAGCCCGACGCAGGGCTCGAACCCACCAACCGCGAGATCATGACCTAAGCAAAAGTCGGACGCTTAACCAACTAAGCCACCCAGGTGCCCCAATGTCACTTTTTTTTCTATATTATTTCCTGGGTCACAAAGGCTGCCTTCCCACATAGAAGACAGAGTTCTGAGAGAGTGGATTTGGGAATCATCCTCCACTTCTCATCTCCCTTATCCTCATATATCTGGACTCTGACCAAATCCTTTCTGCTCTCCTTCTTTCACTATTTCTCATTTAGTTCACTCCACTGTATGCCTGGTGCCACTGCTTTAGTCCTGCCTTTCTCATCTCATTGGAAAACTGGAATAGAATCCTAACAGGTCTCCCTTCCTCTATCATCTTGCCTCCTCCAAGTCATCCTTTTTCTTGCTGCCAGAGAATGCTTTAAAATAGGATTTGATCACCTCTTTGTTTAAAGCCTTTTATGGCTTCTGTGGCCCCTAGAATAAGGTCTTGTGTTCTTGGGACCGCACACAAGACCAGCCTTTCCCTGCTCCTTCCTCAAGTTCCACGTCAAACCTATCTACGGATGGTCTCTGGCACTGCCACATGGTTTCATGCCCTGTTCTCTGGTTTATGCTCTTCTCACCACCTTGTATGCCATTTACCACCTTGCTTGACCAGCAGATGCCTGCTTATTCAACATTTAGCACAAGTGCCAACTCTTCTTTGAAACTGCTCCTGGATCCTTCAGATCATACTGATAATTCCATTTTGGTCTATTTCACTGTGTAAATATTTCTATTCAAATCAGTCTTAATTGAGTATATTTTGTCTCCCCATTCACTAGACTGTGAGCTTCTTAAGGACAGAAGCCTTACCTCCTCATTCATTAGTGTATCCCTTGCCATTAATGTGATATTCAGACTGTGGGAAATATTCAACATATATATGTGGGTAAAATGGGTGGATAGGATGAATGCATGTTTGAAGGGGAAAGTGTTTTTTGAGGTGATATTTAAGGAGACATAGTATTTCAATAGCTGGAGGGATTTCAAATAGAGTGCTGAAATCCCTGGAGACAGTGCAATTCACAGTGGGTGTGAGTTATTAGTGAACCTATAAAATGAAATAAGAACTGTGGATTCATGTTAGGTGCTGGAGGGCTGTAAATGACAAATTTGTAAGTTTGAACTTTATTTGGAAAGGAAAAGCCTTTCAAAAGATTTTTGAGGTGAAAACAACATGATTCAAATTTTACACTCTGAAAAGAGTTATCTGGAGCTTTATATAAATTGACTTTGACAAGTAAGAGACAGGAGGCAGGCAGATAAGTAATCATGCTGTTGCAAGAGCCCAAGCAAAAGGTAATGAGGTCCAAGCTTTATATCTTTATATCTGACACAGGGCTTAGCAGAGCTCCTTGCTCATGGTAAGTAAAGATAAAATGTTTTGATCAAATAAAAAGTTGGAAAATAAATGAAATCAGTGTAACAGAGTTGATGTTTAGGTGTGAGGCAGTCTAATAATGACCTGTTGTTCTTTTAGTGGTAAAGAGAGAGTGGCTGAGGGACCAATCAGAGTTTGCTGTGGCACAGAGAGATTAGAAAAGCCTGTGTTCCTTGTTGCTAAGTCTGGCTCCATGAAAATATGTCAGTGTCTCCTGTTTCCAACCTGTTAGCTCCACTACAAAGATGCACTTGGTTATGCTGGAGCAGGGCACCAACTTTATTTTATGACTAGTCAAGGAAGAACTAATCACAGCCAGCATTTGTTGGTCACTTAAGGTGCCAGGAATAGTTTTGTGAATTTTAATGTTTTATCTCATGTAGTCCTCATTGTTGTGCTCTGAGGATTTTACAATACTTTCCTGATTTAACACATGAAGAAAGCAAGGCACATAAAGGTTTAGTATTTTTCCTAAGTTTGCAGAGTTGAGATTTGACTTTGGTAGTCTAACTTCAGTCCCACTCTTAACCCCTAAAAAAGATAGATGGTGAAAATGTGATTGGAGCCTTCATAGCTTGGTACTAAGAAGCTTTTGAAATATTATCCATTTCCCCTTTGCTTTTATTAATACTCCAGCCCAGCCAGTCACCATATCATTTCTCACTCTTTTCCACCTCTGGGCTTTCATGAATTTTGTTTTGATGGGTTATGAGTGCCCTGCTGTTTCCTTCTGGTTATTTCATGTTTGAGTTCTCCAAGAAGCCTCTTCTGACTAGCTCTTGATCATTCTGGTCCTTAACTTGTTCTTTCCTCAAAGTTTACAGGCAAGCAGGATGGTAAGGGTACTAAAGCAGCTTGGCTTTGGTAGCAGACAAAGCTGTGTTTAGATCACATTTGCCATTTATTAACCATGTGATAATAAGCATAATATTTAATGTCTACACACCAGTTTCATAACTTGTAAAGTGGGAATAATACTTACTTTGCACTTTTCTGTGAATTTGAATAAGATGATGCATATTTAGTTCCCAGTACAGAGTGGGAGCTCCTACCACCCCCTCCCATGACTCACATACTCACTGCATTATGTCAAAAAAATGTTTCTCGTGGGCCTACTGTGTGAGGATAATACTAGGCATAAAATAGGAATTATATTGTTCAGAGGAGGGCTATGTCTTTCACAGGTTGGGATACCTCCCTCCTAGATACTGTGTAGATAAACTTGCAAAGGATTTTCTTTCTTGAATCTCTTTTCTCATTTCATGAAGGGGAAAAAAGACCAGGTAGCTTGTTGGAAAGAACTGTTTGTTTGTTTTAATCAAATGAAACACCAAATCCAAAAATAGCAGTCCCTTTTCTTATACTTATGTCTTAATTCCAACTACTTCCAGTTCTTTTAGTTGTTTGTGCTTTTATTTACCTCCAAATGTCCTTCCACTGCTATTTCTTAGTTTTAGCATTTTACCTTATCTGTTGACTTTCTCTGGTAATGAGACTGTACTCTCTTTCACGCACCTCTACTTTCTTCCCTCCTATTCTTCCATCATAATGATGTTGTAATTTTTGGCTAAATCAATATTTGGAATTATCATATCATGATACTGTAAGTATTGTTTACTATGGAGCCAAGTAGCATACTGAATTATATTTTCTTTTTACACAAATGTTTGATTTCCTGGAGTTAACAGGTGCTTTTTGAAAAACAAACTTTTGATTTTGGAATAATTTTAGATTTCCAGAAAATTTGCAAAGATAGTAAGGAGTGTTTCTCTATACTTTTCACCTGGTTTCCACTAATATTATCTTACATTATCATGGTATGCTGTCAGTACTAAGAAACTAACATTAGCACATTGCTAATAACTCCACACTTTATTAGGGTTTCAATAGTTTTTCACTAGTGTCCTTTTTCAGTACCAGAATTCCACCCGAGGTGCCACATTGCATTTAGTTGTCATGTCTCTTTAGTTTCATCTGGTCTATTAGTTTCTCAGTCTTTCCTTGCTTCTCATGACCTTGACAGTTTTGAGAAGTATTGGTTAGATGTTTATAAAATGTCCCTCAATATGGATTTCATTAAATTTTAAAGATTTGGGGATATGGGTTTTTGAGACAAACAGATTTAGAGATAGATTGCCCTTTCTATCATATTAATGGATATATAACACAGTCAACATGAATTATCACTGGTGGTGCTAACCTTGATCATCTGGCCAAGGAAGTATTTACCAGTGTTTTCCAGTATGAAGTTATTATCTCTACTCTATATAATCCAGTCTTTGAAAGTAAATCACAAGGTCTGGCTCACATTCACAGAGGGGCATAACTAGGCTTCATCTCTTGAAAGGGAGGGAGATACCTACATAAGTTATTTGGGTTCTTTCTTAAAGATTTGTTTCTTCTTTTTATTTACTCATTTATGTCAGTATGAGTTCATAGGTATTTATTTTATACCTTAGATTATATCATATACTGGGTTATTTATTTTGTTGTTCAAATCATTCCAGCTTTGGCCATTGGGAAGCCATTTCTTTTTAGGTTGACTCCTGCATCACTTAGACATGATCCCATACTTATGTTTTTTGAGTACTTTCCTACTTTCTGGAACTACAAAATGCTCAAGTCTCATCTTATATCATTTTCCCTTCTTGACCTTACCATCAGCCATTTCTCTAACAGTTTCAGTTCCTTTTTAATGGGGAATGGTAGTTAGAAATAATTATCTGAATGTGGGTTGTTTTATTTTTATTACTTGGCTTTCTATGTATCTATCACTGAATTTTCCTAAGTGTTCCAATGGATCTGCCAGCTGCATTTTAATTTTATTTACAAAAGCTCAAACAATCATATAAGCTGTCAATTCCATTTCCCCTGAGATACCAGTCTCCTGGAGTCATCTATCCTCTTGATTACATATGCCTTTTATTCCAGGCCTGCTTTGTTGCTGTATTCTTGGACTTTCCTCCTCTGTCAAATTGGACTTTTCTTTGTTAATAAATTGCAATAGAACTTCCATCTCCTGGATCCCAAATCTCATTCTGTTTTGATTTGACTGGAGTGTGCATTCATATGCTGGATAGTATCCTTGGTAGATATATCTCAAAAAGTATGGAGGAGATAAAATTTTTGATCTGTAGTTCTGAAAATGTGTTTATTCTATCCTTATATGAGATGGATAGATTGGTTGTGCATCTAAACCAATGTTTAGAGCATTATTCTATTACTACATTTTCCTCTGTCTCTAGCAGTTGTTGAACTAATGTCATTTCAGTATTCATGTAGGATTTTTTTCCCTCTGGCAATGCTTCTGAATTTTCCTGATTACATGCATTCATGGTATTGGCTTTTTTTTTTTCTACCTATAATAAAGCACAGATGGAGTGTTCTAACCTAGAGGCTCATGTCTTTTAGTTTAAGAAGTTGTATATTTTTGATTAAGGGGGCCAAGATGGTGGAACAGCATGAAGTCTTTTGCATCTCTTGCCCCTGAAATGCTGCTAGATGAACACCAAACCATCTTGCACATCTAGAAAATTGATCTGAGGATCAATATGCAATCTACATAACTTGAACCACAGAACTCAGCAGGTACACAGTGCAGAGAGGTGAACTGAGGGAGGAACAAGTCGTGGAGGGTAGGGAGTTATTTTTGCTTGCAGAGAGAGGATGCAGACAGGGGGAAAAGTATAGGAAAAGCACTCCCCCCGGAAGGAGCTGGAGAGAAAAAGAAAGGGTGGAAACACCCATAAGGGACTTGCCAAGAAAGGAGATAGGAGAAAGGAAAAAGGAATAAGGAGAAAGGAGAAAGGAAAAAAGGAGAAAGGGGATAGGAGAAAGGAGAAAGGAAAGGGTTTGGAGACCCTTAAGACTCTACAAACAGGGGAGTGCAGAGTTTGGACTGCAGCTTGATACCTGCGGAGCTCTGGTGGGAAGGGCAAATCCCCAAGAGCAGACAGAGAGGTCCAAGGGGCCCTCAGATCACACGGGGAGAGGTGATTCTCTTGCTGAGAGGACATTTTGTAGAGGCTGTGCAGCCTCCCCACAGGCAAAGGTCCCAGCAGACCCTGGAGAACAGCCATATTTGCTGGTGTTGGAATAAAAACGTTAAGGGGTGGTGAAGCCTGGTTCCAGGTGTGTATTGTGATTTACCATAATCCCTGAAATGCTGCTGCTACACAATTCCTGTGAACTTTTTCTGGGATGGACTGGCACTCAGCTGTAGTCTCTTGGCATCTGCAGCAGCATGGTTGTGTGAATGTTCCTGCGGATGGACCTGCACCCAGCCATTGCTCGGTGACCCTCCCGCAGAGAGTCTGAGTGGGTCAGAGCCATAAGATTCTCAGAAGTGAGGGGTTTGGAAACACAGCCCCATCTGAGATTAAACTTGGGAGGGAGGTGCCGCCTGACAGACTGATGACTTGGTTGTGGACAGGGTAGAAGTGGGGAGTGGATGGAGGCCAGAGATAAAGGAGAGGTGCTTGACTGCCAGTCAGCAAGAGCACAGAGTTCTGATACCAGAGACTGGGTAGCTGAGTGATGCCATTTTCACCCTTCCCATGCATGTGCATACACTTGTACAAGCGCCACAATGATCCACTCCAGGAATCTAAGCAGCGCCATCTAGTGGAGAACAGAGCATCTACACCAAGCCCTGTCCTGCTGCACCAACCACTGTCTAGAGAAACACTACAAGTCTGTCCACCTGCTTAGTTTACAGACTATACAGTGCTTAATAGTTTGACTTCTAGGGGAAACTGGGTGTAATTTCAATCACATCCCATTCTGTTTACTGGTCCATCTATTTAATTTTTTTTTCTTTTTCTTTTCTTATTCCTGAATACAGAAAGAGGAAAAAATCATTTTTACTTTCCATTTCTATAGAAAAGATTTTCTTCAAAATTTTCTACTATATCTTTTACTTTTTTGTTAATTTTTTCAATTTATTTTACTTTCACCTCATTTTATTCTATTTCATTGTATTCATTATTTAAAATTTTCAAACATTTTCCTTTTTTTCCCCCCCTTTCCTCAATTTTGTCAAGCTTCTTTCAACAAGCAGACCAAAACACATCTAGGATCTAACATCCTTTAATTTTTTGTGTTGTTTTTAATTGTTTAATTTTAATTTTGTTTTATTAATTCTTTCTCTTCCTCCAAAATGATGAAATGATGGAATTCACCTCAAAAGAAAACAGAAAGAAATTACAGCCAGGGACTTAATCAACACAGATACAGGCAAGATGTCTGAACCAGAATTTAGAATCACAATAAGAAGTATACAAGTTGGAGTTTTTGAAAAAAAAGCATAAATTCCTTTCTGTGGAGATAAAAGAAATAAAATCTAGACAGGATGAAATTAAAAATGCTGTAACTGAGATGTAATCTCAAATGGATGCCACGGTGGCAAGGGTAGATGAAGCAGAGCAACAAATCAGTGATATACAGGAAAAACTTACAGAGAATAATGAAGCAGAGAAAAAGAGGGAAACTAAGGCCAAAGAGCACGATATAATAGAGCACTCAGTGACTAATTAAAAAGGAATGACATCTGAATCATAGGGGTCCCAGAAGATGAGAGAGGAAAAGGGGTAGAAGGTTTATGTGAGCAAATCACAGCAGAAAACTTTCCTGCCCTGGGGAAAGACACAGACTTCAAAATTTAGGAAGCGCAGAAAACTCCCATTAGATTCAACAAAAGCCGGCCATCAACAAGGCATATCATACTCAAATTCACAAAATACAAAGACAAGAAAAGAATCATGAAAGCAGCAAGGGGGGGAAAAAGCCCTTAACCTACAGGGGAAGCACATCAGGTTTGCAGTAGACCTATCCACAGAAACTTGGCAGGCCAGAAAGGAGCGGCAGGATATATTCAATGTGCTGAATCAGAAAAATATGCAGCCAAGAACTCTTTATTCAGCAAGCCTATCTTTGAAAATAGAAGGAGACATAAAAAGTTTCTAAGACAAACAAAAACTAAAGGAGTTTGTAATCAATAAACCAGCCCTATGAGAAATTTTAAGAGGGAGTCTCTGAAGGGAGAAAACAAAAGCAACAAAGACAAGAAAGGACAAGGGAACACTACCAGAAACTCCAACTCTACAGGCAACACAATGGCTATAAATTCATATCTTTCAATACTCACTGTAAATGTCAATGGACTAAATGCTCCAACCAAAAGGCACAGGGTAACAGAATGGATAAGAAAATGAGATCCATCTATATGCTGTTTACCAGAGACTCATTTTAGAACTAAAGACAGCTTCAGATTGAAAATAAGGGGATGGTGGGGCGCCTGGGTGGCTTAGTTGGTTAAGCGTCCGACTTTCGCTTAGGTCATGATCTCGCGGTTCACGGGTTCGAGCCCCGCGTCAGGCTCTGTGCTCACTGCCAGCTCAAAGCCTGGAGCCTGTTTCAGTCTGTGACTCCCTCTCTCTCTGACCCTCCCCTGCTCACACTGTCTCTCTCTCTCTCTCCTAGAAATAAATAAAACATTAAAAAAAAAAAAGAAAATAAGGGGATGGAGAACCATCTATCATGCTAATGGTTGCTAAAAGGAAGCCAGAGTAGCCATACTCATATCAGACAATCTAGATTTTAAAATAAAGACTATAACAAGATATGAAGAAGAGCATGGTATCATAATTAAGGGGTCCACCAAGAAGACCTAACAATTGTAAACATTTATGCACCAACATCAAACACCCAAATATATAAATCAACTAATCACAAACATACAGAAACTCATTGATAATAATACCATAATAGTAAGGGACTTCAACACTCCACTTACAGCAATGGACAGATAATCTAAACAGAAAGTCAACAAGGAAATAATGGCTTTGAATGACGCACTGGACTGAATGGACTTAAGTTATATTCAGAACATTTCATCCTAAAGCAGCAGAATACATATTGTTCTTGAGTGCACATGGAATATTTTCCAGAATAGATCACATACTGGGACCCAAATCAGCCATCAACAAGTACAAGAAGATCGAGATCATACTGTGCATATTTACAGACCACAACACTATGAAACTCAAATCAACCACAATAAAAAAATAAATAAAAGACAACAAATATTTGGAGACTAAAGAACATCTTGCTAAAGAATGAATAGGCTAACAAAGAAATTAAAGAGGAAATTTAAAAGTGCATGGAAGTCAATGAAAATGATAATACCACAGCCTAACACCTCTGGGATGCAGGAAATGTGGTCATAAGAGGGAAGTATATAGCAATCCAGATCTTCCTAAAGAAGGAAGAAAGGTCTCAGATATACAGCCTAACCTTATACCTTAAAGAGCTGGGGAAAGAACACCAAATTAAAACCAAAACCAGCAGAAGATGGGAAATAATAAAGATAAGAACAGAAATCAATGCTATTGAAATTTAAAAGAAAGAAATAGAACAGGTCAATGAAACCAGGAGCTGTTTCTTTTAAAGAGTTAACAAAATTGATAAACTCCTAGACAGTTATATCAAAAAGAAAAAAGAAAGAAACAAAATAAATCAAATCAAGAATGAAAGAGGAGAGATCCCAACCAACACTGCAGAACAACAAACAATAATAAGAGAATATTATGAGCAATTATATGCCAATAAATTGGGCAATCTGGAAGAAATACAAATTCCTAGAAACATGTAAATCACCAAAACTGAAACAAGAATAGAAAATTTGAGCAGATTCATAACCAGTAAAGAAATTGAATTAGTCATCAAAAATCTCCCAAAAACAAAGAGTCCATGGCTGGATGGCTTTCCAGGGGAATTGTACCAAACATTTAAAGAAGAGTTAACACCTATTCCTTTGAAGCTGTTCCAAAAAATAGAAATGGAAGGAAAACTTCCAAACTCGTTCTATGAAGTACTATCGACAATATATCCAGGTACTAGCCATCTGGATCCAACAACACATTAAAAGAATTATTCACCATGACCAAGTGGGATTTATACCTGGGATTCAGGGGCTGGTTCAATGCAAAACAACCAATGTGATATATCATATCAATAAAGTAAAGGACAAGAACCACATGATCCTCTCAATAGATGCAGAGAAATCATCTGATAAAATACAGCATCTCAAGATCTTAAAAGCCATATATGAAAGGTCCACCACTAATATTATCCTTCAATGGGGAAAAACTGAGAGCTTTCCTCCTCAGGTCAAGAACATGACAGGGATGTCCACTCTCACAACTGTTATTCAACATAATATTGGAAGTCCTACCCTCAGCAGTCAGACAACAAAGGAATACAAGGCATCCAAACTGGCAAGAAGGAAGTCAAACTTGATATGATATTCTATATGGAAAATTTGACATGATACTTTATATGGAAAACCTAAAAGATTCCACCAGAAAACTGCTAGAACTGATCCATGAATTCAGCAAAGTTACAGGATATAAAATGAATGCACAGAAATTGGTTGCATTTCTATACACCAATAATGACACAACAGAAAGCGAAGTCAAGGAACTGATCCCATTTACAGTTGCAACAAAAACAATAAAATACCTAGGAATAAACCTAACCAAAGAGGTGAAAAATATATACATAGAAAATTATAGAAAGTCTGTGAAAGAAATTGAAGAAGACACAAAAAATGGAAAAATATTCCATGCTTATGGATCAGAAGAACAAATGTTATAATGTCGATACTACCCAAAGCAATCTACCTATTCAATTCAATCCCTATCAAAATAATACCAACATTCTTCACAGACCTAGAACAAACAATCCTAAAATTTGTATGGAACCAGAAAAGATACTGAATAGCCAAAGCAATCCTAAAAAAAAAAAAGCAAAGCTGGAGGCATCACAGTCTCAGACTTCAAGATGTACTACAAAGCTGTAATCATCAAGACAGTGTGGTACTGGCACAAAAACAGACACTCAGACCAATGGAACAGAATAGAGAACCCACAAATGGACCTACAAATGTATGGCTAACTAATCTTTGACAAAACAGGAAAGAGTATCCAATGGAATATTGGTATCCAAGATAATCTCTTCAGCAAGTGATTTCGGGAAAACTGGACAGCAACATGCAGAAATTTGATCCTGGACCACTTTCTTACATTATACACAAAAATAAACTCAAAATGGATGAAAGACCTAAATACAAGCCAGGAAAGCCATCAAAACCTTCGAGAAGAAAGCAGGAAAAACCTCTTTGACCTCGGATGCAGCAACTTCTTACTCAACATGTCTGGAGGCAAGGGAAACAAAAGCAAAAATGAACTATTGACACCTCATCAAGATTAAAGGCTTCTGCAGAGTGAAGGAAACAATCAGCAAAACTAAAAGGCAACCAATGGAATGGGAGAAGATATTTGCAAATGACATACCAGATAAAGAGCAAGTATATAAAATCTATAAAGAACTTATCAAAATTAACACAGAAAAACAAATAATTAAGTGAAATGGGCAAATGACATGAATAGACACTTTTCCAAAGAAGACATCCTGATGGCTAACAGACACATGAAAAAATGCTCAACATCACTCATCATCAGGGAAATACAAATCAAACCACAATGAGATACCACCTCACACCTGTCAGAATGGCTAAAATTAACAACCTAGACAACAACAGATGTTGGCAAGGATGTGGAGAAAGAGAATCTTTTTTTGCACTGCTGGGGGGAATGCAAACTGGCACAACCACTCTGGAAAACATTTTGGAGGTTACTCAAAAATTAAAAATAGAACCACTCTATGACCCAGCAATTGCACTACTCGGTATATATTGAAGGATACAGGTGTGCTTCTTTGAAGGGGCATGTGCACC
This sequence comes from Proteles cristata cristata, assembly GCA_017311185.1. Classification (NCBI taxonomy): domain Eukaryota; kingdom Metazoa; phylum Chordata; class Mammalia; order Carnivora; family Hyaenidae; genus Proteles; species Proteles cristata. The sequence continues at coordinate 99,861 of JAESUZ010001888.1, read as the reverse complement.
CCAATACTTATAGCAGTGCTATCGACAATATATCGATATTTTATATATATATAATAAGTTGTATATTATTGTTTGATAATTTTATTCCCCTCCTTTTCTGTCTTCTGTTTCTTTGGTGCTACTACTAGTTGAATATTATTCCTGAATTTGTTAATTTTCTTTTGTCTATTGTTTTTTTCTTTTGACTAATAATTCTCCTATTTTCTAAGATATTTTCTTGACCTTATGTTTCAGTACTTATTTTGAGTTATCCTAGTAACTTTCTTAATAATTCCTTTCAAGAGTTCTTTCTATTTCCCTTTTGTTCATTTAGTTCCCATTTTCATGGCATCCTGTTTTGTTTTACAGATGCATTACCTTTTCTCTCTGAGGATACTGATGGTAATGTACCATTCTCCCATCATTCTAGATAGATAGATTGTTTCTACACAGAACACCAGGTTGAAAATCACTTTCTCTCGACAGTTTTAAGGCATTAGGCATCCTTTTATAACTTCATGGGTTATTGTTGAGAAATCTGATATTAATCTGATTTCCAAATTTTTCTAAGTTATCTAGATTTCCCCTTTCTACTCCTTCCTTTATATCTGGCATTCTGAAGTTTCATGATTATATGCCCTTTTCAGACATAGTATAAGGCGCATGTCAGTGCTTCAGTTTGAATATGTATCCTATCAGTGGAGGTTAATAATTCCTAACATTTATTGAGTGCTTATTATGAGCCAGACACTATGTTAAGTGTATCCTTTCACTGATACACAACCAAACAATTGTATGATATAGGTATTATTATGATAACATGATAATATGATGATAATAATTAAAGAGGAATAAACTACAATAAATTATAAAATATATCAAAGGTAAGGTAAATGAGCAAGGTGAGCTTTTTGAGTGTAATGATATGATGGTTATGGCCACTATCAGGTTTAGAGTCTCATCATCATGGAAGTGATCATCTCACCAAGACGACTTTTCAGATCTTTGTTATGATATGTGAATTCTACAGTCTAATTCTCAAATATTAATCTTAATGCTAATATCTTGGCAAAGGGAGTATGTGAGGTGGGGTTGGGGGATCACGTAATAGGAAACTTTGAATTTGAAGATAATACCAACAAAAAATCACTGTATTTCTGGCAAAAAATTAAAATGTGAATTTTCTTTTTCAAAAAGATTATGTTCAAATACCTAAAACGCTCTCATCCCAGGAAGCCTGCTGGTATCAAGAGCAGTAGCTGGTGGTGATGAGAGAAGTATGAATAGAGTTTTACCTCTGTCTTGCTTCATAAGTGAACCCTCTGTTGGAAGCACCTTAACATGGCTACTCATAAAGTGTGCCAGCAACACAAGCCAGTCGAAGAGAGATTCAGAATCTATGGAGACATTTTTTTAGGGGTCCTGATATATATATGAGTAAATTAATCTCTGGGGAGACAGTTCTTTTAGATGTTAAAGATTCTAGAGAGAGGATCCAGGAAGAAGACTGGAAAGCAAACCATTTCAGTGACTAGCCTTCCTGAGTAAAGCTTTTTGAATGTAAGTCAAAATTACTAAGAAGTTAATGGTACTTCTTTAGAATAACCTTTGGAATTATCCAAAATAAGCATTTACACACAGGCACTTAATTCTGAGTAATTAATGTCTATATATCCCAGCAACTTAATGAGCTGGGGTGTAGCGGGGGCACACTGAGTCACTGGAGAACCCCAGAGGGCTGGCTGTGAAAAGAGCCCCTCAGCTTGCCAGGGTTTTTGGTAATAGCTGGAACATTTTTATAGGCGCATCATTACTGAGTTCCAGTCTAAAGGCGTATTGGCTCTAGGCAAGGTTTCATGTACCCTATTATATTGCAGATACAAATGCATCTCTAGATTAATTGTGACAGTCAAGTCCTTCATCTTCTATGGGCAAAAATTTTGAAAGCATAATTCTCTGTAGCAAATTAGCCTTGAGCTGAGAGATAGATTTGGCCTAAAAACCAAAATCATCAAGTAGATAATCTTTGACGCCTCACTTTGTGGCCCTTTTCTCTCCCTTTTAAATCATCCTTTGGCAGACTCTCCAGCCTCCAGTATTTTCATCCTGATCTTGGTCCCTCTCAAGAGAAATGCTTTAATAGTTTACCAATAATAATTGCCTAATTAGCATTACATCATGATATTCTACCCAAGAGTATATGGATTTAAGAAGAAGCTTTGTAGGAAAGGAATCCAAAGAAATGATATGTGGTAGAATCTCAGTGACTATATTCATTCATGGAACATTAATTACTGCTCAGATGCTGGGAAGACAAAGATGTGGTTCTAACCTTTGAGACTTTCACTGTCCAGTAGGGGAAACAGAAACATAAAAAACTAATTATATAATAGAACGTGATTAATTTTAATCATAGAAACGAGATAATGGATTGATTTATTGTATTTGGAGTAAGAAGCTGAATTGAGTAGAGGAAATCATGAGAGACTTCATGTAGAAAGTGACAGTTGAGATAAATAATCTATGGTAATAAATAATGGGAGAATTTTAAGCACCCAATACATTTAAAGGGTGAAGCTGAGTATCTTCCAAAAGGGGAAAGAATTTTGAGCCCTGGGACTCCCTTGGCCCCTGAGGAATCACATTGGGTTGAAGAACCCTTATTCTGCCTGCCCTGAAGCAGCACCAAGAGCAGCAAAACCTGAAACTGACAGCAGAGCCAGAAATGACAAAGAGCAGGAGGTGTTTTACTTAGCTCTCTCTAAGGGAAACAGCAATGTCCATAACATTAAAAAAATGCTGGGAAGGCTACTCTACGCCCTCATAAGTCCAGATTTATTAAGTGCACTAAAATGGTGCTGCCAAAAGGAAATAACTGGAGAATTTTCTGGAGCCAAGGCGGGCAGAATATGCAGTGATGAGAAGTTGGAAAGCAGTATTATCATTTTCCAGACTGGATTTCACTTTGTTCCACTTCAACCAATAGCCACCTTGGTCCAACACAAAATTTAAAACAAGACCATAGCGTGCCTTTGTTCCAAATGAGAAGATGGAAAATAGCACATACAATAGAAGTAAGGAAATCCTTCTGCAAGCTTCCTTGGCAGGAAAAGGTGGTAGGGCAGGGCTGGGAAAAGGTGGAGGAGTAAAGAAGGAAAAAGACTGGAACCAGGGGCTATTAACATTTTACACTGAGGCTTTGTGTGATGGTTGTAGACATTGTTGAAAAGCACAGTGATTAGTTATTCCTTACATCAGAATTGACTGTTTGCTTGGCTAATTATTTTAGTAATCTGAAGACCCCCGCTTGTGATAGAAGCAATACTAAGTAGGAACAAAATGATGGAAATAGGTACCAACAGAAAGGTAAGGCTGTGAACTCGAGCTTCTTAGTTTGTGACATGTGGGTTTTATCTATAGGAAAGCAAATGTGGAATCTAAAATGGTTTATCTGCAGTTTTTGGCTATTATAACTACTAAACAGACAGGCTGCATAGATGACCTGGCTTTTTTGGACTGAAGATGGATGAAGAAGTTAAAGAAGTTTCTGAGGAAAGAAAATTATTGCTCACAAGTTTGGCTTGTGTACCTATCTATGCTTGCCAAAGCCAAGCATAAATTATTTTCTATTAGCAATTGTTTTGTTCAATGCGTTCCTTATGTTAAGTTCTCCAAGATGGCTTCATTCACTATACAATTTTTATTTGAGCATCCACTATATTCGAGCACTATTTTTTTTTTTTTACCACTTAAGATGGTACAAGTACAGATTATAGGTGCGTTTTGTTTTCAAGGAGATTAATATATAATAGGGGAAATAAGTACAGAGCAAGGTAGACAGTGATAAGTTCCTTGAAAAGAGTATGGTTACTGTGTTACCAACATTCGGAAGAGATTTACTTTACTTGTGATGTTCAGAAGAGATTTTGTGGGTAAAATAGGGCTAAATTTGGCCTTGAGCAAGCCTAAATGCATATAGATGGAGCTAAGTAGGAAGGTCATTACAGTGGAGCATGGATGCTATAAGTAAAGGCAAAGACACAGGAAAGCTCAAGGTGAGACAGAAATGATGAGTAGATAGTGACTTTACTGGGAAGCAGTCATGCAAGGAAATAGTGGGAGCTAAGTAAGGTGAGGAAGGATACCAATAGGCTATAGACAGCTTTGAACACTGGGTGAAAGAATTTAAACGTTTTTTTCAAGTCATTTGGAAGAAGTCAATGTATTTTTCTTAAAGTTGTTATATTTTATTGTGCTAAGAACACAACTCGTTCTTAATAAGTTCACTTTCTTAACAAATTTTAAGTGTATAATACTTTATTAGCTAAAGGCCTAATGTTGTACAGTAAATCTCTAGAATTTACTCATCTTGCATTTCTGAAAATTTAGGCCCATTGCTTAGCACCTCCCTATTTCTCCCTCCCCCTAGTGCCTGGAAACCACTATTCTATTTTCTTTATCTGACTCTTTTAGATACATCATTTATGTGTAAAACTGCAGTTTTGTCCACTGTGATCAACTTATTTCCTTCAGCATATAATTTCCTCCAGGTTCATTCATTTTGTCACAAATTGCAGGATTTCCTTCTTTTTAAAGGTTGAATAATATCCCATTGTATGCATATAGCTTAGTTCCTTTATACATTCATCTACCATTGAACATTTGGTTGTTATCACACCTTGACTATTGTGAGTAGTGCCACAATGGACATTGGAGTGCTAATATCTGTTCAAATCATGATTCCATTTCTTTTGCATAAATACCCAGAAGTAAGACTGCCAGATCATATGGTAGTTCAATCTCTCTCTGTCTCTCTCTGTCTCTCTCTCCCTCTCTCTCCCCCCTCTCTCTGTTTGAATTCTACTACTATTGGGTGGAATGTTCTGCATGTTTGTCAGGACCATTTGGTCTACAGTGTTGTTCAAGTCTGCTGTTTGTTGTTATTGTTGTTGATTTTCTATTTGTTTTTTTTATCATTATTAAAGGTAGGATATTGAAGTTTCCTACTGTTATCATATTGCTGTTTATTTCTCCCTTCAGTTCTGTCATGTTTGCTTTCTATCTTTTGGTGCATATATATTTATAAATTTAAATAATTTTATATAAATTTATATATTTATATATAACTTATTTATAATTATATATATTTATAATTTTTACATTTTACTGATGAACTAACCCGTTTATCATTACATAATGTCCTTTTTCTGTCTCTTGTGATGAGTTCTGACCTAGTGTATTGTGTCTGATATAAAAATAGCCACCTCTGTTCTCTTTTGGTTACTATTTGCATGGAATATCTTTTTTTATCCCTTCACTTTAAGCCTATGTGTGTCTTTATGTGTTTAGAAATAATTAAAATAAATGCCTGTAGACAGCATATAGTTGTATCTTGTTTTTGTAATTTGTTCAGGCACTCTACATATTTTACTTAGGGAGTTAACCCATTTTCATTTAAAGAATTATTGATTAGGAAAGATACTATTGTAGTTTTTGTTCATTTTTTCTGTTTGTCTTATAGTTTTTGTTCTTTTCCTGTCTTGATGCTTTTCTTTGTGTTTTGCTGATTTTTTTTTGTATTTTATATGCTTTGATTCCTCTCTTTTTCTTTTGTATAACATCTATAGGTGGTTTCTTTGTGGTTATCATGGGGCTTATATAAAATATCTTATAGTTATAACAGTCTATCTAAAACTGGTATCAACTTAAATCCAATAATATACAAAAATTCTACACTTTATTAATATCCTTCTTACTTTGTTACTGATGTTATAATTTATATCTGTTTTGTATCATATATATTATATGAAATATATCATATATTGTATATATTATATACCATTAATATATTTTAAGTCATAGTTATTTTTAACAATATTTTTCTTTTAACTTATACACTATAATTGTCTTTTAACTTATGGAAATAGGTACTAACATAAAGGTAAGGCTTTGAGAATTACCCACCACCATTATAGTAATACAGTATTCTGTGTCTGTCTATATATTTACCCTTGGTAACATATTTTATACTTTCTAATGCTGTTGTATTGATATATATTTTTTTCTTTTTTTTCAAGTTTTTATTTAAATTATAGTTAATTAACATACAGTGTAATATAGAAACTAACAGCCGGTGCTCATCACAAGTGCCCTCCCTAATAGCCATCATCCCTGTAACCCATTCCCCCACCTCTCCTCCAGCAACCCTTGGCTTGTTTTCTATGTTAAGAACCAGTTTTATGGTTTTCACCACTTTTTCTCCCTATGTTCATCTATTTTATTTCTTAAATTCCACATATGAGTGAAGTCATGTGGTATTTGTCTTTCTCTGACTTATTTTTCTTAGCATAATACTCTCTAGCTCCATTCACTTGTTGCAAATAGCATGATTTCATTAATCTTGATGGCTGAGTGATATTCTACTATATTAAAAAATACATCTTCTTTATCCATTCATCAGTCAATAGACATTTGCACCACTAGAACTGCCTTACAAGAAATGCTAAAGGAAATTCCTTCAACTTGAAATGAAAGGACAGTGTTAAGTTAAAGAATTTCCTTTAGCATTTCTTGTTAAGACAGGTCTAGTAGTGATGAATTTCTTTACATTTTGTTGGTGAAAGTCTTTATCGCCTCTTCATTTTTTTAGGACAGTTTTGCCTGGCACAGTATTCTTGGTTGGCAGTTTTTTCCTTTCAGCACTTTGAATATATCATCCCATTCTCTCTGGCATGCAAGGTTTCTGCTGAAATACCCACCAATAATCTTACAGGGTTTCCCTTGTGCTTAAAAGGTTGCTTTTCTCTTGCTGCTTTCAAAATTTGCTTTTTATCTTTATCTTTTGACAATTTGATTATAATGTATCTCTGTGTGGATTTCTTGGGGTTCATTTTATTTGGGAACATTTGGGCTTCCTAAATCTGGATGTCCATTTCCTTTCCAAATTTGGGGTTTTCAGTGATTATTTCTTTGAATAAATTTTTTTAATCCTTTTTCTCCGTCTTCTTCTCCTGGACTTCCATAATATGTATATGGGTCTCTGGATGGACCAGAAGCCCCTTAAGTTTTATTCATTCTCTGTGCTCTCTGATTGGATATTTCAAATGAACTGTCTTTGAATTTGTTGAGTATTTTTTTCTGTGCTTTAATCTGCTGTTGAACCTCTTTATGGAATTTTTCAGTTCAGTTACTTTATTCTTCAGATTCATGATTTCTGTTTGGTACTTTCTAACGGTTTTTAATCTCTGTTGAAATTTTCACTTTGTTCATATACTGTTCTCCTGAGCTTCTTGAGCATTTTTATGATGGTTATTTTGAATATTCTGTCAAGTATTTCATGTATCTCTGTTTCACTGTAATCGTTTTTCTGGAGTTTTATTGTATTCCTTTGTTTGAATTGTGTCTCCCAGTTACTTCATTTTCCTTGACTCTGTGTTGGTATATACATATTAGAAAAATATGCCACTTCTCCCAGTCTTCATATATTGGCCATGTATAGAAGACTTTCACCAATCAAACTGGCCAGAGCTTGTGTGGTCCTCTCAAATCTTCATGCTGGTCCAAAGTGCCATTTTTGTTCTTAGTGGCCTCCAAACATCTAGATTATGCCTCTGATGGGTTCTGTCAGTGCTCTACATTGGGCTTTGAAGAGTGCTTGTATTCTAATGCAAACCACCTTCTTTGTTCTCAGTGGACCCTAAGTATCTATTCTGGATTCTCTTAGCATTCCAAGACAAAAGCCATACCTTTAGGCAACCCTCAGAGGTTCGAATGTTTGATACGGGGCCCAACCCCACCCCCCACCCTGAGAGAGGTTGAGAGATTTTTTCCCCTACCCTCTTGCTCTGTGCTGAGCCAGGACTCCTCCTGTGGCAAGTGCCTGCTTCCTAGTTCAAACTCCCATTTTTGTTCTCTGTAGCCTGCAAGAATCTAGTGTGTACCTAAAATGAGCAGATCAGAGGACTCTAGATGCTGGCGAGAATGTGGAGAAACAGGAACCCTCCTGCACTGTTGGTGGGAATGTAAACTGGTGCAGCCCCTCTGGAAAACAGAGTGGAGGTTCCTCAAAAAATTAACAATAGAACTCCCCTAGGACCCAGCAATAGCACTGCTAGGAATTTACCCAAGGGATATAGGAGTGCAGATGCTTAGGAACACATGTACCCCAATGTTCATAGCAGCACTCTCAACAATAGCCAAAACATGGAAAGAGCCTAAGCGTCCATCAATGGACGAATGGATCAAGAAGATGTGGTTTATCTATACTATGGAATACTACATGGCAATGAGAAAGAATGAAATCTGGCCATGTGTAGCAACATGGAAGGACCTTAAGGGTGTTAATGCTGAGTGAAATAAGTCAGGCAGAGAAGGACAAATACCATATGTTTGCACGTATAGGAGGATTAGGAGGAACTTAACAGAGGACAGTGGGGGAGAAGAAGGGGGAAAATAGTGGGGGAGAGGGAGAGAGGCAAACCATGAGAGACTCTTGAATGCTGAGAACAAACTGAGGACTGATGGGTGTGGGGGGGAGGGAGGGTGATGGGCATGGAGGAGGGCACTTGTGGGGATGAGCACTGGGTGTTATATGGAAACTAACTTGACAATAAACTATTTATAGAAAAAGAAAAGAATCTAGCATGTACCAGATCCACTCAGTGCTCTAAGACAGGCAAGATAAAATCCAGTACCTTCGGAAACATCTACAAAATCTGAAATATTGGATATGCAATCTAACTCTTTGCTTTCTCAAGGAGAAGCTGGGATCTGGGGGTTTTCTCCTGGTTATATGGCATTGTTCTGGGTGTGGAAAGAGGGTGTCTTACATTTTCTTACCATTTTTGATGTGGACGGTTTCACATTTGCCTGGGATCCTGGAGCCTCTCAACTAGTTTCTGTATTTCTCACAGAGGGAATTGATCTGTCTCCTACTGCTGAATTGGTGTGTTCATGAGGGAAAAGAGAGTTCAGCTTCCTAATCTACCATCTTGCTTAAGCCACTTTCAAAGGGGGTTTTAGTCAAGGTATTGATATAATCAAAGATATGATTTCTGAATATTTATTTGTCATGAGTTTTTATAGGTGTACTAGCAAGCATATTGGTGCAGATGAGCCACAGCTAGGTGTGGGTACCAGGAAGTGTTTTGTTTTTTAATCAGGTCATTAAAAAGTACTTCAGTTTCATTGGTCTTGATGTACACTAATCATTAGAGATGGTTTATACAATGTATTTTTACTTCATGTTTCCTTCCTTCATCCATGCATCCAGTCAACATTATCCCAAAGAGATTAATACTTTTCCATGTGGCCAAAACAGTATGTTCTCATAATCCCAATTCCTAAATCATGTAAAATGGATTTCTAGGAACTTAAGAATGTTAAGTAAATAGTATCTGGTTAATATGATCAAGATTGAAGGCAAAATCAGGTGTCCCAATTAAAAGTTTTCTCAACTTGAACAACTCAAATTAAAGAGATAATGAATAAATCAACTCTGATTTTTGGCTATGGAGATTCCAGGTCCATATCAAACAAAATGAAATGGAGAATTAAGGCAATTCAGTCCCCAAATTCTCTTAAGATAAACATAGAATTAATAAAAATATTTGAAGAGGTGAGGATTGTGGATTGACTAAATTTAGCTAAATTAGTAATATTTAATAATTACTTACAAAATTATAATTCTTCACTAAGTTTCCCCAATGTTGGGATTACAAATAATAAGATGCTTGTTTAGATAATTTATGAGCTTTTAACATACCTGATTTTCTAATTATGGAAATAATCCTGTTCTGTAACTGTCATTTGGCCCTTTATGGGTCAGTGGTCCCAGAATGTCTCCTCATATCCATCCTCTAGCAAACTCTGTCAATATGGCCAAGGTTTTCATCTGAAATGTCCCAGGATGGGGCTTTGAACATCTTCTCTTTAGTAACAACACTTAAGCTCCAAGTGATTTCATCTAATTTCATAGTTTTAAACACCATCTATATGCTAATGACTCCTGCATTTTTATCTCCACTTTAAACCTCTGTGAAATCCCGAGCTATAAATCCTCTTGTTTACTTCATGTCTCCACTTTGATGTCTAAAAAGCATTTCAACTATAACAAATTCAACTTTTTTTTTTCCCCTTGAATCGCACTTCCATGCACTAAAAATATTGTACCTCCATTCATCCAAGGGTCAAAATTGTTGTCATCCTTGTTTCCTTTCTATCCCATTTTCAGTTCATTACTAGATTCTCTCAGTTCCACCTTTAGACATTATCCAGAAGTCTTACCACTACTTCTACTGCTACCATCTTAGTTTAAGCCATTATCATATCTTTCTTGCCTGGGTTACTGCAATGCTGTCACCAACTGATCTCTATGCTTTTCGCCCTGTACCCCTGACCATCTTTTTCAACTTGGTAGCTAGATTGATTTGCTCACACAGAATAGCTGTAGGCTTCTCATCTCTTTAATATAACTTTCTTCTTCTACAGGGGTTACCTACCAGGCTCAGTTCTGGTTGACACATTAGGCCTGGATTGGTGTGGCTCTGTGCCCAGAGCAATCTGGTTTTATTCACCAACAGCAGTTTACAGTTTCATTTGTACCATTACAGAAAAATGTCTGGAACTTCCCAAACAGCATAATGCTACAGCATATAAAAGGGCTGCAGCATTTTCCTTTCAGAGCCCTCCATATGTGGGCAGCTAGAGTTTAAAGACTCTTGGTCCATTTCATTGAGGCTAAGCTAGGAGTTGGGTGGATAATTTCAAGAGGCCAAGTTTTGTTGCTCATTGGCTGTATTCACTTAGAATGCATTTGAATACTATAATTTTCTATTAGCTGGTGTCTTACGTCTGTAACACAGAATTATTAAACCTGTTTTTCTGACCACAAAAACCTATATCAGGAAGTTCTCTTGATATTTATTCCCAGGAGAGGTAAGACTGCATTTGCTTCTCATTCATCTTAGTAAACTATGTAAGTGGCAACTGTGGTGTTCTGTCCCACTGTACACACCCAGTTGTGTGCCTGCATACCATTAGCCATGGGACTACATCTGCCTCTTTCATATTCAACATGAGCATTTTCTACTTAGTTTTCAGAGTCCCTTGAGATGTGGTGTCAGTTGTAGGACACGTAAGTCTGACAGGAGAGTATCAATCAATCAAATATTTATTGAGTGCTTACTAAGTGAAAGGCACTGTGCTAAGCTGGGTTTAAGCAGAGTATTAAGAGGAGTTGGAGGAAAAGTGTTCTTTTTTTAGAAACTGTCAGAGGCTCAATGTCAGACAGAGGAGGGAAAGCCATGTAGAATAATTCTTTTCCAGACTGCAAAATTGTGAATTAGGTGTTTTCACCTCCTTGATTTTTACTTATTTCTTTTTCTTGATTCCTCTTCCTTCATATTGTTCCTGTTTACCCAAGCCCTTCATACTCTTTCCTCTTACAAGTACACTACCCAGTACCAGCATTATTTTCTTAAGATGTAGTTAGGCCTTTGGGGTGGGAGTGGGGGCCCACAATCACACTTCTCCAAATGTCTCATTTCTTTTATGCCATCCCATTGGGTTACAACTTTCTCCCCTAGTCTTATTAATATATTAATGATTGAAAACATTTAGTTTATTTATTTACCAAGGTGAGTTACATTTTAATAGGTATCTTATACAAGACAATATTTACATTAAAAAAACACCCCAAACCTCTAAAGATGACATTAAAAACATCTGGCAGATTAGAGGCAGTGAGATTTATTTTTCAGGTAAGTGTGTATTTCTGGAATCCTTCAAATCACACTTCTGTTGGCAGTCATCTATTTTGTTCAGAGGTATAATTAACTGTATTCACTACTCATTTACTTTTTTTTTCTCCCATGGATTCAATTTGAAAGAAACTTGCAACTGCTTAAATTACCTAATTTCCCTTTCACATTTTCATTTAGCAGGTTGTTGAAAAGAAAAAAAAAAACTTGTATTTTAAACCCCAAGAAACCAAGTTTTTTAAATTATTATTATTCATGTATTTGCAATGTATTTGTTGATGTACAGGTGATTATTTCTTTAGATTTTCAAAAACTGCATCTGTATCTCCCAGATCAAAGAATTCTCCCATGAAGTTCGTGCTGAAAACATGATGGGACTCTAATATAGGTTTTAAAACTATCAGGCTTTGCTCAAAATTGATTATAATTTTAGAAAAGAAAAATGAAGTGAAGTGAGCTAGCTACATGATGCACAAGGGTGAAGAGCCACTTGGAAAGATGGCAGCCAGAGAGAGAATTTCTGGACCAGAAATTCTGCTGATGGGTGTGCAGGTCCATCGTCTTCCAGATATCTTGTTTGATGGGCTGAAGCTGTAAAGGTATGAATGGAACAGGGACTCCACTTTCCTGACTGTGAAGGGAAATTCTGAGCTGCAGAAGGAGGAAAGTACAGCCTGGAACACAGGAAGAGATGAGGTCCTCTCTAAGGAAATAAAAGAAACAAGGCATTACGAGTTTGATGAAGTCTTTAAATGTTGAACTTTCTTACAAAGCACTGAAGCTGAGAAAACCTCAAAGAAATCCAGAAGCTGAAGAGAGGCAATACCAGGAATATAAGAAAAGGCTTCTCAGAGACAAGGCAAGGATAAAAGTTAAAAGTTAATCATAAGAAATTGAGTAGAAAATATGAACACAACTAGATTGTAGTATTTTCTTTCAGTCTTTCTTCCTTGTCTTCCATGTAGAATATTTTAAAATTATTTGAAAAAATGACCATCAGTTTTATAGAAGAAACACTAATTGGATTTTGTGCATTTTCTTTTTCTCTAGGTAATCCATCATGTCGGTGTTGGACCTAGACTCTCACTAACAGCAAAACCTGGAAGCGTATGATGGCCTCAGTATTCAAGAAATAGTAACATAGGAGCCAACAGAACACATAGCCAGGTTTGCCTTGTAGATCTAACTAGTAAAGGATAGTAACCTAAAAATCCCCAGAACACCCACTATAGACAGTATTGCTGGTGGGCACATTTCAGATATAAATTTGAAAACTTTAGAGTATCCTATTTAGAAAAATATCCTGGCATGCTGGAGCTTGTGGGTTTGCAGATGCCTGGCACTGATAGTATTTGTCCCATTGCAGGGTGGTCAGGGCTAATGTCATGCACATTAACAAATGTGTTTTTCATTCTCCTCTAACAGTCTTCTTGAGACCACAGGCTTAGACCGCAGGTCAGAAATCCAAGACAGGACTCAGAATGTGTGTGCAAGTGGCTTAGAGGAATCCTGCACTGAGGAGCCGGCTGTCCTTGTGATTGAGCAATTAAAAGAACTTTCTCCCACATGGTAAAAGAGCCAACTCCACCAGACTGAAGGCTACACGTGATAGTTCATGTCTTAGGTGCTTTTTGAAGTTAACTGAGTGGATTCTTTTACATTTTCTCAGAGAGCTAAATATGTCCTCTAGCCTTACCTCTTAAATTTATTTTTCATGTAGTGCTGCTTACAAATTCCACAAGTTTATTTAGTTGAAGAGTCTGCTCATAAAGTATAGGAAAATCTGTCTCATAGTTATTTGGATTAGTGATAATGAATGATAAAGTGAGCAATGTACCATGCACAACTCTCACATATAGCAGGTACTCAGATGTTGGAGAAAAATAGCTCTCTTCCTACCCTTCAATTTTTATCTTCCCCCATTTTCTAAGATAATCCCCTTTTTAAATTGACTCTTCACATGTGAAATAAACACACCATCTGATAGTTGATTAAAGTAAACAACCAGAAATTGGGGCACCTGCGTGGCTCAGGTGGTTAAGCATCCCAACTTCAGCTCAGGTCATGATCTCACAGTCCGTGAGTTCGAGCCCTGCATCAGGCTCTGTGCAGACGGCTCAGAGCCTGGAGCCGGCTTCAGATTCTGTGTTACCCTCTCTCTCTACCCCTCCCCCACTAACTCTCTCTCTCTCTCTCAAAAATAAAATAAAAGCATTAAAAAAAGTAAACGACCAGAAATGAACAAAACTATAGACCAGGATTTCTCCATTTCATTACTGTTGGCATTTGGAGCTAGATAATTCTGTGTGTGTGTGTGGTGGGGGGGGGGGGGCTGTCCTGGATACTGCAGTATGTTCAGCAGCATCCTTGGCCTCTACCTACTAGATGCTAGTAGCAACCCCTGGTTATGATATCCAAAAATATCTGCAGACATTGCCAAATGTTCCCTGAGGGGAACAAAATAGCCCTTGCTTAAGACACTGCTAAAGACGGAGTGGATTAATCACACCCATCCCTTTTCGTCTCTCCTCAGCTCTCTACTTTTGGGGAAAAAAAAGCAAACAAACAAACATCAGACATTTGTTTAAAACAATAGCAGTAACATTGCCAGAGAGTATGGTTTTTCCAGGGGATCTCATTCACAATGTGACTGGCACTCTGCACCCAAGTTTTCAGTGTCAATGGTCTCCCCCAGGGCTCGGGAAATGCTGGGTCCCTCAGAGGATAGCTTCAGACCAGGACGCAGGCAGTTCAGTTCTTTACACCTTCCCTTTGGAGTCCTGGGCAGTGAGAAATCATGAGACATCACATTTCCAAAGAGCAAGAAAACTCTATTATGTTCACCATCTTTTATGGAAAATCACAGGAAATCATTTCCAAAAATATAGATGAGAATTGCAAGGGTTCTCTGGATAATTTGCAGTTTACCAGTTAGTATCCTTTAAACAGAATGACTCATTCCCTGAGTATTCCATTTATTGGAGAGAGTGGATACTGTCTCAGTAATAATTGTTCTCCTATGATATTCTGGCAAACCATAGACATAAATCCTAGTTTTGGAATGGGATAGTTCATTGATTGACATTTATTCCAGGATAAATTACCATCTGATAAAATCCACAATTCTAAATCCCACCAGTAGTTTCAGATACATCTGTTTGCAATTATCCTATCATTTGCTAGTTATTTCTTCTGATGGTTCACAGCTCTCTATATTCTCTGAATGCGTTAAAAGCCAATGGCTCTCCTTTAGCTTGAATTTTCCTTCTCTTTAACTAGTCCCATTCTTGGCACCCACATAAGCTTCTTTAATATATTAAGCTCTTTGGTCAGTGGTCTAATTAACATTCAAATAGCTTTCAGTTTCTTGTAATCTACAGCCCCAAGGTCATAGGGCATCTTCTTTTTGATATTTAATGGGCTATTTACCTTATTACCATTTCCCCAAGTATCCACAGAGTCTCAGTTTATAAAAATTTCCAAAACCACACAGGTATGATGCAAGATAATTATTATTATTTTTTGTTATTCATTATTTTAAAATCCAGGTTTTCTTGTATGCAAAAACAGCCAGGTAGAGACCCATTGCCTTGATCTTACTTTCCCTGACAAATCCTTTCCCTCCATTTCTAACAGTGCTGTATGCAAAAAGTCTTTGAACTGTATTCATATTGCCTTCATTCCCTGAAAATTTCTAGGGATTTATCCACTGGGAAATGATCAGTCATTTTACACTGGTGAAATCCAGATAAGCTGGAATATGACAGCAGCACGATGGGGGAGGTTGTGTGCTACACATGTATGCATGAATATAAAGGGTAGAATTCGGTTTCATAGTAGATGCTGAGAAGCAGAGAATACGGTGGGAGTTACTTGGAATATGAGAGCAGGAGGGGCTGACTTCAGAGATGTGATGTTAAAGTTGAGTTGTGATATGGGCTCAACTGTACAGCTCTCCTATTGGCCAGCTTCATTTCTGACCACTCTCGTTTGCATATTTAAAGACGTGTGTGTGTGTGTGTGTGTGTGTGTGTGTTAAATGTTTCTGCTAAATGTTTATTTCTTTAGTGCACTCCAAACACAATGAAAGGGAATAAACACACTGCCAAAGCTACTTTTCTGTTTGACGCTAGAATGCATCATTCTTGCTTTTCTTTAAAATCATGATTACCGTCATTGTTTTCATAAAGGGAGATATTTATCGCATGACTATTTGTAGGACACAGTCCTCAGCCAGGTGACTAGGGACCCTCACTGACTTGCCCTTATGCTATAAATCAGATATTTTAATACTTCATGCTCTCTTTCAAGGTACCATATTAGTTGCACGCAATGTTTTGTAATTTCCTATCCTCCCATCTTTTCTCTTAGCTAACTTTAGGCAAATCTGTTCAACATCCTAATCCTGCTTTTAACTCTTTCATCCTGTTGCTTTGCCCATTGCCTGGAATGTTCCCTTTTCCCATGTTTTCTTCCAAAGAATTCCTGATTTATATTTCACAAGGAGACTCTGAGCCATAGATGAGAAGTTTACATGGCCCTAGTGGTATCCCACTGAAAGGGTGTGAAGGAGATTTACGAGACCAGAGATTTCCATTCTTGAAGATCTTATGTGACTTGTAAGACTCAAAAGGGCAACATGCTATTCTTGTTGAACTCTGTTCTGGAGTGAGGGCATTTTAGAGATATGCAGCCAAGTGCTGGAGCTGACAGAGTATATCAATGACCAACTTTATTTTAGTCTTAACACATAGTAAGGAAATGACTCCTTCATTCTACTGGAAACAAAGGGCAGGCATAACAGGAATATAATACATATTGGTTATTTCTCCTTTGTATCCATTGTTTGCTTAATTTTCATATGTAATACTGATGTTCATGCATTTTTTATTTTGTAAACTTCCCAAAAAAGAGGAACTATGACTGTATACTTACTTTGTGCTTTTTCCAAACAGGGTGATAAATAGATAATGTGTTTTGCTGATGATGCTGTTTGACTGAATAATCCTTTCCTATTAGTATAGTGCTAACTGACACTGATCACTGTCCACCATCTTTTGTTACTGATTTCTATAAACACTTCACAAATTTAATTTATTCAACAAACATTTGGACATGGGACTTAGAAACTCTGGTTCTCATGAGGTCTGCTCAGGGAAACATGTGAAGACATGTGAAGGTACTACTAACCCCATCAGGGTATAAACAGAGAACCAAGGGTACTGAATTTGAATTTGTGATCCAGAAACCATGAATTCCATGGTGGCAATTCTAGTGTTCTTTTGTATGATGACCAAAAATCACTGAAGCTCTCTGTGACTCTACCTCTTGTCAGTTCCCCCTACCTTTCCCATATAAAAAGGGAAAGCATGAGGCAAGTTCCTTAATCTTTCTGGGCTTCAGTTTCCTCATGTGTGCAATGGTGATAATAAGAGAATTTACTTCAAAGGGCCATTGTGAAAATTAGATGAGTTAATATATGTAAAGAGTTTAGAATAGTAGGTTGTATATAGGGAGTGTCGGAAAAGTATATGCTATTGTTATCTGGACTATCTCTTAGTATGAGGTAAAAATTAGTCAAGGAAATATCTCTAATTGTCATTAAGTAATTTTTATCTTTGAGAAGAAGCCCCTGGCAATTGAATAGTGATTAGCTATGCTTCTTTAAAGAAAGTACCAATCCTGTACTGGTTTAGGATGAAAGTCCTTTTTACATGTAATGGCCAATGTTACAGAAATGCTGGGGATATTTAGTAGGAAGTTTTACCTAAAGAGTACAAATTGCAATAAATGTAATAGAAGTTGAAAACATTTGCTCTATTTAATGATGCAGGAACAATTTTTAAAAATAAGCCATGGGAAAATTATACTGCGATGATTTCAACACAGAAAGTCTCTGTATTTGTGTCGTATCACACATAGTAATTCTGTGGAGATACTTTTTGGAAAAACACAGTCATTACCTTAAATCATTAAAAATAATCAATGGAAAGCTTTTTAGTATAATGTGAGGAAGGAACAGTATGTAGCACTTTTAAGCCAGTATTTGCAGGACAATTTTCCTGAGGTAAAAGTATTTTGTGTTGTAACTACAGAATGGACTATCGTCATCTTAGTCTCTTTAATACTAATTTGCTTTGGTTTGGGGAGACATGAAAAACTATATATCAAAAGATGAAAAAATAAATATTTCAAGGTGGAGACAAACAGTATTGAATGCTAAATGAAGGTGGAGAAAAAGTTAGTTACAGAGAAGCCATAAGGCACAGCATAAATATGAACTGAAAATTTGCCTCTGAACTTCCTAATGGTCAAAATGAAAGGAGAAAGTATGAACTACAACATTCTTTCTGACCATATAATAAATAGACCACTGAGTTGTTAAGAGAAGCGAAGGGTTTCCTGGTACTTAGGTCTCATAAAAATCACTCCTATAGGTTTTACAAAGGGGACAGTGGATAATGTGGTGGATGCTGTTTTTGGTC
Organism: Proteles cristata cristata; assembly: GCA_017311185.1. Classification (NCBI taxonomy): domain Eukaryota; kingdom Metazoa; phylum Chordata; class Mammalia; order Carnivora; family Hyaenidae; genus Proteles; species Proteles cristata. Next base: position 81,638 of record JAESUZ010001888.1, on the reverse strand, counting down.
ACCAAGCTACCATAAACGTGATAATGTTACAATGTTCTCTTTATTGGATCCCTCAGAGAGGCCAATGGCAGAACGTCAACTCACTTCAGTAGCAGCAACTCTGAAGAGATCAAAGTAAGGAGGCCTCGGTAGATACGATACCCTGACTGAGTAACCTGACCATTACTTCTTGCAGCTGAATTTTAGGGAATCCCTGAAGACTGGTGAAAAATGTACTGAACTTGGAGGCAGAAGACATATGCTCTGTCCTGGTTCTGCCTCTGAGTAGAGGTTACATCTACTCTTGCCCCAGGTGGGTACCCCAGAAGCAAACTTCTAAACTTCTATTTAGGTACAAGTAACCTATTATGAAGATAATTTTGTAAACAAACAAACAAACAAACAAAACCTCCGAAAAGCCCAAACTCTGAATTTTGTACCTTATACCAGCTAATTCTTGGCTGTCCTGGGCTGTGAAGTGAGGGAACCAGCAATCCATTTCTGGTTTTCTGTATAAGGCAAAGGCTCTGGAGCCCAAGAACAATTCTCTAAAGTCCCAAGGGCAAACTGTTAACTACCAGGCAAAATGAACTCCCTCCAGCTGGGCATCAATAAGGTTTGCACCAACTTCTTTTTTGGGCCTTAGCACTTGATCTGTAACACAAAGTGGTAAGATTTGATGATCTCTATGTAGCGTCAGTATGTGATAATAAATTCTGCAGATTTAAGCTTGCTTTTTAACTCCTCTGGGAATACTGTTTAAATTACAGCATGGCTATGTACCTTAAACAAACTGAAAAAGACTTACAGCCTAGTATGAAAGTAAAGGTGATACCGTGAACTGCCAGACTGCTGTTTGTTAATGTGGAAAGGTATCCAAGGGCCTTTATCTTTCCTGGAGGATCCACAGAGGGAATAAGTGTGATACATGGGAGATTACAGGCTGGGGAAGGGCCAAGACTTGAACAGTTGTTGGAAGATGGAACTTTGTAGATTGGATTGAAAGTCAATTATGGAATACTGAATAAAAATTACTCAGCCTTTATGACCACTGATGGTAGTGTTTCTTCTCTCTTTCTTGGAAAAGATTTCATCTACCCTTCTCTAACAGCACATAACAAACCTGCCTGGAGGTTGTACAGGGCTACAGGATGCCCTTGATACCCATAGTCCACTGTGTATCTTCCCCATTTTTCTTCCATGCAACCTAGGAGGAAGAGAGGTGGTGAGAAATCTTATTTGCACTTAATCCACTTTCTTTCAGTTTAAGTCTCTGGGAAAAGGCATATTTATTTATCTTCTAATCTCCAACTTTAGCAGTAGAAATTTTATTCCTAATCAAACATAAAGATTATATGACTATGGACAAGTCACTTTGTTAAGCTTCAGTTTTCTTACATGTTAAAGGAGACATCATAGTTAGTTATCTATCCCATATGTTTGTCATGAGGATTAACTGAAATATTGGCTATCCACCACTTAGAACAATTCTTGGCCAATATTATGATGGTCAATATTGTCATCTCAGGGGGGTAATGTTTTGAGATCTGGGCACAGTGGGAGACTTTCTCTCCCACAGATGATATCTGTTAGAATAAACACAAAGACAAACAACTACATTTTTGTTGGTCAATAAGTTTAATAAAGATGTGGGGTTTTTTTTGGTATTTGTGTTTATTCTTGCAGCTATCAATACAGAGAACAAACTGAGGGGTGCTGGAGGGGAGGTTGGTAGGGATGGGCTAAATGGGTGATGGGCATTAAGGAGGGCACTGTTGAGATGAGCATTGGGTGTTATATGTAAGTGATGAATCACTGGTTTCTACTCCTGAAACCAATACTACACTATATGTTAACTAACTTGAATTTAAATTTAAAAAAAAAAAAAGAAAAACAAAGTTGGTGAATTTTTTATTTGACCTAATTGCTCTAAGATGCCTCTCTATAGATTCCAAGCTTCTTCTTAATGTATATTTTATATATCTATACTTTTTAAAACAGCTGGTGAAGATAAACCACAAAGCAAAATATATAGCTTACATAAAGTGCCACAAAAGCATAATGTCAAATATATCAGTTGTTACACTAAACAGAAACAGACTGAATCCCTCTATTAAAACACAAAGATGATCTGCTTAGGTTAAGGAAAAAAAAACTCAGTTGTAAGTTATTTACAAGTAACAAACAACTCAAAGTGACGTCGTAAGTTTGAAAATTAAAAAATAAAGATACCAAGTACATGCTGAGTCATACTATTAATATCAGAAAGATAAGTTAAAAGATATGAAACAAGATAAGAAGAGACATATATATGTTAAGTGGTGCAGTTTATGAACATATATCACAATAAAAAATCAATGTGTACCAAATCATGGAGATAAATAAGCAAGGCAAAAGAATTAAAGTATAAGAAAATTATGAAAAATTAAACTTGCAGTTGGAGATATTATTTTCCTACTTCAGGACTGATGAATCTAGTTGTCAAATGTTACCAAGGGCACAGAAGACTTGAATCACACTATTACACACACACGGTCTGAATTTTTTTTTTAAATGTTTTATTTATTTCTAGGAGAGAGAGAGAGAGAGACAGCGTGAGCAGGGGAGGGTCAGAGAGAGAGGGAGTCACAGACTTTGAAACAGGCTCCAGGCTCTGGGCTGGCAGTCAGCACAGAGCCCGACGCGGGGCTCGAATCCAAGAACCGCGAGATCATGACCTAAGCGAAAGTCGGACGCTTAACCGTCTAAGCCACCCAGGCGCCCCACACACGGTCTGAATTTAATAGATATGTATATAGTGTTATATCCAAGGATTTCAGAATATCTCTCTTCATATAGTGATTCTCAAACATTTTGGTCTCAGGACCCTGTTATATTTTTAAATATTACTGCAGTTTCCAATAGCTTTTGTATCTATATATTGGTTATATGTGAGTATATATGGGTATATATTAGAACATGTGAGTTATAATGTATCTATATTTACCACATTATAATTAAAACTGATAGTTGAAACTATTAACTTATTTTAAACAATAAACTCATTACATGTTAATAATATTTTATGAAAAATAACTATATTTTCAAAAACAAAAAGTACAGAGTGACAATGTTTTGAATTTTCCAATACATATTTTTTTATGTTTTATTTCTGAGAGAGAGAGAGAGAGACAGCGTGAGCAGGGGAGGGTCAGAGAGAGAGGGAGACACAGAATCAGAAACAGCCTTCCCTAAAAGTTGTATTTTATCTTTAGCAAGAATATTGTCAATTATTTTCCTGTGTGTGTGTACTGAGTAAATCTGCTCTCAATTCAATCACACAACTGATTTTCCTTGAGGCAACCATCTTACTCTTATGCACAACAGAAGTACTTTTTGCACATTTTGTATTTCATCATACAGAATATTAAAAAGATGTCCTTGGGGTTAAGTTTTAATATAATTAATTATTTTTTGCTGCTTCATCAGGATATTCTTATGTGAAACAAGCATTTTTTTGTTGTTGTTGTTTTATTTCAAGTGTGTTTCAATGAAGAAAATGACTCCCATTACAGTCCGTGTTCTCCCTTGATTTGTGCTAAACAATTTTACCCATCTTTTCTTTTGCACATTAGTCCAAATGCCAACACAATAAAAATGCAAATAATAATTTAGTTTTATTATGAAAATAGTTTTTACCTGAGGCCTCCTTGAAAAGCTCTTAGGAACCTCCAGGGATTAGAAGACCACATTTTGGAAACTGCTGATTCTATATATGTTATATATCATATGTAATATGTGTGTATATAAATTGCACATATATTACCCATATATACACATATATTATACAAACTAGTTACATCAGTAATCTTATTTCCTTCATCATCTTGCTCTGCCATTTCCTAGGGCACTATCATTTCTTGATCTCAGCTGGGGTTCCTTAGTTTCCAGCTGGTATCAGGGGTCAATGAAGCACAGAGAAGGCATGCCCATTGTCTTAGGGCTTAAGCCGAGATGTTTGTAATACAACACAGAATTGAAATTCTAGACAATATGGACCTTGTGCGAAAGGGGTGGAAAAGGCCACAGAAACAGGAAAGCATGCTAGAGTTACTGTCTCTTGAGAAGAAGATATAGAGAGTGATAAATTTGAGAAACGTTATGTTTCAATCTAGGGTTGAGGACAACCTCTGAAAATAAAAATAGAATGTAATAAAGTTTAAACCATTAGGAAAAATCATTGTTCTCTTAATTAAATAGCAATAAAGGAGAAAAATAAAACAGAAAGTCTGTGAAATAGAATATGTGAAAAGAGATGGTAGTAATACAATAGTGATTGCAATAAATGTAATATATTTAATGGGCTAAACTCAACAATTAAAATATAGAGACTCTTAATTTGGACTGGAAAATCTCAAAAAATGTTATTCAATGTCCAAAAGAGTGATTTTAAAACAAAAGCATTTAGAAACTGAAAAACAAAAGAACAAAAAATAACAAGAGTGTTAACCAAAAGATGATGGAGTGCTAGCCATCTTAAAATGTGATGAAATAACAAAAACAAATACGAAGATGAAGAAAGAAGTCACATTCTAGTAAAAGAAAAAATAAAGTAAGAAGATATAATAGTTATAAATATATCTATTTAACACTATAACCTTAAAATACATAATGCAACTATTGTGGGGAGAAACAGATGAATCAACTGTTATGTTTACAGTTTTGACACAATCCTCTTTGAATGAGGCAGGAAAAAAGAGCCGAGGCATAGAAGCCCTGAACAATTAATAAGCTCAAGCTATTAGTTACATATAGAACTCTCGGCAACACTGAATACACATTTTTGTGCATTCATAAGAATACTTACAAAACTTGACCATATACGAAGGAAACCTCGATACATCCCAAGGAATAAATAATGATGAGTACAATGAGCACAATAACCAATAGGTAAGTGTTTAGAAAGTTTGAGACACAGTTCTAAGTAATTTGAATCCTTAGAGAAACCGATCCTATGAAACAGGTCCATTATTGTTTCCATTTTACAAAACAAAAGCTAGGTAACTTGTCCAATTCCCTCAATTGTGCAATTGTTTCTAATCATTATGTTATACTAATAATCTTATGGTAATGAATTTGATAATTTGGATAAAGTGATATATCTGGGAAAATATGTCATTTTAAATTTTAAAATGCCAAAATTGATACAAGAAGAAATAGAGAACATGAACAAACCAGTATGTGTTAAAGAGACATAAATGGTAGTGTCAAACAGATTACATTCTTCCACCGTTTATATATAATCCTTGGGTTAAAAATAAAATTCTAAGGGAAACTGAAAAAGATTGAAAACTAAAGAAAATTTACAAGACTATCTGTCAAAATTTGTGGGACATAGCTAAAGTAATTTTCATAGGGGAATGTGTAGCTTTAAAATATTAGAGAAGAAGGATGGTTGGAAATAATTGTGCTAAGCTTTCAGCTTAAAAATTTGGAAAGATAGGGCAGAAAAAAGAGCACAGAAAGAAAAAGAAATGTGTATTTGGGAAAGCACTGAGGGACATGAAATAATTGTGGGAGAAGCTGGGGGAATAAGTCTAAAAGGGAAAAATGGGGGATCAGAGAGAAGTCTAACCAGGGCCCACAGAAAGGAGGTGGTCAAGTCTATAGAAGGCTGTTGCTTGCTCCTACCTTATTGGGTGGGGGTGGCATTTATTGGGAGGATTAAATGAGCTGCGATATGTAAAAAGTGCTTTGGACAGGACCTGGCACATAAAAAGACACGTGCCATTCTTATTCTACCTTCAGTAACAATAATCGGTCAAAAAGAGTTGGGAAAACAGGCTAATAGTAACATCTCCGTTATAACCAAGATTAGAAAATACCTATGGATAAATTTAACAAAAAAAGTACTGAAAAGTAAAACCATAGAATTTTACTCAAAAATATAAATTATGATTTAAACCAAGTATCTGCTAACTTTTCCATAATGGACCAAATAGTAAATATTTTGGGCTTTGGGCATCTATGGTCTCTATAGCAACTATTCAACTCTGCCAACTGCTCAACTTCAGCTGTAGCATTATGGCAGCTATAGACAAGATATAACTGGTGGGCATGGCAAGATTTGGCCAATGGACTGTAGTTTGCTGACCTCCAACTTTAAAAAATGGAATTACATGACGTATTCTTGGGTGAAACTATTTAACATGTATAAACATCAATTTCTCTTAAAAATGAATAAAAAGATATTTTATAAAAATAACTACATTGAAATAGCTAAAAAATTTAGTGCAACTGAGAAAGCCCAGAAACAATTTTTGTCTCTCTCCCTCCCCTGTCCTCTCTCTCTCTCCTTATCCATTTAGCAGAAAATGTCCAATATAGCTAGGCTTGGAATGAGCAATTTTTTTGAAGTTTATTTATTTTGAGAGAGAGAGAGAGAGAGAGCGCAAGTGAGAGAGAAAGGGAGAGAGAATTCCAAGCAGGTTCTGTGCTGAAGGCACAATGCAGAGCTCCCTCCCACGAACTGTGAGATAATGACCTGAGCCAAAATTAAGAATCATACTCAATTGACTGAGACACCCAGGTGTCCCTGGGATGAGAACTTTTAAATCAAGATAGAAAACCTAGCAGCCATAAAAGGAAAGACTGATTTTTTGATTACATGACAATTAAGAATGTTTGTATAGTAAGAGATACCATAGCAAGATATAAGGTACAAAGTGAGTATAACTTCTCTGCAAGGCAGCTGAGATATAATATTTAAATATGCAAAGTTTTTACATTGCTAGTAAAGAGACAAATACATGATAGGAATGGGAAAAAGCAATTCAAAGAAGTGCAAATTCAAAGGGTTCATTAATATATGAATATATGCTCTGCCTCAGTGGTAGGAACATGTCCCCTCTCAGAGGGTAACACAAGGATGTGTACTGCAGCTGTCTTTGCGATAGAGGGAAAAGCCGAAACAGGGCAAATGCTTATCAATCTGGGAATGGCTGAGTATGCTCTAATACATCTAGAATATAAATATTACAAGGAAATTAAAAAGAATGAGTTAGACTTTCTAGTTTAGCTGAGGGATTTATAAATGTACAGAGAAAATAGGGATGCTCTCCTCTTTTTTTAAACAAGGAGCCTCCCCAAATCTTATGTGCGTAAGCATGTACATTTATATATAAATTATTATGAGCACAAAAGGGTAAAAAACATTGATTACTTGAAGAAATGGGGATGTGGATGGGGTGGGAAGAAGCAAGGCACACGCATACACACAGTTTGTAAAGAAAAAAAGTGCTCATAATTTAAAGAAATCTCACTTCTGTAGAATTTTATTTATATATCCAGAGGTGGCATTAAAAATATTTAACAACCGGTATGGCGCAGGTACAGACCAATCAGAACAGATGCCGGCTGGTACATTGTACGGGTGTGTGCTCACTGAATATTGGCCCTGTTATTTCCCTACATACTCGTGCCTTTATTTCTGTGGGATAGATTCCTAGGAGTTGGATTGCTAGGTTAAAGGGTATGTGTATTTCTAATTTTAAAAGAAATTGCCAGATTGCTGTCCAAAAAGACTGTAGCAATTCACATTTCTTCTAGCGATGTGTAAGAGTGCTTTTTCCCCATATCCCAACAGCAGTGGAGAACATATCAATCACTGAGCAGGGAAATATTCTAAGATAGGCAAGTATTCTGTCTCTCAGCTGGAAGCCTCAGCTGTTGAAAAGAGTGAAAGGAGCTTGTGGTTTTAGAGAAGGTCTCTGACATGCTAATCTTAAACTCTGAATACTATGTGCTCAAGGTAGAATGTCTACCAGCTGCCCCTGCCTTCCCTCATGTTAATCCCCACCAACTCCAATTTAGGCTTGTCCCTTCTTCCTAACCTGAGGTGATAATTTTATTGCAGCGGATGTTCCTATCTTTGAGATATGCGGTACCATTTAAAGCTTTTATCGTTAAACCCACAGGATTTGGTTCCCTCAGCAAATGGACACCATAATAACTAACTACTATTTTTAATAAACCAAAGTTCAAATCAGAAAACTCAAATGACAAGGGCATTGGTGTAGACTCATAAGGCAGACTCACGGTGTCTCATAAATTTGTGGGAAATAGAAAAGTGAATATGGGATATAAAACTTATTCTTTGGTTAGAGTTTTTTTGTTCTTTGTTTTTTGTTTTTAATCCCATGAGGTGGTGCAGAATGCTTAAAGGAAGGAGATAAATATGGCTAAATTCTCAGCATGGCTAATGGGATGAATAGTAATATTACTTATAAAGAACAAAGGTAAAAAAGTGCTTTTTAAAAAAAGAAAAGGAAAATTAAATTCAGTTTTGAACACTGAATTTCATTTACTAACAACATTTATTGAGAGCCCACTATATTCTGGGTGTTGAGGATCCAGAGATAAATGACACAGCCTAAGCCCTGAAGACCCTCGAAGTCTATCTAGATCTACAAATGGACAATTAAATTCTGTGGTGTATGTTTTAGTTAAAATAATATTCCAAGATAATATAGAAGAAGAAAAAAAGACACCTAGTTCTTTTTTTTTTTTTTTAAATTTATTTCTAGGAGAGAGAGAGAGACAGCATGAGCAGGGGAGGGTCAGAGAGAGAGGGAGTCACAGACTGAAACAGGCTCCAGGCTCGAGCTGGCAGTCAGCACAGAGCCCAACGCGGGACTCGAACCCACAAACCGCGAGATCGTGACCTAAGCGAAAGTCGGATGCTTAGCCGACTAAGCCACCCAGGCCCCAAAAGACACCTAGTTCTTTTTTTTTTTTTTAATGTTTTATTTATTTCTAGGAGAGAGGAAGACAGCGTGAACAGGGGAGGGTCAGAGAGAGAGGGAGTCACAGACTGAAACAGGCTCCAGGCTCCGAGCTGGCAGTCAGCACAGAGCCCGACGACGCGGGGCTCGAACCCACGAACCGCGAGATCATGACCTAAGCGAAAGTCGGATGCCCAACCGACTAAGCCACCCAGGCGCCCCAAAAAAGACACCTAGTTCTAACCAAGGGGAGTCTTGCTGGTAATGGTGACACTCGAGTTTATACTGGGAATAGTATGTGTCTAGTGAGATGTAAGGGAAGGGCATTTCAGATGGAAGGAAAGCATTTACAAAGGCACGACGGAGGGTGAATGGAGCAGGTGTAGGAAAATACAAGAGGTTAGGTATAGCCAGAATGTCAGTAAACACAGGGCAATGGCAAGAAACAGGTTGAGGAATAGGATCATGAGTTAAGGATCAGACTTTTAATGCATGCAGAACTTGGTTTTAACCTGTAGTCGGGCAATGAATCATCGATAAAGGAGGAATGATGACTAAATTTGTATTCAAAATTGATCATGGACCTCTGCAGAGAAGGTGGATTTGAGGAGAGGTGGTGGGACTGGAAACAGAAGACCTATCAGGAGGGGCTGCAAGCATTTTAGCAAGATCCCCAGGCACAGGGACACGGGGTGATGCCCTCCTTTGTACCAGATATCTGTAGGACATTTCTGGTTGTCCCAGACTGCCTACCTTCAATTCTGCCTGTCTCTTCTCATTTCCCACTCATCTTTCTGTCTAGCAAAGCCTATCTTTTTGTCAGATACTGGAGTAAGCAATCAATCTGATACTGAATGATGAATAAGGTATAGGCTTATTTTAGGAGAACCACCTTTAATTCTAAATTGGTAGCAGTGCAAGTAAGGTTACTTAGTTAAAAGCATAATTTTTGGCTATGTAACAGTCGTTTACACTTCACAGCTGGCCACCTGCTCTGCCTGCTTATAAAACCAGCCTTGTGTAGCATACAGCATGGTCAGAGGTCAACAGTGAGATTTCTTTCCCTCTACCTCTGAGAGTGTCTCTGTATCAGCTTCTTTAGTTACAGAAACCAAAAGCAACTCTGGCTAACTTAAGCCAGACCAACAGGTCTGCTGGGGATGAAGCAGGGTGGATTTCTTGGAAAGATATGAGATTTCACAGAAGCAAAGGAAAAAGAGAAGAGCCAGGTTGGGGAAGTCAAGTGGCTCCAGGGATACCTGAGTCAGGAACTGTAAGTGCCCCTCTGGGATCCGGTCTTAGAGGGAACTTGGCTCCAATTTAGATTTCTTAAAGAAAGTTCTTGATTGTCTTAGTTTGCTTAGTGTACTCATCCCTTGGTGAAGGCAGGATGAGGGTGAGGGATGCCATGGTTCATTCCCAGGGAAAGTGGAGGCTGTCACCAGAACGGGAAAAGGATGCCAGTCAGGGAATATAACAGATATCCACTATAGTATTGCCTTGCTAACTTACCAGGTGGGTGGACTAGGAGATTTTAAACCTTCCTCTTCCTCTAAACTTTGGACTTTATGAGTCAAATAATGGCTGGGCACCCTTGTATGCCTTTACAAGTCTATAGATACATCTTATCAATTCTTTCCTTAGTGAGACAGTTTCAGTTTTAGATGCTTGGCTAGATAGGGTCTGAATAGAACCACCAATGTTTGCATGCTGGATATTTCCAATTGGCTTAGAGCAATGGAAAAGCTAGTGTTTAAAGAATAAAGCTATGAAAGAAATCTTCATAAAGATAACAGAAAGATACCAGTTTCATAGCTTTCCTGTAGCAGAAGGCTATTCCAGGAAATTAGCTTTGTTTAAAATACGTGGAATCTTTAGTTCTAGGGATTTCTACTTGCCTTTCCATTTCAAGACCAAGAATGTACACTTTTAAGATTGTTAAAAATAGTTTTTCTGTCTCTGACCAGACAAAATGTTGACCAAAAAGTCAAGTCAAGTCAATTACGCAGAAGCTGCATAATTAGTCCATGTGTGAGTGGTGCGGCAGCTGCCACGAAGACATTCCCAGAGAGCCTGTGATGGTGTCCTTCATGGGCCCCAGGCAGCCCGGGTCTCTGGCTTCGGAGGCTCTGGCAGCAGTCTTCACTTGCCTTTTTACAGTAATAACAGATGGTTGGCACCAACTGATGTTTGCCACCATAAGTTTCTTTCTACTCAAGACCATAAGATACTTTTTGGCTGTGTTCTGGCTTCATCGTGGAACTTTTTCTCCTTCATTAAAGATGGGCAGGATCCTAGTGATTTGAGCTCTGGCTTTGCTTTGGGAAGTAAATTTCGAGGAAGAATGGAGTGTGTGCCTTTGATTTCTAACCTTTCTTTTTACTTGTGTGTGACTCAAACTGAAATTATAGCCTTCTGTTATTTTCTCCTTGAATGATTTTCGACCTGCTTCTAACAAATAGGGAAAATAAACTAACCAGCAGGAGAAAACCAGTGTCAACATTAGAAAAACATGTGTAAGAGCAAATGGAAAACCAACATCCACGACTCATAAAAATTAATGGCAGGGTGTGGCACGCAGCTGCCCACTGATGAGAAGAAAGCTATATTATGAACTGGTGGGGAATTAACTATTGTAAGAGGAGAAGCAGAGTAATACTGATTTGACCTGGTAACATCAGTGGAGGTATGGCAGGGAAAGAAAGAAATATTTAAGCATTTCCCCGAGAGCCAGTGGCTTTTCTTGATACATAGATATTTTTTACCATGGAAATACTCATTCAGGGATGATTGCAGTGGTTAGGTTATGACAATAGATGCCAGTGAGATAGGGAAACTAGAGTGTTGTAAGAAATTGGAGATTTAGATTTGAGACATCTTGAAGTGCTCTAAGAGGTTCTCATTATAGGAACTTGGATGGGAAATCAGAATTCTATTCATTTATGAACACCAGACACATTTAAATGATGTAAGTCAAAGGTGAAAAAACAGTGAAACAAGGAAAGGTGAAAGAAAGCTGGTTATCAGACACACCATATATCACTTCTGCTTATATTCATTGGCCAAACAAGTCATGTGGGCAAACAGATCATCAGTGGGGTGGGAAATATGTTCTTCCTACCAGGAGGGCTTGGTGAACACACGCGGCACATACTGTAAACAAATATTCAATCGACCATATTACTAACACAATTTTGTTTAGTTATCATAGATTTTCAGTTTATTTCTTCTTTATTTTTAATTTTTTACTTTTATTGAGATACAACTGAAATACAACATTGTGTAAAGTTAAGGTGTACAATGTGATCATTTGATCTATGTATATTGTGAAATGTTTATTGCAATAAAATTAGTTAACACATCCTTTACCTCAAACAATTACTATTCTGTTGCTGTTATGGTGAGAAAATTAAAGCTCTATTCTCATAGCAACTTTCGAGTATACAATCCAATATTATTAACTAGAGTTGCCATGCTATCCTTTAGATCTCTAAAACTTTTTCATTTTGTAACAACTAAAAGTTTGTACTCTTTGATAAATATTTCCCCAATTTCCCTACCCTTCAGCTCCGGGTAACCACCATTCTACTCTGTTTCCATGAGCTCAGTGAACTCCATATATAAGTGAGATTATGCAGTATTTGTCTTTCTGACTTACTCCAATTAAATAAATGAAGGATGGTGGTCAAGGTCCATCCATGTTGTCTCATGGCAGGATTTCCTACTTTTTAATGGCTGAGTAATATTTCACTCTGTGTATGTATGTTTGTGTGTGCTTCTTTATCCATTCATCCATTAATGGATGCTTAGGTCTTGGCTATTGTGCATAATGCTTCTATGAACATGATAGTGTAGATATCCCTCCATACTTATTTCCATAGTGGCTGTACCAATTTACATTCTCAACAATAGTATACTAGAGTTCTTTTTTCTCCACATCCTTACCAGCATTTCTTATCTCTTGTCTATTTGATAAAAGGCATCCTAGCAGGTGTGAAGTGATGATATCTCATTGTAGTTTTGATTTGCATTTCCTTGATGATTAGTGATGTTGAATGCCTTTTCATGTACTTGTTGGCCATTTGTATGTCTTCTTTGAAGAACTGTCCATTCAATTTCTCTTTCCATTTTCTTTTTTTTTTTTAATTAAAAAAATGTTTACTTATTTTTGAGAGAGAGAGGGAGACAGAGTGTGAGCAGGTGAGGGGCAGAGAGCGATGGAAAGTAGGCCCCATGCAGGGCTTGAACTCACGAACCATGAGATCATGATCTGAGCTGAAGTAGGACGCTTAACCAACTGAGCCACCCAGGTGTATTCTATCCTTTTAATGCTCTGTTGAATTTGTTAGTATTTTGTTGAGAATTTTTGCATCTATTTTTGACAGAGATATTGTCCTGCAGTTTTCTTTTCTGGTAGAATCCTTATCTGGTTTTGGTATCTGGATAATTCTGGGCTGTAAAGTAAGGTAGGGAATTTTCCCTCCTTTTCAATTTTGGGAAGAATTTGAAAAGAATCGGCATTGATTTATTTTTCTAGTGTTTTGTAGAATTCACCTGTGAAGCCATCTGGTCCTCGGCCTTTCTTTGTTGGGAGGTTTTTGATTACTGTTTTGATTCCTAGCTCATTATTGGTCTGTTCAGATTTTCTTTTTCTATGTGATTCAGCCTGGGTAAGTTGTATGTTTCTAGGAATTTCTCTTCATGTAAAACTGTTGATCTCTGTTGGGGGACAAAGACTTGGGTCTCCTACTTTACATCTTGGTTATGTCTAGCAAACTTGTCACTTCATCCAAGTTTTCAAATTTATTAAAATAAAGATTTTCACACTATTCTCTTATTTTGTCTTAAAGTTTGACTGTATATCTACTTTGTACAGTCCCCTACTATTTGATTTATGCCTTCTGTTTTTCCTATGATTAATTTTCCCGGAATTTTACCTACTGGCTTTCAAATTAAAGGGTTTTGTGGTTCTCCCCTATGATACTTCTGATTTCTGTTTTACACATTAAGTCGCCCTTATCTTTATTGTTTCAGCCTAGTCTACTCAGACTTATACTTTTTCTAATTCCTTAAGTCAATATGTAACTAGTCAATTTTCACTTTCCCCTATGTAAACATTTAGCATTACATTTCCCTTATTTATTGTCTCTAACAAATTTCTGTATGTAATAGTTTTACTATTACTCAGTTCTAAATATTTTATAATTTTCATTTGACTTCTTTTATCTTTGGGTTTGAAAACATATTATTAAAATTTCTGAGCAGATTATCACTTTTTTTGTTTCCTAACTTGATTCAATTTCTAACTTAAATTTATTTCATTTGATTATTATATTATGATACTTAATATTTTGATATGTGTGGACTCTTGCTTTATGGTCTGATACAAGGTCAATTTTTTGTAAGAAGAGTGGACATTCTATAATTGCTAAATGTAGTATTTTAAATATGTACCTTTATTCAACATTGTTAATTGTGTTTTATACATATTCTATATTTTTAATTATTTTGTCTGTAAATTATCATTTCTGATAGAAATGTATTCAAATCACTCACTGTAAATCTGGACTTAAGAATTTCTCCTCATAACTTTCATTTTTAGGGGTGCCTAGGTGGCTCAGTTAGTTAAGTGTCCAACTCTTGATCAGCTTAGCTCATGATCTCATGGTTGTGAGATCAAGTCCTGCATTGGTTTTTGAGCATGGAGCCTGCTTTGAATTCTCTCTCTTCCAATCTCAAAATAAATAAATAAACATTAAAACAAATAATTGTTATTTAAAAATGTATTTTGCATCTATGTTATAACTTGCATATAAATTAGGATTGTTGTAGTTCTTTGGTGAACTATACTTTTTGTCATTAGGCAGTAACTCTTTCCTTTGATAATGTTCTTTGACTTAAAATATATTTTGTCTAATATTAATATAGCTTCCCTAGTCTTATTTTACTTAACACTCTGTGGGACATATTTTTCATAATTTTATTTCCAATTTTTTATGTTTTCAAAAATGTTTTAGGGCTTTTTTATTGTAGCTGGATTTTGTTTTTGTTTTCAAGCTGAAAATTTCTATCTTTTGGTTTAATTGATTTAGTCCATTTACATTTATTGTGACTGTTAACACATTTGGTTTTTTCCCCCAACAACTTAATTTTGTATTACTTTGTTTATTTGCTTGTTTATTGGAGGTAGAGTAAATTAGAATCCAAATCTGTGTGAAGGTAAATTGATGATTATGAGAAATCACCTGGGCTAAAACATACAGTCTTACTTTTCATCTTCTTTGTCACTATGCAGAGTTTTCTTCCAATCCATCTTTTCATTAAGTGTGTGCCTTTTTAGGACCATAAGCATAATGTATGTTATTTAGTTCTTGTTTTCTCATTTTGGCCCAATGTTTTCTTTTCTGTCCTGGTTTGGCTGCTAAAATCCAAATCCCTATGTGCTTGGCAAATGCTTCGAAGGTCATGAAGGTCTATTCTAATCTTCAGCTTTCTCTTTGTTTTTTAGCCCCCAGACATTTTCTTATTTTAAGTTCAGCTATAAACTTAAAAGGACATGTGATAGATTTTACCCACCACCTTTCCGGGTGTTTTGAGATAAAAAGTATTTCTTTAGGATACCTTATATGCTCATATTGCTGGAAATGGAACTGCTACCAGTTTTTTTTTCTTTTTAATTGGAAGGATATCAGTGCTTCTCATCTTTATGCTTCCTGTTCCCTGGGTATATACATCCTTTAAACTCCTCTACTCCAGCTGCAGCTGCAGGATCTTTAAAAAAACAGATCTGGCACATCATACCAACCTTTCCCATGCATTTAACCAAACAAGAATTTGTATATGTACTTGTTCACTTATGAAAAGATCTTTACGTGTTTCTAATATTGGTATGAATTTATATTTTAGCACCACCACTTAAGCTGTGATATACATTTTATTTTTCCAGATGAGTAATATTGGAATGTTACCAAAGTCTGAACCACACATTTTTAAAAACAAAGATATTTTAATAAATTAAGACAAGTATGCTTTGCTTTTCCAGTTTGCCAAAGCTTAAATCTGATTAGAAATCTGGAGGATTTGTGGTTCCTGTTGTATTCAAGTTGCAAATGTGATGACTGGTAACAACTATTCTAGTTTGTATGCATGGTGGGATAAGTCATTTTTGTTGCAATTTGAGAATTTAGCAATAATTTTTTAATGCTCAACTTTACATGAAACTTTAAGATGCAATCTGAGTGACACGTATAGTAATTCATACTTAAGACCAAGTAACACCAAGTATAGTAATTCATATTGACGAGGAAGTGTAGAATCAAATGAACATGCTGACTTTATCAGTAAGTGGCTAAATGTAGACTGGAGGTCTATAACCACAAAGTTGTCAACCTTCCTTTGTGACATTACAGTATCAGGTTTGACCTTTAACAGTTACATCATAGTATAAGCTTTTTAAACAATCAAGCATTAGCAGGTACAGCAACAGTTACAAGGCCAAGCACAGATTCTGACCACTGAATAGTACCAATAACTGTGACTTTAGTTATTATTTATTGAGTGGATGCTTTGTGCCAATAACTCAACATATGATATTGCTTTCCTTTCTGTAACTCTTCAGATAAGGAAAGAGGCTTAGGAAAGGTTAGTAATGTGCTGCCTTTCCTGCAGAACTTCTTTTTCTAAAATGGCCACATTTTGGGGAGATAAAAGCACATGACAGAATCTAATCAAGATATTATTAATGTACTTTCTGACTCTACAGAGTTGAATGTATAATTATAAACTTTGAAAGATGCCGATTGGCTAAGGGATGATAAAATAACTTTGGAAGTTTATATAACTACATAGCTGTTACCATAGAGTGTTACCATGGCCACGGTTAGATGTTCACCCAAGTTCATCTACTATTTTCCTTGAAAACTCATAACATGATCGGAATTTCACTATGTGCCAAACTAGTACTAAAAAAGTAGAATTTAGAAAGTTTATGATTGCTGCATAACATAGTGTTAGGATTATCTTAGCAGATACGAATAGGTACATTTCTTCCTTAGACATTCAGTGTTTGTTTAGATATGTATTTACGTAAGCTCTGCAGATAATTTGGATGCAATGGTTGGATGGCTGACAAGTCATCTAGCATACAGTATTTCATGCTTTCAGACAGGATCTCTTCATTGTAAACATTAGGTGTGGAAAGTAAATACAATTTCATTTAGCACTAATATGAAGTGACATTTCTTTGTGTAATCTGAAGAAGCCAAGCCTGTGAAAACTGATATTAACTTCTAATTGATTAATGGTTCTGATGTCCCCTGCCATTTCCAAAAATACAATATAGAAACTTATAAGCAAGCTCAGGTTCTGAAGATTATATATTTTGTGCTTGTCAGTTAAATAAGGTGTGATCAGATCGGAGAATCTGGCAAGATGGTGGAGAAGTAGGGAGCTCCATACATTTCACTCGCCCCCATCTCTCAAACAGAGAAGGCCTGAAGCCATAGGAACCTTTACAGAATTGCAGGAGTTTGGGAGGAAAAGGAGACAGAGTCCGCAGAGAAAATAACCTTATAAGTGCATGAGTGTGAACTGGGGAAGATAAAAATGGGCCGGGACCCGGAGACACGGAGGGAGGAGAGGGAGTCCCCTTTGCGGGGAGCCCTGGTGAGTTGAGGGGAAAAGAGCGAGCAGCTGAAACTGCTCAAAGAACTATCCCTGTCCCTGGAGAAGACAAAAACCTTGGCTCAGGACAGAGAGTGATCCGGTTTCCAGCTGTGGTGCTGACTTTGAGCTGGATGCCCCGGTCCCAGGAGGCACCAGGAGAAACTGTTCCTCTGCTCTCCAGCTCAATCGGGAGGGGAAGCGGCGCAGCCTGAAACCGCTCCGCCACTCTTTCCCGGCTCAATCCCCAGTGGGGAAATGGCCAGCTTGAAACTGCTTGGAAGGACTTGGCTTGCAGAATTATATTTCGGTGGTATCAATAAAGCACGCAGACTAAGATCTGGAAACGAGGCGGGGCTTGGGACAGAGCACGGCCCACCTTGGCAACGCCCACAGTAGAGGGCAATTGGACCCAAAAGAGTGATTTGCAACGCCTGGTTCAAGTAGGGACTGGGGCGCTGCCATTTTTCTCCCCACAACCACCAAGGCAGGACATCAGGGAGGGGCCATGGGACACAGTGGAAGCTAAGACCCACCTACACCAAACCACATCCATCCCTGCTACAGAGCTGCTTTTTTTTTTTTTTTTTTAATTACCAGAGCCTGGGGCAAGACCAATAAGGATGCATTGCTATGATTAATTCTAGATCAATTCTTTCTATTCAGATATATTTTCCTTTGTCTCATTCGTATCCCTCCCCTGTGCTGGACTGGGCACTCTGGTCATTGGTTTGCTTAAACAGTCACATTTAATCCATTCTCTAGATGTATATTCTACAGCCCCATGACTACCTTTCTCTCTCTCTCACTCTGCAGTAATCAGACTACATGGTTTCTCTGAGTAACATTATCTTTGTTTCTTTCTCCTCACCTCTTACCATATTCTCCTCTTTCTCTCTCTGAATTAAGCCTCTTAGTCTCTCTACCTGGTTGTTGTCCAATTTTGCTTTCTCCCCACCCTGTCATTTCTCTCGTTGTATATGCTCTTCCATCAGCACTGCATACACTCTGCTCTTTATTTGTAGCTGGGAATTCTGGTTTTATGCTTTTAGACAGTTTTTTGTCTTTTGGGATTTTTTCCTTTTTATTTCCTTTTCTTCCTTTTTGTATTTTATTTTTTATTTTTATTATTTGTTTTTCCTCCTTCCTTTTTTTTTTTTCTTATTCCCTTCCAGTTTGCTTATTTGTTGGATTTGTCTATGCGTTTGTGTGCCTTTGTTCCCTGTGTGTTTGTCTGTTTTCTTTTCCAGGGCTACCTCATGAAACAAGCCAAAGTACACATGGTGGAGAGTCCTAAATACTACTATGAGTAGGAAAATAAAATAACCAAGGTCTCAACAAGAGAGACCAAGAGACACCATTCAAAGAACACTTCCTGAATGGACAGGCCCTGGACAGTCAAAGAGCCTTCTTTAGTACAGCAGTAATTGCAGGTGCAGAGTGCATAAACAGGCTTTTAAAACTAACAAGAGACAGAAAGTTAGCCAAAATGACAAAACAGAAGAACTCTGCTTTAAAGAAATTCCAGGAAGAAATGACAGCCAAAGAACTGCTCACCACGGATATAAGCAAGATACCTGAACAAAGATTTAGAACAATATTCAAAATTAATCACTGGGCTTGAAAAAGGCATGGAAGACATCAGAGAAACTATTGCTACAGAGACTATGGAGCTTAAAAATAGTTGTGATGAATTAAAAAATGCTCTAAAAGAGGTACATAATAAAATGGAGGCATCCAATACACGGATTGAAGAGGTAGAGAGGAGAATAGGTGAATTAGAAGACACAATTATAGAAAAAGAGGAAGCTGAGAAAAAGAGAGATAAACTGATCCAGGAACACAAAAGGAAAGTTTGAGAGCTGAGCGATACAATCCAATGGAACAATATCCGTATCATAGGAATTCCAGAAAAGGAAGAGAGAGGGAAAGGTGCTGAAGGAGTCCTTGAACAAATTATAGCTGACAACTTCCCCAATCTGGGGAAGGAAATAGACATTGAAATCGTAGAGATACAGAGAATTCCCCTCAGATGTAACTTGAATCAATCTTCCGCATGACATATCATAGTGAAACTGGCAACATATAAGGACAAAGAGAGAATTCTGAAAGCAGCTAGGGATAAAAGGCCCTAACATTCAAAGGGAAACCTATCAGAGTGGTGACAGACCTATCTACTGAAACTTGGCAGGCCAGAAAGGAATGGCAGGAAATCTTCAATGTGATGAACAGAAAAAATATGCAGCCAAGAATCCTCTATCCAGCAAGCCTGTCATTCAGAATAGAAGTAGAGATAAAAGTCTTCCCAAATAAACAAAAATTGAAAGAACTCGTCACCACTAAGCCAGCCCTACAAGAAATCCTGAGAGGGACTCTCTGAGGGAAATGTTGCAAGGAACACAAGGTACCAGAGACACCACCACAAGCATGGATTCTACAAAGAACACAATGACTCTAAACCCATATTTTTCAATAATAACACTGAACGTAAAGAGACTAAATGATCCAATAAAAAGTCATAGACTAGCAGGATCAATAAAGAAACAAAAGCCATCTATTTGCTGTCTACAAGAAACTCATTTTAGACTGGAGGACACCTTCAGATTGAAAGTAAGGGGATGGAGAAATATCTATCATGCTACTGGAAGTCAAAAGAAAGCTGGAGTTGCTATACTTACATAGGACAAACTGGACTTTAAAGTAAAGGCAGTAACAAGAGATGAAGAAGGGCATTATATAATAATTTACAGGGTCTATCCAGTCTATCCATCAGGAAGAGCTAACAATTATAAATGTCTGCGCACCGAATATGGAAGCACCTAAATACATAAAACAATTAATCACAAACAGAATCAATCTTATGGATAAGAATGTGTTAATAGCAGGGGACTTTAATACTCCACTTACAGCAATGGATAGATCAACTAGACAGAAAATCACTAAAGACACGGACTTGAATGACACATTGGACCAGATGGATTTGACAGATATATCTAGAACTCTACATCCTGAAGCCACGGAATTCACTTTCTTCTCAAGTGCACATGGCACATTCTCCCAAGATAGATCACATACTGGGACATAAAGCAGCTCTCAGTAAATATAAAAGAATTGAAATTATACCATGCACACTTTCAGATCACAATGCTATGAAACTTGAAATCAATCATAGGAAGAAGTCTGGAAAACCTCTGAAAACATGGAGGTTCAAGAACACCCTACAAAAGAACGAATGGGTCAATCAGGCAATTAGAGAAGAAATTTTAAAAATATACGGAAACAAATGAAAATGAAAATACAAAAGTTCAAACTCTGTGGGATGTGGAAAGGCAGTCCTAAGAGGAAAGTACATTGTACTCCAGCCCTATTTCAAGAAATTAGAAAAAGCAAAGTATAAAATCTAACAGTGCACCTAAAGCAATTAGAGGGAGAGCAACAAGAGCACTCCAAACCCAGAGGGAGATGAGAAATAATAACAATCAGGGCAGAAATAAACAATGTAGAATCCAAAAAAACAGTTGGAACAGATCAATGAAACCAAGAGTTGGTTTTTTGAAAAAATAAACAAAATTGATAAACCTCTAGCTTTTCAAAAAGAAAAGAGAGAGCACCCAAATAGACAAAATCATGAATGAAAATGGATTTATTACAACCAACCCCTCAAAAATACAAGCAATTATCAGGGAATACTATGAAAAATTATATGCCAACAAAATGGACAACTTAGAAGAAATGGACAAATTCCTAAACACACACTCACTACCAAAATTCACACGGGAAGAGATAGAAAATCTGAACAGACCCATAACTAGTGAGGAAATCAAATTAGTTATCAAAAAACTCCCAACAAATAAGATCCTTGGGCCAGATGGCTTCCCTGGGGAATTCTACCAGACGTTTAAAACAGAACTAATACCAATTCTTCTCAAGCTATTCCAAAAAATAGAAAGTGAAGGAAAACTCCCATACTCATTTTATGAAGCCAGCATCACTCTGATTCCCAAGCCAGACAGAGACCCAGCTAAAAAAGAGAACTACAGGCCAATATCCTTGATGAATACGGATGCAAAAATCCTTAACAAGATACTTGCAAATCGAATCCAACAGCACATAAAAAGAATTATCTGCCATGATCAAGAGGGATTCATTCCTGGGTTACAGGGCTGGTTCAATATCCGCAAATCAATCAATGTGATATATCACATTAACAAAAGAAAAGATAAAAACCATATGATCCTGTCAATAGATGCAAAAAAGCATTTAACAAAATACAGCATCCCTTCTTAATAAAGACTCTCGAGAAAGTTGGGATGGAAGGAATTTACTTTTTTTTAAAATGAATGTTTTCATTTATTTCTTAGAGAGAAACAGCATGAGCAGGGGAGGGTCAGAGAAAGAAGAAGACACAGAATCTGAAGCAGGCTCCAGGCTCTGAGCTAGCTGCCAGCACAGAGCCTGACGCGGGGCTCGAATCCATGAACTGTGAGATCATGACCTGAGCTAAAGTCAGATGCTTAACCCACTGAGCCACCCAGGTGCCCATAGAAGGAACTAACTTAAATATCATAAAAGCCATTTATGAGAAGCCCTCAGTTAACATCATCCTCAGTGGGGAAAAACTGAGATCTTTCCCCTTGATTCAGGAACACGACAGGGATGTCACTCTCACCACTGTTGTTTAACATAGTGCTGGAAGTCCTAGCATCAGCAATCAGGGAAATACAAACCAAAACTACACTGAGATACCACCTCACACTGATCAGAGTGGCTAAAATGAACAAATCAGGAGACTATAGATGCTGGTGAGGATGTGGAGAAACGGGCACCCTCCTACACTGCTGGTGGGAATGTAAACTCGTGCAGCCCCTCTGGAAAACAGTGTGGAGGTTCCTCAAAAAATTAACAATAGAACTCCCCTATGACCCAGCAGTAGCATTGCTAGGAATTTGCCCAAGGGATACAGGAGTGCTGATGCATAGGGGCACATATACCCCAATGTTCATAGCAGCACTCTCAGCAATAGCCAAAACACGAAAAGAGCCTAAGTGCCCATCAACGGACGAATGGATCAAGAAGATGTGGTTTATCTATACAATGGAATACTACATGGCAATGAGAAAGAATGAAATCTGGCCATGTGTAGCAAGATGGATGGAACTTGAGGATGTCATGCTGAGCGGAGTAAGTCAGGCAGAGAAGGACAGATACCAAATGTTTGCATGTATAGCAGGATTAGGAGGAACTTAATGGAGGACCATGGGGGAGGAGAAGGGGAAAAATAGATGGAGGGAAGCAAACCATAAGAAACTCTTGAATGCTGAGAACAAACTGAGGGCTGATGGGGTGGGGGAGAGGGGAAAGGAGGTGATGGGCATGGAGGACGGCAGTTGTTGGAATGAGGACTGGGTGTTATACGTAAACCAACTTGACAATAAACTAAGGGAAAAAAAGAAAATAAAAACTACTTATCATACATCTTTTATATCTTCAAAAAATAAAGTGTGATCACAGGATAATGAGAAAATTTCCATAGCTCTATTGAAAAAAATGAAAGTAAAATAATTTTCTTCACAGCCGTATCCCATACATATGACATATGTCTTTTTATTCACTTCATTTAGAAGTTATTTTGTGAAAGGTGACCTCGGTGGCTGCCCTGAGAAAAGCGATCACGGGATTCCCAGGCAGTTGATGTTAAAGCTTCCTCCATTTCTAGAATGTTCACAGAAAGACAGGGCCATTACAGTGGCCATATTTCATACTGTTGCAATCTCGGTTGGCTGTGCTTTTCTTGAAGACAGTCATATTAAGTACTGATAAACACTGACAGATCCTTTGAATACGTATTTCATTCTTGCCACATGAGGTGCTTTCATTCTTTCAATATCATGCAAGCCTGATGGCATCACTAACTGGTACTGTTGCTTTCCATTCAAGTCTGAATTAGGAAACTGTGTTCTGTCATATTAGGGATGCCTTTAACACTGACATATTGTACTCCTTGGCACAACTGGTCATTTGATGAACGCTTTTCCTGTAATGAATGCTGAAATGCCACAGGTGAAAACCTGTCTCCTTTATCATGGTAACCCTAAATTGGACCATTCTTTGCTTTTTGAACAAAAATGTTTCTGCACTACTTGAAGGTGAGACTTGCAAATACCATGTGAGCAATGGGAAGCATTACACATAGGTTCTATCTTGTGCATATATATCTATTGGCCAGTCTTCTGAAATTTCCGCACAAAATTCCTCCTACATGGCATTCATTTTTCTTCTTTCTACAAATGTATTCAGCAGGGAGAAAACTGCACACCTTACAGCAAAGTACCAAAGCACAATTTATCTATCTATTTATTTATTTTTATTTATTTATTTAAAAATGTTTATTTTTGAGAGAGAGAGCGAGAGTGAGCAGTAAGCAGGGGAGAGGCAGAGAGACAGAGAGGGAGACACAGAATCTGACATAGGCTCTAGGCTGTCAGCACAGAGCCTGACCTGGGGCTCAAACTCACAAACTGAGATCATGACCTGAGCTAAAGTTGGACGCTTAACCAAATGAGCCACCCATGTGCCCCAGGACAATTTACATCATGCTTTCTTTCAAAATCTAACTGACAGTCTGTGTGCTCTCCACTTTCTTTTGCTGAGCCATACTCCCCACTCCCCATTTCCTCACCAATTGGTTATCACACTGCTCTTCTACAGCACTGACCATGGACATGCCATAGAAACATTCCAAGCAACTGCATACCCTGTCAAAATCATCATGAAAACAATCAGGTGAGTTTGATCTCCCTATAACATACTTCTCCAGACTACATGTATAGTATCACTTATTCTGCGTCATACCAGTGAAATGACCTATTTCATGAGCAACCAAAACAGCCTCTAATACCATACTCAGTACTCACTGAGAAATGCAGTTGTTAAAAAAGGTTTCATCCTCAGAGTCCATATTGGCTAATCCCAAAGAATGCTCGTAAACATGATATGCAAAAAATGCACAAGGTCATAATGAGGTTTAGGAAACTAATGTTTTATTTGCCGGTCTTGGAATGCTATGAAAATCAATTCTTTTGTGTCAATATTTATTGGATTTGGTTCTGTCTGTATTTCCATAGCAGACAACAGGGATAATAGGATATATCCAAAACGTAATAATCAATGTTCCTCTCACACTCAGATGCACTGTGACCTGTATTTGTACTTTACTGTATATTCCTATTCCCAGTCCTAAATACAAAATGAGCACTGGGGAACAAAAAAAAAAAGGAAGACTAGAGAGCTCTGAGGCTAACATGGAAGGGCTCCAGGAAGGTCCTGAACCCTAAAGGAAGAGGGCACATTAGAGAAATTGAAAGTCAGCGAGAGAGCAGGAAACACCTTCATGCTAATCAGTAAGAAGTTGGTCTCCTTGATACACATACATAATTGTTTTGTCATTTTCAGAAGACTGAAATATCTCCTTTGCTGTCTTTATTTCTGTCACTTCCATTTTTTAAAATCATAACTGAGAATATTTCTTAGCTTCCTTTGGGTCACATTCGATGGAACACTTGGGTTTGGATTTAAATGTGAGTCTAAAACAACGTTTTTATGAACTCAGAAAAAAATGTGAAGGGAAAATTTCTTATTCAGGATTCAAACCTGTCAAACTCTTGATCATTGCTTATGTAGAGATGATTGGGTTTAGGCAGATGCAATTTTAAAAACAATTATTCCCATATTAAAGAGAACTTTTAGAAATAAATTTTATGTATATTTCTCAGTGTAACCAATGTTACAAGTCAAACTAATCGAAAGGAATGGCAACACCAATTATGGGAAGGCAAAGAGCCTTCTTTCTGAATGCTCACATAGGAGATGCCACCTTCTTTCTACTACTTTTCTCACTAAATATCAGAATGAGAGTCCTATATATGCTGGCTATTTGTAGTCTCATAATAACCCTCCAAAGGAAATTCAGCTGGCATCAGGTAGTCATTTGTCATCCGAATCTAATACTTTTTCTCTATCCTGCCAAATCATTCTGATGTGTCCTACTTGGTGAAAGGGGAACTGTAAATACCATTGCCATCCATCACTGCCGCAAATCACTGAAGTGGGATCCCTCCGTGTGTGTTTATCTAGCAACCAAAGTTGTGTTGCTAGTGTGAAGGTTGCCGTACATGAACCCATCAATCATCGGGCAGGACCTTACAGCCTCACCATCAGGACTGAGATCCAGTAAACATCTTAAACTCTTCCCTGGTTCTATGAGAGTTCATATAAAGCAAAACAGAGAAGACACCCTCTCCCAGCCCTTAACTATATGAAAACCAAGCCCACCCCCTATTCTGATCATCCAGCAAGAGCCATAGGTCTGTAAAAATATTTTGAAAAATTAAAAAAAGATATGCTATTTTTTTTACTACTATCATTTCAGGGTCATCTATATAATAACAGATATCAGGTATCCTCTAGATAAATTGCACTGTGTAAATTGTTGCATTGACCTAGGATTAAATAATTCTAATTTTAGCCTAAATCCTATTTCTTCTTGTAATATAGAACTTGTGCCTCTCATTTAACTACATTACATGCCTGCTCAAATGACATTTAAATCATGTTACTCTCTTCCTCAGAACCACTCAGGGGTTCTCATAACTTACAGGTTGCACGATAAAGTCTGAATTTCTTAGCATGGCCCAAGGCTCCTTATCATCCTTCTTTATGAATATCATCTCTACGTTCTCCTTTTTAGGATGCTCTTCGTTCCACATGTTGCCTTTTCCACCCTTGGAAGCCTTCATACTTAACGTATTTATCACTTGTTTGTGTAGTATACATCAAAAATTTGTCACTTGTCATGAATGCCTCGCACTTTGGTGTTTTTAGAAAATGTGTGCACATCATCCCTGTAGAGAAGGCACCAACCGTGTCAGGGATTTTTGGTATTCCTCACAGTAACTCGAATACTCTAGGTGTGTGTTAAGTAAGTAGTGATGATACCAAGGGTCAGCAGTGTGCTTAGTTCGTCATTCTGTATACACTAGAGGAATGCTGAGTTGCAGTAGGTCAACATCAGCCAACACTTCTTTTCCTTCTTTCTCTATTACCTGAGTGTTACACATCAGTTATATTAATATGCGCCTAGTTATTTGGTAAACAACACCTTTCCCTTCAAGTATTAATAGACCATTAATGCATACATTTAAAATAACAAATGTCCTTAGTGTGGTACACATCTTGGTGACACTGGTCACTAGATGGCACACCACAAGTCCCTGTGAGGCAGCTCTACAAGCTAACCTATTATTTGAAAAAGGACTGCAAAGATTCAGAGCAATGTGGTTTGGGAAAAATTATATCAGAAGCAATATTCAGTAAGTGTGTTTCAAAGGAAAAGTTAGATTTAGAAGGCATTAACCTATATAACACATGTGAAGGTAAACTATAAGGGGAGTCAGTCCTTCAATAGATAACTATTTTTTTAAAAAAAGGACACTAGGTACTAGACACTGTGTCAGGTCCTGAGGGAGACAGCATGATGATAAAACCTGGGGCCTGGCTGGGGTTTACCAGAGGAGCTAAGAGCATAAGCCTTCACTCTACCTTCCAAATGGTACTTAAAGAATAAACCTGATGAACGAATAGGAGATTGTCTAACTCCTGTGGAAGAAAGTAGAAGAACAGACAAATGAAAAATTCACGTGAGCTGCAATGTATTTAAACATCAGTGAAAAGAGTTTTCTACATTCATATGCCCAAAGTCAGCATGAAATATCACTGAAGATTTACGCTGATTTGAGACTGCAAGTACACAGGACTCCATAGTTGTCTGGGCAGAACTTTAATCACACGTACCTGATGTAATCTGTACACAAGACGTAAACAACTCGCAGTACAGTGAATTTGAAGTCAAATGTCCAAACGCACATGGTGATATTTGCGGTGGCTTCTGAGGTATGGAAACAAAACTATCCAGAAGGAAACGTTTCATTCCTCTACTCCATACTATATTCGTAGAGGCAAATGATCTCTACATCTTCCATCACATGATGACCTCACACCAGGGCCTCTCTGCAACTAGCCCTCTGTTTTTGTACAAATGCCAGGTTTTCAGGTTTCTCAGGGCCCCAGTATCCTTATGTGAATGATTCTTGATGTTCCCTTGTGGTTACTAGGTTAAAATGTCCACTGTCCATTGCTTTTATATTCAAAAGCAACTTACTCCTAATTTACTACCCATCTAATTCTGTTTTCTCTCTTTGCCATCTCCCCAAAGTATCTGATTTCCAGTTATCCCTAACAGTATGGTAATTGTTATAACCCATTCTTAAAGAAACTCAAAAAGTTGTTAAATTTTTCCATCATAGAAATATGGACATTTTTATGGAAATGTGGAAATTCAAGCAGAAAAAATTTTAAATGGTCATTCTTTCACCCCATATTAGTATATTTCCTGCCAGTCCTTTCAATAAACACAATTTTTCAATCATGATAAATCTTTGCAGGTTTTTGTTATATTTAACAAAAAATATATATTTTTGGCATTTTGATGAACTCTTGATCAAAGCATGCCTGCATCGTCCAGTTTATGAATGCTAATGTCCCAGAAATACAGCTCTGCAATCATGACACTGGTTTGTCTTCCTGGCATACAGTAAGGTTATATTTATACGCTTCCCTTTACAGCTCAGTGTGGCCTATGTGACCGAGTTCAAGCTGATGAGAAGGGAGCAGAAGCAAGCCTCTGGTAGGCCTGACCTCATATCCAGCACAATATGTTAGCTTTCTGTTCTATTCTCTTGAAAGCCAAATATTCCAAATATCACAGCTGTAAATTCATGATAGAGAGGGTCTGGAGCTCTGAGTCACTGCTCAGAGAAAAGCTGACAAGGGGAGCCCCTTAACTACACTGGACTGAGCCATTTTAGTGTTAAGCCACTGAAATGTGAAGGCTATCTATTAATATGGCATAACTTGGCCTATCCTTACACACATGACTATTTGGGGTAATTGTTCTAAACATTTTTTTTTTTGGTACTATAAATCACAATATGATGATTATCTTTTGCATTGGATTTTTTTTCCTTCTATTTTGGATTATTCCCTTTAGATAGATTTCCAGAGGTAAAATTTTTGATATAGGATATAAACTTCAACACATACTTGTAGCCTATTTATATCATACTTTTCTCACATAATTCCATATTACATTTATGTAATAACTAATTATGATTGGGTCTCTTACTACTATGAGATTGCAAGTTCCTCAAAGGCTGAGTCAGTTTTTTATCACCTTTTGTATTGCCTACTCCCTAGCACAGGTCTTTCATGCAGTAGCACGGAAGCACCTGTAGTACATGAAGGAGTGGATATGGATCATTAAATGAAAGCTGTGCTGTAGTCATTCTCACAATTTTGGCATTGGTGAGGGAAAATTCTATCTCTAGAAGCTTACTATAGCACTTTTTTTCTCTTTCAGAAGCAGCTTAAGGCTAATGCTTTGACTAGTAGGCATTCAGGGCTTGGGTGAAAGCATTTTCAAAATTACAGATGAGACAGTTCATTCTTCCCACTGTCATTCCTCTGACTTGAGCTTTGGCTATATCTTTTTTTATGTTCACTAAAGACTGTATCTACATGATGTAATAATATTAAAAGGAATGTGTTTTACATTATTTGAATATTCAGATTATTCAAATAATTGGATGGCTAATACAGATCAACTGTTTAGTATATGTTCATGATATCCTAAACAGAAGAATCTTACCAATGGCTATATTAATGAGTGGTCAAATTTCATTTTAATGAAAGAGTGATCCGTTTTATAGCCATAATATTGTAGTTGTTCTATTAGTGCAGATATAAAGTAAATGCTTACTGAACAGATCTAAATATATCATAGGTCAATTTATACTTCTATGTTCTTTAGGCACATAGTAATATATGTGGCAAACATCAATCAGTTATACATTTGTTTAAGTTTATTTTGAGAGAGAGAGAGAGAGAGAGAGAGAGAGAGAAAGAGCATGCATGTCTGTGAGCAGGGGAGGGGCAGAAACAGAGGGAGAATCCCAAGCAGGCTCTGCAATGTCAGCGGAGAGCCAGATGTGAGGCTTCAACTCAGGAACCATTAGATCCTGACCTGAGCTGAAATCAAGAGCTGGGCGCTTAACCAACTGAGCCACCCAGGCACTCACATCAATCCCATTTTTATGTAGAGACTGACCTTGTTCATGAGGAGAGACACATCTTCTACACAGATGGGAGGGAAGGAAGAAGGGAGAAGTATGGATGAAGATACATTCCTAAGTGTATTTGTGAGGGGCCAGAAGGCAGACAGAGTGCCAGCCTGGTGTCTTCTATGCTTTCTGTGTGGCAGGAGATAAGGTCATTGTTGAATGTTAGAGAGGCAGTGGTCATCCCACTTGCTGTCCTGGGAGCCTCCTCTCACCCCACCTTTGGGACTTGGCCTCTTTTTTTGCTCTTTTATCTTCAATGCTTTTATCCCTCTTAGTTTCTTTGTTTAGCCTGTAAACAAGCTCAAGATTCATTCCTCCCTCCAAAAGTTCCCTTGACTCTCATCCTCTCACTTCTTTGTCAAAACCCTTCACGGCCTCTCCGTATTTTTTTGATTTGCTTGTCCTATTTGACTTTTCTTTTCTTTTCGAATTGTTCTCAGACATCGTTCCCCAGATTCTATGCTCTTCTCCTCATTCACTGTTGGTGTCAGCATCTTTGAATGCAGGTGTCTCCATTTTAGCTACTGTCCTAAATAAGCTTTGCATGGAATACTATGTATTGAGTATAATTAACATGCTCTCCTCCTTTCAGAAATCTTTTGTCAGCGGCCCCACCACCCTTCCTCTGCAATGAATTAAACTCAACCCTACAAACTAAAGTGATAGATTTATATCCCACAAAAAATATATGCAATTCAAAATAAATCTTTTTTTTAACTTTTTTTTTAATTTCTAGGAGAGAGAGAGAGAGAGAGAGAGAGACAGCGTGAGCAGGGGAGGGTCAGAGAGAGGAGATACAGACTCTGAAACAGGCTCCAGGCTCTGAGCTGGCAGTCAGCACAGAGCCCGACGCGGGGCTCGAACCCACGAACCGCGAGATCATGACCTAAGCGAAAGTCGGACGCTTAACCGACTAAGCCACCCAGGCGCCCCTCAAAATAAATCTTATTCCACTGTATAATATACTAAAGTACATCTAGGACCAGACAGATGAAAATATTTATCACATTATTTTTTACTGCGCTTGGTACATGGGATCAGAGTACTTCACACTCAGGAGGAAGCCATAAAAACAAGCACCAGGCCATCAGCTCCAACTGCTGTTGTAAGGAAACTGTTTTTCCCTGGGACACATGATATAGGTCTAAGACAGTAGGAAACCCGAAAAAATGTTAAAGTAAGGAGAGACTGTTCTCATCATAGTATGAAATGCAGTGGCATCCACCAGACTTGACTTTATGAAGTTTACTCACAGGAAAGATAAAGTTGTCTCGTCTTGGATGACCATTTCAAACTGGTCAGAATTCTGGGATAAAAAATTAAAAGGAACGTGAAGATTCTTCAAAGGCATGTCTGAGAAAACACTGGGAACCTACCGGCGTTTTAAATTCAGAACGTAGAAGGTGTTGAAGTCTTGGACAATCTGTTTACTTGATAATGTTTGAGCTGTGAAAGTCATGAGTAATTTCCTGACCTCACACAGTGCTGATGATATCATCCTGCTTTCATTTTCACTCTTCAGTGATGATAATATAATAGGACTTTAATCACTTTGCCTTAAAAAAAAAAACTCTTCTTTAATTCTTCTAATTGCCATGATTACTCAAAAATTCTGTAGAAAACCAATTTCTTTAAAATATCTTATAGATGAAAAACCTTGGAATAGAGTCATAGGGACTCTATTGATATTAGGAAGGCTACGTGAATCAATGCATTAATATTTATTAAAGTTTCCTAAAAAACCAGGAAGAAAATTGTGGTGTTGATAGGTAAAATTCAACTTAGTAATTTCTCTTTAGATTTTATTATTTGTATTAAGAGACCACCACAGTGGGATTCCTTTAAATGAAGCCTGTGAAATATTCAAATAGAAATAGTGAATAAGCCAAGAGGTTCTTAACAATAAGTATGCTATAGAATTATCAAAGGAGTAGGTTTCCCTGGGTTGGTGCCACCTCTGGACATTTTAATTTAACAGATCTGGAAGTCTATGTTTTTTGTTTTTTTAAAAAAAAAAAAGTTCCTGAGCACTGGGTGTTATATGGAAACCAGCTTGACAATAAACTATTTGTAACAACAACAACAACAAAAAGTTCCATAGGAGATTCTGATGGGCATCCCTGCTTGGGAACTTCCAGGCTTTGTTGGATATTTCCTGTGCACTGGGACAGCACTGAAGATTAACAAGTGAGAAAACTGTGAGAAGAAGCAGGGAGCAAAATATTCAGGTCAGAACATAGAACACTGGCAAGTTTTCACTGTGGAATGTAAAGGTGTATGCAAAATATTGTCAACATGACAGCAATAAATGAATAAATTGGTCTACTGCATTGGTTCCTAAGCTTTTTCATTCCACGATGTGTCTTTTTTCTGACTTGGGTATATCCCAATTTAGTGTGAAAAAAGCCCAACATGTATACAGACAAAACTGGACCTGTACCACCTGGCCATTAATGAGGCACATCACTGCATCTATCATTTAGGATTCATAATTGCAAGGAAATAAACATACCCCAGCTGATTTAAGTAGAAAGGCAAGTTACTGAAAACCTATTGGAATCCTAGGAAAGCTAGAGAATAAGACTGGGCAATTAAGCAAGAAATGGGGGAGGCTAGGCAGTCAAAGCCATGTTCAAGAACTGCTTATGGGGTCTCCTTTCTCCTTCTTCTCTGTGGCACCAGCACCCAGATTCGGAGTCTGGGGTGGAGACATATGGTCACAAAATACAGGTCAAGTGCTTACATCCATGCCAAATCAGAGGCTGGAAAATCAAGTATATGGATTTTCAGCCACCATGAGTAGGAGGTAGCTCTGAATTCCGCCCCCCCCGCCCCAAACTTCTATGGTATAAAAT
Organism: Proteles cristata cristata; assembly: GCA_017311185.1. Taxonomy (NCBI): domain Eukaryota; kingdom Metazoa; phylum Chordata; class Mammalia; order Carnivora; family Hyaenidae; genus Proteles; species Proteles cristata. Next base: position 49,148 of record JAESUZ010001888.1, on the reverse strand, counting down.
TCCTCGAACAGAAAGGAAGTTCACATACAGGGTAGAAAAAAAAGTGTACTATTATATTGTTTGAGGAGTATGGTTAGTGAGATTTTTCTGGTTAATTTGTAAGTTGATATGGTAAATGTTTCTGAAATATTAGTGCATTTTCTACTCCAATTAGTGTGGTGGGTTAATGTTCAAAACTGAGCTCTACAGTTCACAAGCATGTGATCTTGAGCAATTTATGACCTTATTTGACATTAACTTTCTTCATTTGTAAATGGTGATATCAATAACTCATACCTCTCAGGGTTGTAGCTCAAATAAATTGGTGCACGCTTAGCAATTTGAATGCTGAAAACACTAAATAATCATTAAACACTGTTACTATTCTTTTGGTGTTATGCTCATTATTTTTAGCTTTATACCCTATAGCTATTGATAAGAAGGTACAGGGGACTGTCCTGGAAATCAATTTCAACCATAATTGAAAGATACAAATATTGAATCTTGATTAAGGGTTAGTACTGTGCTGATATTTTATTATTTAATATGTGAAATTACTGATTGCTGGAATTCACATTTTCTGGTGGTAAGGTACCTAAGTTGCAATTCATTCATTCCCTTCATAAATATTTAAGGCATACTTACCATGTGTCAGGTAGTGGGAATACATGATTATTTAAACAAGGTCCCTGACTTCAAGGGAGTCCCAGTCAAGTGGGAGACACAGAAATAGAGAATTACAACACTGATGCCATTTCAGTACAAATGTGTAATTCCAAAAAGTGTCTAATTAGTATACTAAATTCACTGTAGTGATCCAGGATAAAACATAAAATTTTAAACACAAATGTATTTCACATGTAAATTGGCATGGATCATGATGCTGAGGGTCTTTAGTTTGATAAGTCAGATTGGTATTAACTTTGACCTTTTTTAAAATCTATTTTTTATTTTTTTATGTTTATTTATTTTTGAGAGAGAGAGCATGAGCAGGGGGAGGGGCAGAGAGAGGGAGACACAGAAACTGAAGCAAGCTCCAGGCACCTAACCGTCAGCACAGAGCCCAACGCAGGGCTCGAACTCACGAACCATGAGACAAAAGTTGGACGCTTAACTGACTGAGTCACTCAGGTGCCTTGACCTTTAATTTGTAATCATAATGTGATTTGCACTGATAGTTATTCAGCTTTGTAGCATGAAAATAGTGTGATCTGTAATGTCAGTGAATCCTGTCCATTTTTTTTCCTAGTCTGATTTCCTATTAAATCCTTCAGTATACCCTTAAATTCAGTCACGTTAGACTGTTATTTTCTAAACACATTATACTCGGTGCCTTTGCCTATGCCTTTGCTTACTCTGGAATTCTCTTCTCTGTCCGTCAAACTCTTGCTTATTCTCCAAGAGCCAGCTCAAATACCACTCCTTTGTTTAGTTTTTTCCAGTCCTTGAAGCCAAAATTTAGAGCTTTCCCCCTTAGAATTCCCAAGAACTTTGTTTATCCATTTACTATGGTATTCATTTTATTGTGACTTAGATTATAGTTATTGATTTATAATCTAACTTATCCATCAATCCTCATGCCTTCTTGAAGGCAGGGACCATATCATTTTTGTCTCAGTATCCCCTCAAGTACAGTATTTTGTTTGCATTTAACAGAGGAAAGGATTCCAACTCTAAAGGGCTTGTTGCATTAGAGAGGAAAACAGATGGAATTAAAAAAAAAGAACAAAACCAAGGCAGGGCCCTATTATACTCCCTGAGCAAAGGGAGTAGGAATGTGGGGTAGGGGAGGGCACAAGATGAGGCAAAATACTCTTGTGACACACATGTCCGGGAGTCAACACTGGGAACACAGGTCCAATAAAGATACTGCCCTTGTGACAGTCTTTTGGGCCATAGGGAATGACTAAATATTTAGACTCAGAAGTGGGGGTGGGAGGCACTGGTACATTTCTTGCCTCAGTTAGGAATTGAACTGATGGGAAAACTAGAGTTTCATTTAAGTTACTGGTGGGATGAACCAACGGGTCCTGCTAGAGGGGACCAGTATGTGGGATTTTAAGCAGGGTAGGGTGATATTTATTGCAGTGTTATAAGGAAAGAGATTTGGGGGCCATGCAGAACAGTGAAAGCTTAGATGTAGGCTATTGGAATAGTTTCAGAATGAGTAATCCAGTCCTAGATTAAAAAGAAGGCAGTGGAAATGGAAGGAAAGGACTGCAGTTTGAGACAAAATACAACTAAGATAGTTTGTATTCTGAAGCCAGTTTTTTTTTTTTGTTCTTCTTAAAACAATTCTTCAAAAATGGTTGTTGGGGTGCTTGGGTGGCTCAATTGGCTCAGTGTCTGACTTCAGCTCAGGTCACTATCTTGTAGTCAGTGAATTTGAGCGCAGCATTGGGCTCTGTGCTGACAGCTCAGAGCCTGGAGCCTGCTTTGGATTCTGTGTCTCCCTCTCTCTGCCCCTCCCCTGCTCACGCTCTCTTCCTCTCTGAAAAATAAACATTAAAAAAAATAATAAACATAAAAAAATTTAAAGAAGAAAGGAAAAGGGTTGTTAAATACCAACCAAACTGTTATTTAAATAATCATTCAAGAAAGTGTTTTATGGGTGGCACATGTAAAAATATTTACAAATATATTGTTATTTATTATATTGGATGGAAGGAACTGAGTCTTACGTCAGTTTTGTCATATACCTTACATAAGATCACACAATTATCTGACATGAAGCACACTGGGAGGCAAAGCTCTGTTTCTGAGACCAGATTTGTACCTCAGATCTGCTACGGTCTAACTGTATGACCTTGGAGAAGTTACATACACTCCCTCAGTGTCAGTTACACATCGTGTTGTTGAGTATATGACATGACACGGCTTGGGCTGCGCTCATCAGCTATGGCTAGGGGAATGGAGTAAAGAAGTTTCAACACAGACAGCCCTCAACTGGGTTAGGGAACGCTGCTTCACAGAAAAACAAGGAGGGAGGCTCAGCCAGTTTCATGGCTGTGTGACTCTTGCAGTCATATAGGGTCTTAGGGTCAGAAGGGCCCCACCATTGGTTTAATGTTGTTGCCATCTTAAAATTCTTGATAAGTTTTGAACAAAGGGCCACCTCTGCATTTTCATTTTGCACTGGGCCTTACAAATTATGTAGTAGGGTCTACATAATTTGGTAGGAGAAGGAGATTATTGGAGGGGAGGGAGGAGGAACGGGGAGGCTATTGTGAATTGAGCAGATACATCCTAAAGTAGTGTTTTGTTTTGTTTCATTTCAGCACTGAGTGAACATAAGAATACTCTGGGAGCTTCTAAAAAACAGATGACTAGACCAATTAATTCAGGATCTCTGGAGATGAGGTAGAACCATGGGCATTTTTGAGAAACACTGTCTTAGATGGAAAAATTCCTACAATTCCATATACCACTGGAATGGTATGGAATATATAGAAATCTCTATATTTCTCATTGTAAAACCTTAATTAGTTTTTCTATAATAAAGTATGAGCTTGGGATCCTCAGCCTGGAACTCGTGACTTTGTAGTCTGGCTCCACATTCCATTTCAGTCTCAGAAACTAAACTTTTTTAGGTGTTCTATGCTCTACCCTAACTGGGCATCTCACCATATGTGAATATTGCCTTTGTGTATGTTATGCCCCCAACTGGAATGTCCTCTGCTTCCATCTGCCTAGGCTGTTAAGACATTATTCAAATGCAACCTCCTTCTTAAAAGTTTCTTAGATTTCATCCTTTTCTGAATATTCCTAGGTAATTTTAAATAACATGTATTTTTCCTTCGGTTTATTTGTGTACATGTCTTATCTCTTCTCTATGTTCCTTCAAGGGCACGTAATGTGTCTTATGAATTTTTATATCCCCCAAAATGCCAAGAAAGGCTCTGGGGGCTCAATTGCTGTTTAAATATATACTTTAGTACATGAGTAACCAAGCCTTATTGCACTCATCGACTAAGCAACACATTTTGTGTAATACCCAGCAGGCTTTAGTCATCTGTTTGCCAATAAAGATCAGTTGAGAATAGCAAAATCATGTCACTTTACTGAGGCTGAAATCAAACCTTCAGATGACTCCACTGGATCTGAATATTTTCCAGTAATCAGAGTTTGAGATGTTTTCTTACAGCCCAAATGCCATTGGGTAAGTAACTGAGCAAGAAATACTAAGCTTGACTGCATTATTTTTTTCCTTTAATTTCAAAAACTACATTAGTACCTAAAGATAATTAGAATAATTTTTGGGGGGCTCTGGGACTACTCAAAATGTCTTCCTTTATAATATAAGAGCATCTGAAGTTTTACGCCCTTCCTTTAAGTGAAGGGATTAACTGTTAAAATGCAGATATCCTTGTAAAGGAAGAGCCATCTCTCCTCTAGAAGACTGTCACTGCCTCCTAATTGGTAAGGCTATGTCCAGTTTTGCCTCCTTCTGATCTCCTCCTTTTTATCATAATGATTTACTGCAGTATAAATATGATCTGAATCACCCACTCTGATTAAAATATTTTATCATCTCCCTCTTGCTCTGAAGATAAAGGCCACAATATAAATACCATGAGGGAATGGAAGGATGAAGAAAGGTGAGGAAACAAAACAGTAAAACCACTTAATGTTTTTGCTGAGTCTGGGACCTTTGGTTCAATTGTTTGTACCGCATTGGCTCTTCTGAATCACATCAGCACAGGACTCCTAATTCAGGGACTCATACATGAATGTTGTAAAAAACAACAACAAAATTCTTTGAGGTATTCTACAGTGGCTCTAACATTCTGACAGAGAAAAATTAGATGGCAGAAGGACAGCTGAGAGATCCTGGGGTGCAAGGTCTAATTTCCAGCATATTATATGGTCAACCAAAAATTCTCTTTGCAATAACAAAGTCAAATCATTTCCCTTGCTTATGTGTTGTTTTCCTATTGCATCATCTGTGTGGGAACCCAGTGACCCACAGAAAAGTTCTCAATGCGTGCTGACTTCACCCAGGTGATGAAGCTAACATGTAGTAAGAAAAATAACTAGGGTCTTAAAAACTGTTCTTCGTAACAATTTCTTGGCTTTTGGCAGAAGCTGAAGTGGGACATTAGAAACATTATTCATATAATACTTTACTCTTATTCCTGGCATGCCCTAAGAATCTCTTCAATATTCTCACCTCCTCCCTACTTCTCTCTTTCCCTTTCTCTCTCCCTCTCTGTATACACACACACACACACACACACACGCACGCACGCACGCACGCGCGCATATGTATTTTTAAAATTGTAAAATGTTTTTAATTCATAGATTTCATTTAAGGGGAGCTTTCAGTTTACAAAAAAAAATTGTGCAGAAGTACCTAGAATTCCTGTATTTTTTTTTTATCCCTGTACACAGTTTCCCTCTATCATTAGCATCTTGCATTAGTGTGCTACAATTAGTGTGCTACAACTGATGAAACAATATTGACATTTGATTTTAGAATAAAGTCAAAAGATAGTTCAGATGAAGGTATATTCTATGTTGTGTATGCATTTTGACAAACAGAGTCCTGTAACCCTCATTATAACGTATAGAGTAGCTGCACTGCTCCACAAGTCTTCTGTGCTCCACCTACTCCTTCCACCTGGAACCCTGGCAAAAAACAAAACAAAACAAACGGAAACAAAATACCCATGAAACTGATCATTTATTGGCCCCATGGTTTTGCCTTTTGCAGAATGTCATATGGTCCATTCTCGCTAAAGAACTTCTTTGAACATTTCTTGCCAATGCAGCTCTGCTAGCAAGAGAGTCCCTCAGTTTTCGTTTGTCTGAGAAAGCATTTCTCTCTCACTGTTGGAAGACAATTTTGCTGGATACCCAAAAAACTCCTCGGCAGTTTTTATTTTCTTTTCAATACTTAACATATTTCACCCCACTCTCTTCTTGTTTGCATTATTTCCCAAAGCGATGTCCCAATATAATTCTTAATCCTCTATAAGTAAGGTGTTTTCTTTCTCTTGCTTCTTTTAAGATGTTTCTCATTGTCTTTGATTTCCTGCCATTTGAACTTTTTTTTTGTTTTTTGTTTTTTTTTTAATGTTTTATTCACTTCTAGGAGAGAGAGAGAGACAGCGTGAACAGGAGAGGGTCAGAGAGAGAAAGAGTCACAGACTGAAACAGGCTCCAGGCTCTGAGTGATTTCCTGCCATTTGAACATGACATGCCTGGGTATAGATTTTTTTGGGTAGTTATCCTGCTTGCTGTCCTCTAAGTCTTCTGCATCTGTGATTTGGTGCATGTTATAAAATTAAAAAAAAATTCTTAGCCATTCTTTTATATTTTATTTTTAAAAATTTAATGTTTATTTATTTTTGAGAGACACACAGAGAGGGGCAGAGGGGCAGAGACAGTGGGAGACACAGAATCCAAAAGAGGCTCCAGGCTCCAAGCTGTCAGCACAGAGCCTGACGTGGGGCTGGAACTCATGAACTGTGAGATCATGACCTGAGCCAAAGTCAGACAGTAACCTACTGAGCCACCTAGGTGCTTCTCCCGTTTTCTTGCAGGTGAAGTCATCCTAGGCTGGCTCTATCCCTTACTGGAGGTCATTACTCTATCATGGTAAAGTGCTTTATAAGACTAAGTATTTTTTTTTTTACTATATCATTTCATCTCTTTATGCACATACATATATATGCTTTACCTCAATACTTTCCTACTTAACACTAATTGGTCTTCATTTGTAGCTAATTATGTAAGAACTATGAAACCAACTGTGTTCTCAGACATCCATGATCACATCTGATATATATTTACTTATACATGCACTATGCTACTGCCAAATAGCCAGTATGATAAATTTATATCATACAAATGATATTCATACCAGCGTAGGAACTAGCTAACTCCTGTTTTATCCATTCTGTAGTAAAATAACTTTTAAGTTCAAAAGTGCCGATGTATTTACACAAAAACAATATTTCTTTGCTTAATTCTGTGATTTATTCTTAGCTTCATGTTCTTTCCCACCTTTTCAATTTCTGAATTCTTAATACTATTTTTTTTTTTTTTTACTTTGTAATTTGTGCACCATCTCAATTTTGTGCTGTTGGTTTTTTGCCCATTTTCTTTATATTTTTTCTGTTTGTAATTTCAGTTTTAATGTAGTATCCCTGGCAAAATTCTGTGCTCTGAGTTTAGCTTCAGGCTCCTCCTGGGAGATGACTCAACGTTATGCTCTAACAAGTCTGATACATATCACTCAACCGCTGATTTGTTTGGGAGTGCATGCTTGTAATTTCAAGTTCGTTATTCTTGTGATTAAAATATAATCTGCACTTCCTCCCCTACCTCTACTCTCACTGTGTCTTGATTGTGAGGGCTTATATGAGCTACAGCCAGAAGTTTCTGGAAGACTTTCTTCCTCTACAGCTTTGCTAATCAGAACTTTAGAAAACAAGTTCAATAGCTTATAGGACATGAGTAGTTCTTGAGGGTTACATTTTAAAAATTGTTTATTCTGTAAATCAGTTTATTAGTCCACAGACAGCAGTACCTAGGTCTACGATTTAGGGCCACAGACTGTGTGTGGTACTGCCAGGTTCAGTTTTCTAGAACCATTTTGGTCCCCAATTCATCAATTCAGTTTTTCTTTAATGGTTTCAGTACACCATAAAGGTCGCGTGTAAACCAGAGCTATAAGGATGTTCCCAAACGAGTATTTACTCTTAACTGCTAGTGATCATACTATATATATTTTTCATACTAGAAAATGACAGTAACAGAGCTCTTTAGGAACCGTTACTACTCTGTGTTCTTTAAAGTTCTCCATCAACTAATTTTCATTTCATCTATACTCATTTTCCATAAGCCTCTGGTCTGGAAAAGGATTTTAACCAAATTTAGTAATCTCTGATTTTCCCATCCTAAGAATTCTCTCTACTGCATCTGATAATTTGACTGAATTATGCTGTATACATGTCCAGAATCCTCCAAATCATCCACTGTATATATTCTTTCTTTTATATCCATGTGAAACAGTAAGAAAATATACCAGGATTAACTCCGTCCATTCTTCAATCTGTGTTACTGGGTTATTTTTCTTTCCACAATGATTTTTTGACCATGTTTGCTACATACAATGCAATGTATGTGTATGATACAGAAACTGTAGAAACTCTATCTCTGATTTCAGAGATTATAAGCTAGTTGGTAAAATATAAGACTATGAGAGACTCTTGAATGCCGAAAACAAACTGAGGACTGATGGGTGTGGGGGGGAGGGGAGAGACGGGCATGAAGGAGGCCACTTGTGTGGATGAACACTGGGTGTTATATGGAAACCAACTTGACAATAAACTATTTGTAAAAAAAAAAAATAAGACTATGAAAACCTAACATATTTATTTATATTCTCATAATTATAGAATTTATGTTTATATATTTCTCTCAATGAAAAAATTAGTAATTTTAAAATTACAAAGGTAGCATATTTTTCAAAAAATTCAAATGAAAGTATCTGAAAGAAAATTATACACATGATCTTTTTAAATGTGAAAATTTATGTAGTTTTGTTTTGCAACTTGATTATTTGATGCATATCACAGATACCATTTCATGTCAATAAACAAAGATCAATGTTACAATGTTTTTCTTTTTTTGGCTTAAATAGTAAATTTTTTCTGCTTTACTGAGGCATAACTGACAAATAAAACTATAAGATATTGAGTGTACAATGTGATTTGATGTATGTATGCACAGTGAAAGAATTCCCATAGTTGAATTAATTAAACATCTATCACTTCATCTATTACCCTTCTTCTTGTTGAGAATGTTCAAGTTCTACTCTCTTTGCAAATTTCAATTATACAATACAGGGCCATCTACTACTGTTGCCATGTTATACATTTGACCTGTACACCTTATTCACATTATAGAGGTGTCCCCTGCTATCCAAAAGTAGAGTTCCTATGAAACCTTTTGTAAGCCGAAATGGTGTAGCAAAGAAGCAATACCATTAATCTATATCAAAAGTTTTTGAGCATTCCCAGACTCCCCACATAACCTCTTTTAGGCTTTCCTGATACCGTGGGACACACCTTGCTAATGGATGCACAAAATATATTCGGATAAAGCACAAATGCTGACAGACACAGTTCAAAGCTATGGAGGCTTGATGCTGAGAAGAGAATAGTTCTGAGGGTAAGAAGCTTGGTGGTACCACTCTGGTTGCTCAGGGTGCTTGCTGCCTCTAAAATGGCAGCCACAAAACAAATGCTGGATGCTATTTTCACTTTTTGTCTTTTTTTGGTAAAAGCAAAAATCCCCTTCAGAATTCTTTCAGTTAGCAGAGAACAGATAGTAATGTAGGGCTTTTGTAAAAGCGAACTGGTGAAATGTAAACTTTTGAAAAGGAGTGGATACTTTAACTGAAAGTTTGTACCCTGTAATTGTCCTCTCTTATTTCTCCTGAGCCCCAGCCCTTGCAACCAGTTTTCTACTTTGTTTCTATGAATTAAACTATTCTTAGATTCCTGGCTCATTTTACTTAGTACAAAGGTCTCTAGGTTCATCTATGTTGTTACCAATGATAGGGTTTCCTTCTTTTTCTGAAGGCAGAATAATATTCCATTATATGCATATATATGTTTATCTATCGACGGACACCTTAGTTTGTTTCCATACCTTGGCTAATATGAATGATGCCGAAGTGAACATGGAAATCCAAATGTCTCTTCAAGAGAGTGATTTTGTGTCCTTTGGCGTATATACCCAAAACTGGGATTGCTGAGTCATATGTTAGTCCTAGTTTGAATATTTTGAGGAATCTTCATTCTACTTTCCATAGCGGCTGTACCAATTTACATTCCTACCAACAGTGCACAGGGTTCATTCCCTTTTCTCCACATTCTTGCCAGTGTTTTTTTCCTTTTGTATTTCTGATAAGAGGCATCCTACTTCAATAATGTAGGCAAGCGAGTATGGTAGCTTCAACCAGGTGACGGCAATTACAGCGATGAGAAGTGGTCAGATCCTGGACATGTTTTGGAGATGGAACCAACAGGATTTGGTTAGGATGTATAATAGGATGTAATAATAAAAAGTAGGATGTATAATAAAAAGAATAGACAAAGATGACCCCTTGCTTTTTGGCCTCAGCCACTAGGTGAATAATGTTCTATCAACAGATTCAGGTATGGCTAAAGACAGAACAAGTTTGGGGAAAAGGTGTACTGAGTCTGAAGTGTCTATTAGTCAGTCAAGAAGAGATGTTAAGAAGGTGCTTAACATGAATAAGGTTGGAGTTTGGGGGAGAGGTCTAGGTTGGAGAGGTATGTTCGGGAGTTGACAGCATACAGATAATATTTGAAAGAATGAGACTGGATTAGATGACCAAGAGATATAATCATGTTTAAGTTATGGCCAAATCAATTTGAGTAAACTAAACAGAATGAGGCCAAAACATTTGAGCTACTTCATGTACCATAACCACATAGATATTGAATAGAACCTAAAAAAAAATGTCCTTTGTCACCAACAAAGCTCTGTTACGAATCCTCTCAAACCAGCACAATTCTTTAATGCTTATTTATTTTTGAGGGGGAGGGGCACGGAAGGAAGGAGGGTGAGGGGCAGAGAGAGAGGGAGACAGAGAATCTGAAGCAGGCTCCAGGGTCTAAGCTGTCAGCACAGAGACCTGTGCAGGGCTTGAACTCACAAGCTGTGAGATCATGACCTGAGCTGAAGTTGGCCACTTAACCGACTGAGCCACCCAAGCACCCCTCAAACAGGCACAATTCTTAAATATGTATTAAACCATCCACTCTACTAAGTTACGTTGTTAATGAGTGTAGGTCTAATCCTCACTAAGTCTAGTTTGATTCTTTTAGTGGGACAATTTTTCTCATGCGAGGAAAATGTTCTAACACCACAGACTGTGTCTTCCTTTCTGGCTTTCTGGTGAGCTTTATAAATATATGCCAGTAGTTACAAGGAGGTGGGATATAGTTCAGTGACAACTCATGAATAATCTGCCTAAGGAGAAAGTCATTTACAGTAGAACCATTTTTATCACATCAACAGAAAAACTGAAATAATTTTAATCATGCTTCCTAAACTATCTAAAAAATTTTAGGTGAAAAGTAGTTTGAAGCATGACTTATTCAGATAATATGTGCATATGTATATGACCTTTATCCTTTTTTACCCAAGATCATCTACCTTTTACTCAGTAAAACCTAAGAAGTATGTCTACGTTGTGAAAAGATAAAATGGTTGTAAATTATTTTCCCAAGTTTCTCATTTTCCAAAATAAATATTTCATCAGAAAGTATATTTTCTGATGATTTGTGAAAACATGTGCATGGAAAAGAGACTCTTAAAATTTTTTCACACCACTTACAAATCTAGTTAAGTGTATCCCATCCTTCCTGTTTTTCTTTCTTTCTTTCTTTCTTTTTTTTTTTGAAAGTTAATTGTTAACAGTGCAGGACTCCGTAGATATTTTACAACTCCTTGTTTAGACATAACTCAATATTCCTAGACAAGTATTGTTTTGCCAGTTATTATTTCTCCTCTCAAGTAAAACTGTGACTTACTAAAACTGATCAGTGTGGGGAAAGGAGGGCTATGTCTTCCACCTCTTCCTATTTCCACAAAAAACGGGTTCTCTATTTTCCATGCCTGCAGGGGGAGGCATAGGAATGAGGACTTCTGCTTCTTCTCCACGTCCCTCCTCGCCTCCTCCACTTCACCCCCCCCTTCCCTCTAGGAGGGGAAGAGCTGATCTGATTGTTCAGATACTGGCGCTCAATGGACCACAGTCTAGGTATGTAGGGTTACTGTCCCTCAAAATCTAGAAACTGGTTCCACCCTTTCTTTCCAATGCCTGCTTCCTGGAACAGTCAATAGGAGCTGGCAATTCCTTTGTGATCTGGTTCTTGTATATGTCTCTCAGCCAGAAGCTGGGAGGCAGACAGGCATGACAGGATTCAGGCATCAAATCCCACCATAAAGTCAGACTCTGTTCCAAATTATACATTTTAAGAAACAATTTAGATGAATCATTTTTCTTCATTGTTTTTTTTCCCCTTAAGTATGAGGGACAGGCCATAAACCACAATATGCAATTGGAATATGAGGACCACTAGTGAAAGGATTTGGCCTCACTAACCTGTATGACTGTGACTGAAAAAGAAGGGCAAGAAGTAGACAAGTGATGAATGATAAAATTCTGATATAACTGTTGCCAACAAACTTTTTTCTCTAAGGTGGAACTGTTCTCATATCCAGAGTCAGAGGGGTCTGGGTCAGTGCATTTCTCATTACATCATATCTTGAATAATTTAAAAATCCAGCTAAGTAACTAGAGAATATATATTTTTTCTATGATTGTTTTCCTTTGCATTTAGCTTATAACTAAAGTTATGAATAACTTTAAATATATCATTAATTCAAATAGATAACTTTTATTTTTATTTCATTTCTGCTTATTGACATTCTACTCAACTGATAATGCCACTTCAAAAATTAAAATCCTTCAGTAGTGCCTCATACCTTTTAAAATAAAATTAACACTTCTTAGTTGCAGTACTCTTGGCCCTTCATAATCAGATTCTGCATATTTTCCTCACATCCAGCTAGGAAGAATATTTAAAAACCACTTCAGACAGCATCAAATGCCTCAGAAGTAATATTTTTCCATGTCCTTCCTCCTATTCATCTGCTCAGTTTTTTTGTTTTGTTTTTTTTTCTTTTTACTGCCTTCCTTTTTTCACAGATCATTCTTGTCCAGGGTTCCAATATCTTTGGCTCTGTATTTGGGCCTGGTGTCTATTTATAGCTGTCCTACTATTTCTTAGAGGCTAGTTTATTTATTTATCATTCAAATGTTTTATTTTTGAGAGAGCATGCGTGGGGGGAGGAGCAGAGAGAGAAGGAGACAGAAGATCCGAAGCGGTCTCTGGGCTGACAGCAGAGAACCTGATGCAGGGCTCGAACTCTCAAACTCATGACCTGAGTCCAAGTCAGATGCTTAACCCACCGAGCCACCCAGGCTCCCCTAGGGACTAGTTTAGATTCCCTTCTCTGACTTATGAACCCAGTTCGTCACTTGATCATGAGTATTGGACTTGTTGCTTTGTCTCGTTTTCAGCATTTTCAACAATTGTCTCCACAGTGAATCCTCTTCTCCTGCTCCCCCTGCCTACGTCAAATCTCCCACTGCTTCATGGCAAAAGCAGTGGAATTAGGTAAGCGCAGAATTTTTAAAAAGTGAGTTTTTTTTGGAAGATCTTAATGACTCGTGCCACCAGCCTATGCACTTACAGAAAGACCTCCCAAAATAATGGATACGGGTCCTTTGTCTAGGATTTCTCTTTTCTGGACAGAGCTGGAAATACACAGAACAAACTCTTTACACTAACTCTGTACATTAGCCTCCCTGCTGACTAACTCCTGGATGTTAGAACCTTCATTTTTCATGACACAAGATATAATATAGTTGATGAGGCTATAATTTAGACATGATAATATAGATCCTCTCCTGGGGTCATACTCTGTTCACTTTAATTGTAATATATAATGTGGGTTTCTGGAAGGCTCCCTATTATCCATATATGCTTTGCTTTACAAGTAGCCTTCAGAAAAGTCTTTTTTGGTAATTTTATATAAAAGGAATACTCCAGTGGTAAGCTTTAGGGGTTCTTGTTGTCTTCTTAGGTTCCCACTACTCAGACATACCAAAATACTCTTGGGAATCCATATCAGTGTTATTGTATAATATTATAGCTAGATGGTAGTGAGAATGAGTATACCGTTATTTAATATAAAAACAGAGGAAAAAGACCAATTTACCTTGAGGGATATATTCAATGATTGACATAGTGGCTGCTGCTTTAGATAGTTTTGTGACTTTAAAATAAAAATGCCAACATTTGTTCTCAGCTTGCTCTCTCCAACAGCTCCTGCCCTGGCTCCATCCCATAATTGTTCAAAAGGGGCTTCATAAATAAGTGTTGTGTAATGGCACTGGTATTTGTTTTGGGACCACAAGATATTATTTCTTAACTTCGCACTATATTTCGTTGTGGACTTTGGTTTTTGGAAAAGCGGTGACCCCAGTGAAGTAGCTCCCCAAAGCAGCTCTGATTATTCCAGACTTGGCAAAGCCTATTGCAAGACCTCAGTGTGAGAACCGAGAGGTGAGCTTACAGAATTGGCTAGCAGGTGGCTCCTAAGCTATGTGGGATGACAATGGAGATGCAGACTAATGCCTGTGGCTGGGCTAGGGTGGGGAGGAAGAATAGCTCACTTCTAGAAAAATGGAAGCAGCAAATGTCCACGTCTTTTCCAGTTTCACTAACTTTTTGGAGCTTATGAAATCATCTGAATGAAAAACAAAATAAAACCTATAAAAGTACCAAAACCATGAAGGAGCCAAGCTAACTTTCCAGTCACAAATAGGTCCATTTGAGCCAGTTGGCTTAGACTATAAGCAGTTCCCTGTAGCTCTAATTAACTGCTTCTCTTTCCCAACTCTTAAATGATCTAATAGTTTTTCTTATAAACGTAGGACAAGGGAGAAAAGAAAACTTCAAAATACTGTTCACTAAATACTTGTTTGTGGGTTTTGTCCCCAAACTTCAATCTAAGGATAAGGATAAGATCAAGACAGTGACTTATTTTCCTCATCTCCACTTCTTGCAGGTTAATGGACCACATTTTGGACAGTGAATACAGGGTCTGCAAAAAGGAAGTCTATATTTTCAGTTGCTTCTTTCCATCTATATACTCCCTAAACAGTGATTATGGAAAACGCGACAGGAGATTATTTAACTTTAGAACTACATTTAGGCTTGGTATAGTGTTATCTGTATATGCCAGCAAAACTAAATCAAGGCCAAGTGCTTACCAGCCTCATTACTAAACACAGCAACACATCACTAGGCTCTCTTTTCCTGGCTGAGACTTCACCCAGCATCTAACACGTTGCCTTTGGCACACAGGTGGAGAGACTGTGAAATTTGAGCATAATTGACTCTCAGTCTGTGAGTCTTATTTTCTTGGCTCTGTCCCACAGGCACCCCACTCTCATCTACTGCCCCTCCATCACTCTACTAAACTTACCACCATCTCTCTACATATTAGAGTTTCTGTAAATTCACACTTTCCATCTTAACAGCCAGGATATACAAATACTTTCCAATTGACACTAATCTTAGACATTTTGTTTTAAAGAACTTGATGGAAGGGGTAAAAGTTTCAAAGACTGAAGCTTAAGAGGTTTAAAATTTAAATGGAATAAAGATCAATTTCCTTTCAACTGTATAACTCTCACTACCATAGTAGTGGCTGGGTTTTTGATACACCGTTCGCACACTGGGGCTCATAGTATTTGAAATTACCAGGGGCTTGTTCTAGAGCTGGGATGATATGTGAAATGGTATCAGGGGTTTCTTAGAGACCTCCACTTTGAAAACCCAGATTAAATACTTTCTCCATTGGCTTTCCATGTCCAGTTCTAAGTAGATTGAAATGCTTGCTAACGGGAGATTTTCATCAAAGAAAGCTACAGAATCTGGGATCTGGGTTATATTTGGGGCTGGCTCAAATATATTTTGAGGTCTTACTATTTTGGCTCAAACCCCTACTTAGAAACAGGAAAAAAAGGCACCCTACTGGTGTACCCTACTGGGAACACTGAACGGTGTAGAAAGAAATCAATTCTAAAGAAAATAAAAATCAACACATACCATGAGATACGCAGTAAAGAGAAGCTACAACGTCTTATAGCATCCCCAACTGCTGGGTGATCCATAGGAAGTATTATCTCTCCCCTCAATTACAGTCACTAAAGGATAAGTTCTCATATTTTGGGATCAGTTAGATCACTGGGTTAGCCTCCCTCTCATACTTCATCATTTTTGATGGAATTCTGCTGTGAGGGCTCCTACTGATATTTCTGATGATGTCAGCTCTACTGGATATTTCTGTAGTGTGCAGGATCTCAGAGCTCCACCAAGGGTTGAATCCAGTGCTCTCCCCCAAGCAGCAGGCGATCTCTATTATGAGGGCAAATAACTTTCCCTGCACACTCTCAACCTCACCATGGAAATTTCCCTTTTTCCTTTAGTTGTTAGCAATTCCCTTTCTCTTTCCTTTTTTAATGTTTCCTACTTCCATAGTAGACCTAATATCCTGTTTATTTTTTTTTTTAAAATTTTAATGTTTATTTTTGAGAGAGAGAAAGAGAGAGAGCTCATGAGTAGGGGAAAGGTAAAAAGAGAGGGAGACACAGAATCTGAAGCAAGCTCCAGGCTCTGAGCTGTCAGCGCCAAGACTTCTGTGGGGCTTGAACTCACGAATCTGTGAGATCATGACCTGAGCCGAAGTCAGATGTTTAACTGACTGAGCCACCCAGGTGCGCCCCCCAGCCCCCAATATCCACTTTGGATCCTGTCCCCTAAATTCCATTTTCCACCCTCTAAGGGATATTGCCCTGATCTCCAGGTCACTGATGTAAGTAGCTCATACCTTCTTTCTCTCTCCTCAGCTGACATTTGGAGATGTTATTTGATCTCTTCAGTAAATTTCTTGTTTTGGAGATACAAAGTTGACCAACTCTATACTAAACATTTCCAAATCTTATTTCTCTAGCTAAACATTTCCCTGAACTCCAGATTCATATATTTAATATAGCAGATGCTATCACTGTCTCACTCATATCACCTGGGCATTTATACTTTATATGGTGAAGGCTAGTTAGAAGCAGGAAACACCTACTACTCTCCATGCCATTTTCTGGTGGGGGGAGGGGCTGCAAGAGAATGTGCATCCTACACAAGGCAAGCTAGCAGTGCTACAGAGTTGAGAGAGTTAACAGCTATAGAAATGGCTCTCAAATGGTGCTGGTGGAGATCTGGTGGATAACGATCCCAACATCTAACCAGTGTGTTGTGGTGACTCTAAGGTATGTTCTATACCGTCTTCTAGAGTTTTACCAATGGTGCTAAACTTTAAATTCTCTGACTTTGGTGGCTGTAACTGGCTCAACAAAGCACATTTTATAGGTTTCCTTACTTTCCCTTCGTCACTTTCCCATTAACCTATTGGTGTTTTCCAGGACCACTTCCAAAATATACTACTTGCATTTGAATTCTTATCCCAAGAGTCTATGCGCTAACCCAAAGTCAGGCAGGCATCTAGCAAACTACAGGGCTTTTTTTTTAAACAATTTTTTAAATGTTTATTTTCGAGACTGAGAGAGAAAGAAAGCACAGGGGAGGGACAGAGAGAGCAAGATAGAAGATTCAAAGTGGGCTCCAAGGTGACAAGAGAGAGCCCAATGTAGGGCCTCAATCCATGAGCCCTGAGATCATGACCTGAGCTGCAAGATCATGACCAGAGCCGCAAGATCACAACCCTAGCCAAAGTCAGATGCTTAACTAACTGAGCCATCCAAGAACCCTGCAAACTACAAGACTTTTTAACCTGGCTATTTCACTGATGGGTATCTCAAGAATAATCTATTCAAAACAATTTTATATTCTATTTTCAATCTGTTTTTCCTCTTCTATGCTCAATTCTCTACCCACCAAGTTCCCAATCCCAAACTCCCTCAAAGCTATTCTGTCACAAATCTGTTAACTCTACCTCGATAATATATTTCAGATCTGTCCCCTCCTCTTCATCCCTACTACTGTTGGTTCATGGGTAGGTTCTTATCATCTTCTAACTGTAATGTTCTCCCTGCATTTTTTGGAAATGAAGCAGAGGAGAATTTAGAATGACTTCCAGGTCTTTGATGATTATAAGAAAAGCAATACAGAATAGGAAGAAGGCTTAGAAGGATAATTGCTGCAACTGTTTTCATATATTTTTAGTTTCAAGAGTATAAGCCACAGTGGATAATGGACCAGGAGATTCTGGAAGTGGTCTTGTTTAGGAAATATATGTCTATATTTGAAATCATAAAAACAAGGATCACCCAGGAAAAGCATGCAGAATGAGAAAAGAGCTAAAGGCAAAATCTGAGGAATATTAACTTTTAAGGGTAAACAGAAGAACAAGATCTTGCAAGGTGAAACTAAGAAAGAACAATATGGAAAACTTGAGGAAAACCACGATAAAGGAGGGAAACCAAGATGTCATAAAAGCCAGAAAAGTGAGCTAGAAAAGTTGACTCAGTATGAATTTCTAAATGAAACTGTCCCTTAGTATTCTATTTAAGAGAGTATCCCTCTCCCCACTACCCGGAACTTCCCATGCCTCTTCTCTGTTCTATTTTTTTCAAAGTACTTTTTACCATAAAATTTCAAGGTATTTTTATTTCTTCATTTTATTTTTTTAAATATTTTTATTTATTTCTAGAGAGAGAGACAGCATGAGCAGGGAAGGGTCAGAGAGAGAGGGAGACACAGACTCTGAAACAGGCTCCAGGCTCTGAGCTGGCAGTCAGCACAGAGCCCGACGGGGGGCTCGAAACCACGAATCGCGAGATCATGACCTAAGCGAAAGTCAGACGCTTAACCAACTAAGCCACCCAGGGGCCCCTATTTCTTCATTTTAAACATCTTCACAGAGCTAGATATACCAAACAACGAACCAACCAAAACGGAAACAATCACAACCTTGCACTTATTTAATGTATACAATCTGGTGAGCTTGAAAAACATGCATGCACTTGAGAAAACATCACCAGTAAGTAATACTCATATCCATCATCTCTAAGGGTTCTATGTACCCCTCGCGTTTTTGTTTGGTTTTGCTTCTGTTGGGAACACCTAACATTAGATTGACCCTCTTATCAACTTTGGAAGTGGGCACTGTAGTAGAGGCAATCTGTTGTATAGCAGAGCTCTAGAACTGTAATTTTATGCCTAACGAACAACAAAGCGACTCCTCATTTAACCAACTCCACGCCCTGGCAGCCACCATTCTATTTCCTGGTTCTATGAGTTTCATCACTTTAGATACCTGATATTAAGTGGAATCATGTAACTGATTTATTCACTCGACACAGCATCTTCCAGGTTCATCCATTGTTGTCACATAATTTCCTTCTCCTTTCAGGCTGAATAACAGTCCACTGCATGCACATATCGCACACACAAAGGAAGAGTGGATTGATTGCCAGCTTCTCTGGCTTCCAAAGCACCGTGCGGAGGTGCCGCTTTGGTTTCACGTCCACGCAGAAGTGGAGCAGAGAAGAAAAGCAGAGGCTAGAGAAAGAAGACACGTAGTGGGAGTGACCGTGCCAGCCAAGAGGTTGGGTCTGGAGGGGTGGGGGTTGGCCTGACACTGAGCAGGCTAGGGGCCTTGGGTCCTGACGCCTTCCATGGAGCTGGAGTTGGTGAAAGCGGACCCACCTCTGAGCCTGGCGGGAGGCGTGGGTTGCTGGGTGCCTGCTTGAGTTCAGGGTTCGCGGGGGCTGATGGGAGCCTGAGGCTACGGGAGCCGGCCAGGGCCAGGAGTGGATGGGCGCCGGACTGCGACCAGAACTGCTGTTAGCAGGAGCTCATCTGGAACCTCGTACTTCACAGAAGCACCACTGCTTCGCGAGCCACCTGGTACTGTGATGAGCTCAGGAGTTTGGGTCCCAGGAGCCGCTAGCAGCCTGTTTCTACAGAAGTTGCTGGTAGTCGGTGGGCTGGGAGCCTGGGTTTGTTGGGGTCCGGGGCCTCAGCAACTGCTTGTGGCCTTGGCTGCTGGCACGCACGTGCTGGGGGTGGATAGGGCCTAGGTTCGCAGTAGCTGGGAAGGGAGCCACGTTGGGTAGGGGTAGTTGGTGTCGCGCTGGGGTCTCCTGCAGTGAGTTGGAAGTTCGCCTCATTCTCCTCCCACTGGGAGGAGGGTGTCTCTTGCGTGGGGCCCCTGGACTGGAGTGGAGGGGGAGGGCCGATGGGTGTAGTGTGGATCTATCTCACCCGCCCCAAGGCGCTTTATTTCTGTGTTTCACCCAAATGGTGTAATACTTTATCTGGAATCTTTGGCTTTTGTGAAGGTATTCTGGTGTGCAGGCAGTTAGTTCACGAGTGCTAGGAGTTCCCACAGGCGTTTGCTGACATCACACCATCACTACATTTTGAAGTTAGGTAGTGAAACGCCCAGAGTTCGAGAGACCCCAAAAGCAGACCACCAGAGACCAGAGTCAAAGCCAATCGTCAAGGGTTGTTTATTTGCAGGTTCGAACCCGGACCTCTGCGCACTCGTTGCCGGTGACGCTGAGAGGCCCCGATCAAAGCCTTCATAGCCTTTTTATAGACAGGAGTAAACAAGTGGAGGGGAGGGACAAGGGATCTCTATGGTTACAGGTTTGTCATTGGTTGATATTTATATGTGAACATATATCATATTTGATTGGTTCCCGCTATCAGGTTTTTCGGTGGGATCCAATTAAAACAGTTAGGATACCTTTGAATTTGGCCAATCATAGAGCGAGTCTAGGGTCTGGTTCCCGACTAACAGGTTAACTTCTCTCTCCCTGGTCCCCTTTCTCACTAAGGTGGAGGGTGGTTGTTGGCCTTTCTTGATTGGGTGTTGCCAGGGTAGTGTGGTGGAGTGATGTGGTGGGCAGTTTCTTCAGCCTTGGGCAGTGTGCAGCTGCCTGATAGTTCCGGGGAGGCTGAAACTTTAAGCTTTAAGCAATCGTACAGAAGCGGAAGGAGCTAGTTAGATTCTAGTTTCCCGTAGTGCAAGCACTTATACAGAAGCGGAAAAGCTGGTTGAGTTTTTGGTTTGGTTTGGTTTACCTAGGCCTCTCAGTAGTAAGGTTCTTTAACCTTCTTTTTCTTTTCTAAGAGTGCTTTGGGTAGCTTCTTTGGTTTCTCATATGAATTTTAAAAGGAGATCATCAAATTTTGCCAAAGGGTGGTGGGATTTTGATGGCAATTGCGTGGACTCCTAATATAAGTTAGAGGGATAGTGGACAGTATTTGTGTGGTTTATCACTCCCAAGACCTCCGTTAGTTCTTTTTCAGTTTCTCTCAGCAGTGTGTTTCCGTTTTCTATGTAATAGTCTTGCGTATTTTTTGTTAAATTCATGTCGTAGTATTTTGTTTTTTGATGCTATTATAAATGGAATTTTTATTATTGCCAGTTGTTTTATATAATAAAAGCACATTTAAAAAAATTAATCTTGTTTCCTGTGACCTATCGTAGTTTCCTTATTCATTCTTGTAGCTCTGTGGATTCTTAGGATTTTCTAGGTAAACAAACATGTCATCTGTAAATGGAGACAGTTTTACCCTTTCACTTCTGACACTATGCCTACGTTTCCTTTTTTGCCTTCTTGAAATAGCTGGGATCTCTAGAATCATGTTGAATAGAAGTGATGAGTTTGAATATCCACGACTTTTTTTCAAGCTTATGTGAAAGTGTTCACAGTTCACCATTAAGTGTGTCATTAAATGGTTGTACATTTTGGAAGATATTCTTTGTTGCCTTGAGGGATCTGACTTTCATTCCTAATTTTCTGAGATGTTTTTGTTTTGCTTTTAAAGTCATGAATGGATATTGAATTATTTCAAGAGCTTTTTCTGCATCCCTTGAAGTGATATCATTTTTTTCCTTTTTATTTTTCTGTTAATATGATGAATTACATGATTTTCAAACCTTACATTTCTGGGGTAACCCTACCTGGTATTTCATAGTAAACATAATTTTTTATATTGCCAGATTCAATTTGCTATTGCTTCAATATTTGTGCATCTATCATTAGAAATGTTAGAATTTTTGTAAAAACATTGCCAACTTTTGGTATTAGGATTATGCTGGCTTTAAACAAATTTAAATACTCTAGTCTAAATTTTAGTTCTAGGGATTATCTTAAACAAATATTTCCGTTTGCAATCAAAGATTTCTGTTCAAATTTGTTGACTGTGCCTGTATATATAATGATAAAAATTTGGAAACCATATAACTAGCAAATAGTTGATAAAAATATACTAGAATACTGAGCAACACCAAAAAATTTAATAAAATTTACTTAAAGAAGCCAAAAAAAAAAAAAAGGATTATGCTGGCTTTATAAAATAAATCAGAGTGTTTCTTCTATACTCAGAGTTTTTGTAAGATTGGTGTTATTTCTTCATTAAATATAGAATTAACCAATGAAATGATTGGGTCTGAAACTTTCTTTGTGAGAAGGTTTTTGATAATAAATTACGTTTTTGAAATAGATATAAGGTTATTCTAATTTTCTATTTTTGTGTCGGTCTTAGTATATTGACTTTTTCAAGAAATTTGTTCATTTTATTTAAATTATTATATTGGTTGGTACAAGTTGTTCATAATCTCTTAATATAGTCTCAATGTGTGTAGGATTTATAGCAATAATCCCTCTTTTATTCTTCATGCTGGTAATTTGTGTTTTCTTTCAAATTTATTTTCTTGATCACTCTAGCAAAGGGTTTTCAATCTTATTGTTTGAAAGAACCAACATTTGTCTTTGCCATTTTCTATTTTGTTTATTTCTACCCTTTACTATTCTTTTTCAGTTTCTTATTAAAATTTTTTTCTAGTTTCTTTATCATTGATTTTATATCTTTATTTTTATTTCCCATACCGTATGACTAACTTATTCCATTCACTTCCAGCTCCATCAACATCATTGCAAATGGCAAGATTTTATTCTCTTTGATGTCTATATATACCACATCATCGTTATTCATTCATCAGTCAATGGACATTTGGACTTTTTCCATAATTCGGATATTGTTGATAATGCTGCTATAAATATTGGAACTTCATTGAGATAAAAAGCTTCTGCACTGCAAAGGAAACAATCAACACAACTGAAAGGCAACTTACAAAATGAAAGAAGATATTTGCAAATGACATATATGATAAAGGATTAGTATGCAAAATCTATAAAGAACTTATTAAACTCAATACACCAAAAACAAATAATCTAGTTAAGAAATGGGCAGAAGACATGAATAGACACTTTTCCAAAGAAGATATTTAGATGGCTAATGGACACATGAAAAGATGCTCAATATCACTCATCATCAGGGAAATACAAATCAAAACTACAATGAGATATCACCTCACACCTGTCAGAATGGCTAAACTTAGCAACACAGTAAACAACAGTTTTTGGTGACAATGTAGAGAAAAAGGAACCTTCTTACACTATTGGTGGGAATGCAAACTGGTGCAGCCACAGTGGAAGATAGTATGGAAGCTCCTCAAAAAGAAAAAATTGGTTCTACCCTATGACCCAGAAATTGCACCACTAAATGTTTATCCAATAGATACAAAAATACTGATTCAAATATAATCAGTATATTGAGGGGCGCCTGGGTGGCTTAGTCGGTTAAGCGTCCGACTTTCGCTTAGGTCATGATCTCGCGGTTCGTGGGTTCGAGCCCCGCGTCGGGCTCTGTGCTGACTGCCATCTCAGAGCCTGGAGCCTGTTGCAGTCTGTGACTCCCTCTCTCTCTAACCCTCCCCTGCTCATGCTGTCTCTCTCTCTCTCTCCTAGAAATAAATAAAACATTTTAAAAAAATATAATCAGTATATTGATACATAGTGATTGGGGCACATGCACCCCAATGTTCATAGCAGTTAATTGCTTTCTAGTTAAATTATTTTGTGGCCAGAGAACATATTCTATATTATTTCAGTCCTTTGAAACTTAGTGACACTTATTTTAGATCATGGCACATGCTCTCTATCTTGGTGAAATACTGTATATAATTGACAATGATATGTGTCCTATAGTAGTTGGGAGTAATCTTTTACAAATATCAATTAGGTCAAGATGAATAATAATATTGTTGACTGTACCTATATCTTTATTAACTGTCTATTGATCTATAAATTGTTGAGAGAGGTGTTAATATGGTTAATGACAATGAAATTGTCTATCTTTCCCTTCAGTTCTGAATTTTTTCGTGTATTCTGAAAACTTGTTATTAGTTGTGTACATGTTTATGAGTGTTATATGCTTGAATTCACCCTCTTGTTATTATGAAATGTTTTTTTTTTTAATTTCTGATAATACTCTTTATCTTGATGTCTGTTTTTTGTTGATGTTGATATAGTGAATCCAGTCTTAGGCTTACTATTTGCATGGCCTTTTTTTGTCCATTTACTTGTTTAGAGTTTACATCTCTCTGCTAACATTTCCCATCTGCTATTGTATGTTGCCTACTTTTTGTTTAGAGCCCTTAATATATTAATCATAGTTACTTTAAATTCACTTTTGATAAATCCAACATCTGTCATATTTGTCTGGTTCTGATGATTGCTTTGTCTCTTCAGATTGTGTTTGTTCTTGCATTGTAGCATGACTTATAAATTTTTCATTGAAAGCTGGATCCGATGTTCTAGATAATAAGAAATAGAGCCAACAGACCTTCATTGTGAGGATTTACAGTAATCTAGAAGTTAGGACATTTAATGTTTTCTGTAGCTGTAGGTGTCAGAAGGCTTCAGATTCCTCTAGTATCCTTATATTTGTCTCCTCTCTTGACTTTGAACTTCTTTAAGTACTCCTTCTCAAAAAGAGTATGTGTATGTGTCTTGTAGCCTATCACTTGTAACCTGCTGCCATTGTATTAAAGCCCTATTACTGTGGTAAAGTGTGCAGAAGGGAGAGTGTTCTCTAATCATCTGATTATATCTTAGTGTTTTAGTGAGCCTATGTCTTGCGATGTGACCTTCAGATGTGTTTATCCAGTGATATAATGCACCCACCCCCATTTTTATTCCCTTCCCTGGCTATAGTATTCCCAGTGTATTTCCAAAAGGCCTTGAACTCTGTTGACTGTTCTGTGTGTGTGTGTGTGTGTGGGTGGGTGGGTTTGTTGTTAGATGAGATAGGAAGTCTAGAGGTGGTTGAATTTGGAGAAATGCTCTTCCCCTAACTGAGATGTGGCTCTGGCAAAGTTATTTTTTTTGGAGAGTAGTTCTTTGTTACAAAGTATGCCATGGGTATACTTCACACTGATTATTTTCTCCCTACCCCTGCCAGAACCAGGAGGCGATCTTTCTTGGATCTTCTTTATGAGAACGTGGTGAAGTTCCTAGAGGCAAAGCACATGAAAATGTACCATTTCCAGGGGTTTCTCACTCTCAGGCTAGTCTACATTTGGTCTCCAGCAAAGTGTCAAAAAACCACATCCAGAGTACCAGTTTATAGCTTCAGCAGCTTCTGCCCTAGGTGATCAGATCTTGGCTGTGTCTCTCTGAAAGTGTCTCTCCAGATTTTGGCATGGTGGTTTGCTCTGCAACTTCATTTCTTTAATCATCTCAAGAACTGTTGTTAACATTTAATTTTTCAACCTTTTTTTCTTATATGGATCTGAGTGATGATTTCCAAGCGCTTTACATATCAGAGCAAAATAGAAGTCTTACATTCATTTACTTACTTTTATTCTATCAGTATTTTTATATTTGTAACACATGTCTTATACATAGTATATAGTTGGGTCTTAGTTCTTTATGTATTCTGACAGTCTCTGTTTTTTAATTGTTGATATGGTGGTATTTAGGTCTACTACTTTACTATTTGTGTTTTGTTTCCACCTTTTTGTGATTCTTTTCCTTCTTTTCTACTTGCTTTAAACTTTGACTAGTTTTTAGAATTCCATTTAACTTTGTTCCTTTTTTAGGTATACCATTTATATTAATTTGTATTGATTGCTCTAAGGATTTTAATAAACATCCTTAAATTTATTTATTGAGAGAATAGAGGAAGATGGTGGCAGAGTAAGAGGACCATAGACTTGACTTGTCCTGTGAATACAACTAGATAACTATCAAATCATTGGAAATACCCTAGAAATTGACCTGGAGACTGATGGAACAAACTCCACAACTAACGCGATAGAAGAGGCCACATTGAAGAAGGTAGGAAGTGCAGAGATGTGAGTTAGGGAAGAAATGGATCCAAGCTGCTGTGGAGGGGAGGGAGTTGTGGTCACAGTGAAAGGTGTGTTAGAGAGGAGTACATGGGAATGCACATGGAGAATGTTTCCCCATAGCCATTAGCTTGGAAAATGAGAAGGGCTAAATTTCATGAGTTCTTGTAACCAGCAGGGCTTAAAGCCTGGAGTTTTTTAAAGGTCAGTGCACTTGGCTGAGATAGATCCCAGGATCCCAGAGGGCACAGCACTGCTCTTGGAGAGAAGGCAGACAGACAACCCAGGGGCATATGGCATGGAAACAGTGATCTCATGTGTTGCTGGGACACAGAGTGGGGAGCTTATTTGGTCCTCTCAGAGCATGTCCCTGAGAGGTAGCATTCATGGAGACATCACTCTAGAAACAAAGGAGCTATCTGGCCCCATTTCCTTCCCTACCCCTCAGCATAAACACAGAGCCACATGCAGGACACAGTGCAGCATGGACACTGGCTGCTTAACTGGCTTACACCAAGCTCCATCACCCTATGCTTTAATGGAACTGCTTTTCTCAGTCACGCTTACTTTAGTCCTGGCACAGCAGGCCCCTTTCCCCCAGAAGTCCAGCACAACATTTGCCCAAACCATGCTTCCTGACCAGAGAGTTTTGCAGGGGCTCGGTTCTGGTGGAGGTGGTGACAGGTCTCACTTTATGATCAGACCAAAGCACACCTGGTTAAAACTTGGCACATTCAGGCCAGGGACCAAACACTGCCTACAGCAGGCATGGAGAGCTTCTATAGACAATTGGCCTAAAGGACAGAGCATCCAGAACACAACAGCAGAGTGCATGCAACACTCACTGGAGGCACTCCCTGAAGTGCCAGGCCCTGAGCACTATAGGACCTGTTGAGAGATAAATGATAGAGAAGAAGGTGGAGACTTAGACAATATGAGAAGACAGAGGAATTTATCCTAAGCAAAAGAACAAAATGAGGCCATGGCCAAAGATGTAAGAGAAGTGGATATAAGTAACATGCCTGATGGAAAATTTAAAGCAATGATCATAAGGATACTCACTGGACTTGAGAAAAGAATGGAAGACATCGGTGTCTTCCTGTAGACACAGGTATAAAAGAGTTAAAAAAAGTATCAGTCATTCCCACCAGCAGTGCAAGAGGGTTCTGCTTCCTTGCCAACACCTATTGTTTCTTGTGTTTTTATTTTAGCCATTCTGACAGGTGTGAGGTGGTATCCCATCATGGTTTTAATTTGTATTTTCTTTCCACTGAATGATGTTGAGCATCTTTTCATGTGTCTGTTAGCCATCTGGATGTCTTTGGAAAAGTGTCTATTCATGTCTTTTGCCCATTTCTTGCAACTGGTTTGTTTGTTTTTTGGGTGTTGAATTTGATAAGTTCTTTATAGATTTTGGATACTAATTGTTAATCAGATACGGTATTTGCAAATATCTTCTCCCATTGCATAGACTGCCTTTTGTTTTTGTTGATTGTTTCTTTTGCTGGGCAGATGCTTTTTATCTTGATGAAGTACCAGCAGTTTGTTTGTTTTCTTTCCCTTGCCTTTATCAATGTCTAGTAACAAGTTGCCCCAGCTAAGGTGCAGCCACTTTGGAGAACAGTATGAAAGTTCCTCAAAAACTAAAAATAGAATGCCATTCAATCCACAATTGCACTACTAGGTATTAACTCAAAGGATACAAAAATACAGATTTAAAGGGGTATATGCACCCAATGTTTATAGAAGCATTATCAACAATAGCCAAACTATGGAGAGAGCCCAAATGTCCATTAACTGATGAATGAGTAAGGAGATGTCTCTCTCTCTCTCTCTCTCTCACACACACACACACACACACACACACACACACACACGCTGAAATATTACTCAGCCATCAAAAAGAATGAAATCTTGTCATTTGCAATGATTGGTTGGAGCTAGAATGTATTATGCTAAGTGAAATAAGTCATTCAGAGAAAGACAAATAATATGATTCCACTCAATATGTGGAATTTAAGAAACGAAACAGATTAACATGTGAAGGGGAAGAAAAGAGAAGAAAGGGAAACAAACCATAAGAGATTCTTAACAATAGAAAACAAACTGAGGATTAATGGAGGGCAGTGGGTAGGAGTTGACCTAGATGGGTGATGGGCATTAAGGAGAGGACTTGTTGTGATGAACACTGTGTGTTGTTTGTAAGTGATGAATCAATGAATTCTACTTCTGAAACCAATAGTGCACTCTGAATTAACTATAATTTAAAAAATCAATCAGAGATGAAGATTACAATAAATGATATTAGGAACATGCTGGCTGCAATGAACAGCAGGTTGGAAGAAGCAGAGGAATGAATTAGTGACATAGAAAATAAAGTAATGGAAAGCAGTGAAGCTGAACAAAAGAAAGCAATATGCAAAATGAGAATAAACTTAGGGAATTCAGTGACTCCATCACACGTAATAACATTTGTATTAGAATTCCAGAAGAAGAAGAGAGAAAAAGGAGGAGAAAATTTACTTGAAGAAATGATAGCTCAAAATTTCCCTAATCTGGAGAAGGATACAGGTGTCCAGCTCCAGGAGACACAGAGAACTCCCATCAAAATAAAAAAAAAAAAATAACAGGACCACACCAAGATATGTTGTAATTAAATTTGGAAAACATAGTGGTAAAGAAAAAAATCTTAAAAGCAACAAGACAAAAGAATCATTAATATATATTAGGGAGAACTTACAAGGCTAGCAAGAGATTTTTCAACAGAAACATGGCAAGCCAGAAAGTAATGGCATGATATAGTCAAAGTATTGAATGGGAAAAATTGCAGCAAGGCTATAATTCAGAATAGAAGGAGAGATAAAGAAATCCCCCAAATAAATGAAAACTGAAGGAGTTTGTGATCACTAAACCAGCCCTGCAAGAAATATTAAAGGGGATTCTTTGAGTGCAAAGGAGAGACTAAAAGTGACAGTATAAAAGCACGAAATCCAAAAGTAGTAAAAATGAATATTTCTGTAAAAAATTAGTCAAGGAACTCACAAAAAAGTACATATATAATATATGTTTTATATATATATATATATATATATATATATATATATACTTAAAACACGTACACACATATATATGTATATATACATAAATTTAAAACATGGGGAGGAGAGGAGGAAAAATTGGGTTCAATCTTAAATAACCATCAACTTAATATAGACTGCTGTTTGCAGAAGAGGTTATATACAAACCTAATGGTATACGAAAAACCGCTAATAAACATTCAAAGAATAAAGAGAAAGAAATAAAAATGTATCACTGAAGAAAATCAGCAGAACATGAAAGAGAAAGACAAGAAAGGATCAGAGAAAATCTCCAGAAACAATCACAAAGCAAGTAATAAAATGGCAATAGATGCACAGCTATCAATAATTACTGGGAATGTAAATGGATTAGACACTCCAATCAAAAGGCATAGTGTCAGAATCAAAAAAACAAAACCCATCCGTATGCTGCCTACAAGAGACTCATTTTAGACATATAGATGCCTGCAGATTGAAAGTGAAGGGATGGAGAAACATTTATCATGCAAACGATGTCAAAAGAAAGCTGGCATAGCAATAGTTGTATTCAATAAACTGATTTTAAAACAAAGATTTTAACAAGACAAAGAAGCTCATTATATAATAATAAAGAGGACAATCCAGCAAGAAGATATAACAGTTGTAAATATTTGTGCACCCAACATGACACACCCAGATACATAAGACAATAACAAACATAAAGGAATTAATTGATAATAATACAATAATAGGGAACTTTAACATCTCACTTACATCAATGGACAGATCACCTAAACGAAACCAGTGAGGGGACAATAACTTTGAATGACACACTTGGCCAGATGGACTTAACAGACATATTCAGAACATTTCATCCTAAAGCAGTAGAATACACATTCTTTCCAAGTGCACTTGGGACATTCTCCAGAATAGATCACATATAGGCCACAAAATAGGCCTCATCAAAGTCATACCATGCACCTTTTTTTAAATGTAATTTATTGTTAAATTGGCTAACATACAGTGTATACAGTGTACTCTTGGTTTGGGGGATAGGTTCCCACATTTCACCGTTTACATACAACACCCCGTGCTCATCCCAACAAGTGCCTTCCTCAAGGCCCATCACCCATTTCCACCTGTCCCCCTGCCATCAACACTCAGTTTGTCCTCTGTATTTAAGAGTCTCTTGTGGTTTGCCTCCCTTTCTTTTTGAAACTATTTTTCCCCTTCCTTTTTCCGATGGTCTTCTGTTACGTTTTTCAAGTTCCACATATGAGTAAAAACATATGATATCTGTCTTTCTTCTCTGACTAACTTATTTCATTTAACATAATATCCTCCAGTTCCATCTACATTGTTGCAAATGGCAGGATTCATTCTTTCTCTTTGCAAAGTAGTATTCCATTGTACATATAAACCACATCTTTATGCATTCATCAGTTGATGGATATTTAGGTTCTTTCCATGATTTGGCTATTGTTGAAAGCATTGCTATAAATATTGGGGTACAAGTGCCTCTATGAATGAGCAATCCTGTATCCTTTGGATAAATTCCTAGGAGTGCTATTGCTGGGTCATGGGGTAGTTCTATTGTTAATTATTTTAGGAATCTCCACACTGTTTTCCACAGTGGCTGCACCAGTTCGCATTCCCACCAACAGTGTAAGAAGGTTCCCATTTCTCCACATCCTTGCCAGCATCTCTTGTTTCCCGAGTTGTTAATTTTAGTCACTCTGAGTGGTGTGACGTGGTATCTCAGTGTGGCTTTGATTTGTATTTTCCTGATGATGTGGGATGCTGAGCATCTTTTAATGTGTCTCTTAGTCATCTGGGTGTCTTCTTTGGAAAAATGTCTATTCATGTCTTCTTCCCATTTCTTAACTGTATTATTTGTTTTTGAGCTGTTGAGTTTAGTAAGTTCTTTATAGATTTTGGGTACTAGCCCTTTATCCAATATCTCATTTGCAAATATCTCTTCCATTTCATCAGTTGCCTTTTAGTTTTGTTGATTGTTTGCAGTGCAGAAGCTTTTTATCTTGATGAGGTCCCAATGATTCATTTTGGCTTTTGATTCCCTTGTCTTTGGAGATGTGTTGAGCAATAAATTGCTGTGGCTGAGGTCAAAGAGGTTGTTTCCTGCTTTCCTCTCTAGGATTTTGATGGTTTCCAGGTCTCATTTTGGTCTTTCATCCATTTTGAGTTTATTTTTGTGTGTGGTGTAAGAAAATGGTCTAGTTTCATTCTTCTGTATATTGCTGTCCAATTCTAGCACCATTTGCTAAACAGACTGTCGTTTTTCCATTGGATACTCTCTCCTGCTTTGTCACAGATTAATTGGACATACATTTATGGGTCCAATGTTGGGTTCTCTATTCTGCTCCATCAGTCTATGTGTCCGTTTTTGTCATGCACTTTTCCAAATGCAATACTATGAAATTAGAAGTCAACCATAAGCAAAAATCTGGAAAAATCACAAATGCATGGAGATTAAATAATAGGCTACTAAACAATGAATGGGTTAACCACAAAATAAAAGAAGAAATTTTTAAAATGCATGGAACAAACGAAAATGAAAGCAAAATGGCCCAGAACCTTTGGGATGCAACCAAAGCGGTCCTAAGAGGGAAGTATATAGCAATACAGATCTATCTTAAGAAGCAAAATACCAAATATCCAGCCTAACTTTACACCTAAAGGAACAAATTAAGAACAACAAATGAAGCTTAAATCCAGAAGAAGGAAGGGAATAATAAATGTTAGAGAAGAAATAAATGATATATAAACAAAAAAAAAATCAAATAGAACAAATGAATGAAATCAGGAGTTGGGTGTTTTTTTTTTAAATCAATAAAATTGATAAACCTGTAGCAAGTCTTATTAAAAAAAAGAGAAATGACCACATAAATAAAGTCACAAATGAGAGAGGAGAAATAACAACCAAGACCGTAGAAATACAAGCAAGTATAAGAGCTTCTTATGAGAAACTATATGGCTAATGAATTCAAGAATCCAGAAGAGATGGGTAAATTTCTTTTTTTTTAATGTGGAAGTGGTATGGGAAGATTTATTTATTTTTTATTTATTTATTTATTTATTTATTTATTTATTTATTTACAAATAGTTGATTGTCAAATTTAGTTTCCACATAACACTCAGTGCTCATCCCCACAAGTGTCCTCCTCCATGCCCATCCCCCCTCCCCCCACATCCATCAGTCCTCAGTTTTTGTCAGAATTCAAGAGACTCTCATGGTTTGCCTCTCCCTTTCCCCCACCATTTCCGCCCTTCTTCTCCCCCTTGTTCCTCCGTCAAGTTCCTCCTAATCCTCCTATACGTGCAAACATGATATTTGTCCTTCTCTGCCTGACTTATTTCGCTCAGCATAACACCCTCAAGGTCCATCCATGTTGCTACACATGGCCAGATTTCATTGTTTCTCATTGCCATGTAGTATTCCATGGTATAGATAAACCACATCTTCTTGATCCATTCATCTGTTGATGGACACTTAGGCTCTTTCCATGTTTTAGCTATTGTGGAGAGTGCTGCTATGATCATTGGGGTACATGTGCTCCTATGCATCAGCATTTCTCTATCCCTTGGGTAAATTCCTAGCAGTGCTATTGCTGAGTCATAGGGGAGTTCTATTGTTAGTTTCCTTAGGAACCTCCACACGGTTTTCCAGAGGGGCTGTACCAGTTTACATTCCCACCAACAGTGTAGGAGGGTGCCCGTTTCTCCACATCCTCGCCAGCATCTGGAGTTTTCTGATTTGCTCATTTTAGCCACTCTGACTGGCGTGAGGTGGTATCTCAGTGTGGTTTTGATTTGTATTTCGAGATGGGTAAATTTCTAAAAACCTATAAATTACCAAAGCTGAAACAAGAAGAAATAGAAAACTTGATCAGACTGAAAACCAGCAAAGAAGTTGAATTAGTAATAAAAAAAAAAAAAAAAAACTCCCAACAAAAGAAGTCCAGGACCAAATGACTTATAGATTAATTCTACCGAACATTTAAAGAAGAGTTAATACTGGGGTGCCTAGGTGGCTCTGTTGGTTAAGTGTCCAATTCTTGAGTTTGGCTCAGGTCATGATCTCACAGTTCTTGAGATTGAGCGCCGCATTGGGCTCTGAGCTGACAGCACAGAGCCTGCTTGGGATTCTCTCTTTTCCTCTCTCTGCCTCTCCCCTGCTCACACACATGTGCACATGTGCACTCTCTCTCTCTCTCTCAAAAATAAATAAACATTAAAAAAAGAAGAGTTCATGCCTATTCTCAAACTATTCCAAAAAATTGAAAAGGAAGGAAAATTTCCAAATTCATTCTATAAGGCCAGCCTGATACCATAACCAGATACACCACACACACACACACACACACACACACACACACACACACACACACACACACAAAGGTGGGGGGGAACTGCAGGTAGTGTTTCTGGTGAACACAGATGTAAAAATCCTCAACAAAAGTAGCCAGCTGTATCTAACAATACATTAAAATAATCATTCACCATAATCAAGGTGGAAGGTGGATTTACTCCTGTGTTGCAAGGGTGGTTCAGTTTTTGCAAATCCTAGAAAAGAACAATAGCAGTAAGTTCTTTGAAATTGGCTGTAGCAACTTCTTTCTCTCAAGGAAATGAAAAGGAAAAATAAACTATTGGAATTACATCAGAATGAAAAGGGTCTGCCCAGTGAAGGAAACCAACAAAACTAAAAGGCACCTTTTGAAATGGGAGAAGATATTTGCAAATGATAAAGGGTTCTTATCTAAGATATATAAAGAACTTATAAAACTCAATTCCCAAAAAGCAAATAATTCAATTAAAAATGGGCAGAAGACATGAATAGACACTTTTCCAAAGAAGACTTCCAGACTTCCAAGAGAACTTGTGAAAAGATGCTCAAAAGATATCAAAAGATACCACTTACTATCAGGGAAATACAAATGAAAACTCAAATAAGATACCACCTCACATCTGCCAGAATGGCTGAAATTTAAAAACACAAGAAAATACAGGTGTTGGTGAGGGTTTGGAGAAAGGGGAACCCTCTTTCACTGCTGGTGCAGCAGTGAAAACAGTATGGAGGTTTTGGAAAACAGTATGGAGGTTTCTCATAAGTTAAAAATAGGACTATCCTATACCACTAGGTATTTACCCAAGGAATACAAAAATGCTAATTCAAAGGGATACGTGCAATTCAGTATTTATAGCAGCATAATCCACAATAGCCAAATTATGGAAAGAGCCCAAGTGTCCATGGATTGATAAAGGTTAAAGATGGTGTATATATATACAATAGAATATTAATCAGTCACCAAAAAGAATGAAATCTTGCTATTTGCAATAATGTGGATTAAGCTACAGAATATTATGCTAAGTGAAGCAAATCAGCCAGAGAAAGACAAATACCATATGATTTCATTCATATGTGGAATTTAAAAAACAAAACAAATGAGCAAAAGAGAGAAGAAAAACCAAGAAACAGACATTTAACTATAGAGAGCAAACTGATCGTTACCAGAAAGGAGGTGGGTGAGGTTGAGTTAAATAAATGGATGATGGGGATTCAGAAATACACTTGTAATGAGCAGTGGGTGATATGTGGGAGTGTTGAAGTGCTATATTGTACAACTGAAATTAATATTATGCTGTATGTTAACTAACTGGAATTTAAATAAGAACTAAAAAAACTATTAGTATTACCTTTATACTGCTAACAAGTAAATAACTTTATTTACTTCTTTCTGAATCACCTGTGGTAAAATTGTTCTATATTTTACACCTAAGCATATTATAAATGTCATTAAAATGTAGGTTTTTTTAAACTAATATATGTAGTTTAAGGAAATTGGAAGCAAACAGAATTATTTACACTTACCCTGATATTTGCCATATCTGGTATTTTCTTTTCTTCTGATCATCCAAGTCTCTGGTATTTTCTTTGTCCTGAAAAATGTCTCTTGGAATTTCTTGTACTGCAGGTCTTTTAGCAATGAATAATTTTTTTTAATCTGAAAATACCTTTATTTCACCTTTATTCACTATTTTTGCTGGTTCTAGAGGTTTTGGCTAAGTATCTTTCCTAGCATTTTAAATATGTTGTTCTACTGTCTTCTATTTTCCATAGATTTTAATGAGGAATTAGCAATACCTTTATAAGTTTATTTCCCACCTATACATAATGAGTCATTCTGGTTGCTTTCAAGATTTTTGCTGTATTTTAAATTTTCATCAGTTTGAACATTCTTAGACATGATTTTCTTTTTATTTACGTTTGCTTGGAGTTGTTGAGCTTCTTGCATTTGTGAATTTATGTCTTTCATCAAATTAGGGATGTATACAGTCATTATTTTTCCCCCATTCTTTGTCTCCTTTGCTTCTCCTGTGTTGTCTCACAGGTTGCTGAGGCATTATACTTCTTTCTTTCAATTCTTACTCCTTTAAATATTATATGATTTAAATTTAAATAGTATCATATTTAAATCCCTTAAATATTACAATTTCTTCTTATTTGTATTCAGTACACTGACTCTTTAGGAAGCTCTGTTTTATTTTTTTTTAAACAAACAAGTTTTTTACTTATTTATTTTGAGAGAGAGAGCACAAGCATGGAGAAACAGAGAGGGAGAGAGAGAGAATTCCAAGCAGGCTCCATGTTGTCAGTACAGAGCCTGATGGTAGGGTTTGAACTCATGAACCATGAGATCATGACCTGAGCCAAAATCAAGTGTTAGATGCTTAACCAACTAGGCCACCCAGCACCCCTCCATTTTGCTTTTAAGTCCATCCAGTGAATTAAAAAGTTCTAGTGAATGTGTTTTTCAGTCTTAAAATTTCCATGTGAATATTTTTATCATTTTTGTTTCCTTGATGAAATCTTTTCAATTCACCCTTTTCATTCATTGCAAGCATATTCTCCTTTACTTCCTTGCACATAATTCTAATAGGTCTTATAGGTCTTCTGAAATGTGTAATATTTCTCTTCAAAGTCATGTATTTAATTTTGTTCTATTATGCTTGGTTTGGCTCAAATTTTTAAATCTTGACTGGCAGCTTAAGTTTCCTTTTGGTTGTTGAATACAAGCTGAATTGTTTGGAGTCTACTTTGCACGTACCTATTTCAGGATAAGCCAGAGTGGCTGACAAAGTTGATAACATTAAATTTGGGGCTCTCTCTGTCTGGTTTTTCCCTTTCTGGGATACCCTCCTCACTTTCTAGTGACTGTGGTTTTAGTAGACTTTCCACCCTCGTTCAACCCAGAAGAATTGTGAGTTCTAGCTGTTATGATAGATGTCATCTATGGTCTACACTAAGGCTAAGAGCTCCATATAATTGCTTCACGTAGTCCTGAAATCATTCTTCAAAGTGTCAACTCCATCTAGAATCTGCCTAATGTTTTCAATCTCAACTGCTTTTGGGTCTGTTTGTCTTGAGTATATAATTCTTATCTGCAGGGGGTGGATAAAGAAGTGGAACTATAATAGCTCTTAAAGTTCACCTTGGCTAATTGTAACATCTCTCTCTTTCCTAGGGCTGTTTCTGTTGACTAATTTTACTTCTGGCTATTGGTCACATTTCCCTACTTCTTTGCTTTTTGAGAAGTTTTAAGTTGTTGGGCGTTGCAGATATGTGCTATCTTTCTTTAAGGAGCTTTGAATTTGATTCTATGGGTCTAGATTTGTCCTCACTGTAGCCTTAGAGTAATATTGCTCCTAAGGTGTGGACTTTCGGGGGATATTAACTGAATGCCTGAAGTGTTTATCAATATCTCTCCACTCTGGATGGTCATAGCTTCACCTCCCAGTCCTGTGTGATCTCTGGAATATCCATTTAATTCAGAGATCTCTAACAGTTTCTTCCAGGACTTGCAAAATCACTCCATGTGTAATTTAGTATTGAACCAAAAACTCAATGGAACCTCTATGTAAATTTCTAGAGTTTCTCTTCTGCATGGCTCCCCATAATAATATGCCCTGTAAATTTCATCTGTGCTAATAACATTGAATTCTTATCTTTACCTGCTAACTTCAGTAAGACCACTGTGCTGTCTTTGGGATATATCTCCCTGGAACATCATCTGGAAAGTGATTGCGGGCAGAGAGCTGATATAATTTGAGACTCAACTCATTTATTTCCATTCTTTCAGAGATCACAGTTCTGAAATGTTTTCTAATATGTGAAAATTGTTTTATGTATTTTGTGCACTTTCATAGCTACTTATTGTGGAGGTCTGATAACCAATTCTTCTGCTGTGGTTTGAAGAGGAAGTCCCTTTTTCACAAAAGCTGAACAAATACAAATTATCAGATCTTACCTACAGAGACTGATTCAATATGTTTGTGCAGGGTCTCAAGAGTTTTCATTTTGTAGTCCTCCCATTTCCTGGTAATTTTGATGTAGGTAATTAGAATGTCATACTGC
Organism: Proteles cristata cristata; assembly: GCA_017311185.1. NCBI lineage: Eukaryota > Metazoa > Chordata > Mammalia > Carnivora > Hyaenidae > Proteles > Proteles cristata. The sequence goes on along the minus strand of JAESUZ010001888.1, from coordinate 11,828 downwards.
GATAAATCTAAGATAAGAGAATTAATCCATCTGAAATGTATATTTATTATAATTAAAGTCATATTGGAGTCCAAATGTTAGTATGGTGGTATCTTGAGCAATTCAGATGAAGGCAAGAGAACAGGCCAGCAATAGGAGATACATAAGCTTTTTAGAGATTAGGAGGGGTCTGGTTAGAATTGGGGACCAAGAAATAAAAATCCTGTTTGAAATATTAACTGGGGGTAACTGAAAACAGAAAAGGAGAATCTTCCTGCCAGATGGGGAAGATGTTGGTAGACGCACAGATTTAGGAGGCTTTGTTCTAGCTTTGGCCTCTGGTCACTGACAATACAGCCCTTGAGTGCAAACTAAAAGCCAGAGGGACATGTATCCCCTCTGATCTCTGCTGCCACATTTCTCACCACAGAACTTTGCAGCCAAGTATTCCCCAGGCACTCCAGGTTCTTCTAAGCAGAGCTGCCATGCTTCCTGGAAGATATTACTGTTTATGTCAACCTGGTCTCAAGAGCTGTCTAAAAGAGCAAAGGGATTTACTGCTCAAAGGAGATGAAAGATTGGAAGAGGCCAAAGATCTTAACTCAGAAAAAACCCATTAAAGATATTTTGCCTTGTCAGAGACTGTCTGTATGCCAGCTCCATAAAAAGGAACATCTAAAGACAGAGTTTTATAAAGACAGAATGGTAGGTAAGAAGACAAACATTTGTTTTTCCCTAAAGGTACTGGTAGAATTCACATAGCTATGTTGTCTGCCATGCAGTAATTGACTTTCTTTCCAACTCTGTCCTTACCATTTCTTACTGAGTTAACTTTTTTCAGTAACTGATGTCCTGAATGTTTGATTTTGTTGAGACTTCCCTTAAAGTCACTGTACCCAAACCCCAAGCCAAATTTATGCTTAGAAGACAAAGTTGAAAAGGTAGACCCCAAATAATCTTTTCTCCCCTCTAAAGTAAATAAGGTCTACTCTTGCTTATCTGAAACTCCAGAAGGTAACTTCAGGCCTTAATTCTCAAGTCCCTCTGGTTCATTTCAGGATTTTTTAGTTCCCTAGGTGATATTTGCATATCACCTATGCATCATTGTCCCTTTGAGGACCTTTTATCAGATACCAGAAATGCTGGCATTACAGTCCCCTTATAACACCCCACCACCAGCTCTGCCTTCAAATAAGGGGTAGCTGCCAAATCTCACAACAGGGGACAGATCAGAAAAGGAAGGGAAATACTGCCATGCAGAATCACAAATGAAAATATCAGCCAGCTTTAAAGGCATCAGATTATCTTCCTAGTTCAAATTGCCAGCCTCTGTCAAGGAGTGATATGGTGTTTCCTGATGTGTTGAAAGCAGCACTGCGATGAAAGGAAGATAGTGCCCTTATCCAGCTGAAATTTTGAACTGGATACCCCGTGGGAGTCTTGTATACAGTATTTGACTCATCACAATAAAGACTGGCTGCTGACAGCTCATCAACTTTGACTTCTGGCCAAAACTCTAATACTTGGCTTCCTTTTTTACCCCTCTCTGAACTCTTCCATTTCTCATTTTCTAACTTCTTCTACCCATATTTAGATATTGAAGGTTTTCATGGGTCTGAGACAGCCTTGACCCATTGCAGTATTAGTTCACTGACTCACTTGCCAAAGCATGTTGGACATTTTTTTTGTCCTACTATTTATAATGCAGCTAATAGTTATTGATCACTCTGCTAGATGCTAGAGGTGTAGACATAAAGAAACATGGTTACTGCCGTCATGGAGAACTTCCACAAGTGCGTTCCTAGATCTACCTACATCATGACTCCTTGTGCAAGCTTTTTAAAAATCTAGATTTCTGGGTCCCCAGCTAATATTTACTGAGTATAAATTTCTGAAGTTAAGTGCAAGAGTCTACATTTTTAATTAGCTCTCTGGGGTTCTTAAGCACATTGTAGTTGGATAACCACTAGTAAACACACAAATATGGAATTAAAATTTATGATAAAGTACCTAAAAGACGAAAGGATGGATAGAAAGGCAAATTTAGATTGAGGCAGATGGGTTAAAAAGGGCCTAAGGAAGTGATTTTTTTAAAATGTATTTATTTAAAGTCAAGTTAGTTAACATACACTGTAGTATTAGTATCAGGAGGAGAACCCAGTGGTTCATCACTTACATATAACACTCAATGCTCATCTCAACAAGGGCCCTCCTGAATGCCCATCAAGGAAGAGACATTTAAACTGAGACTTGAGAGATAAGTGGAATCATTTGAATGAAGAATTAGGGGGAAAACATTCCTCAAGCAGAGGGAAAACTTATACAAAAGTTCTAGGGTGATAAGATTGATGTTTTCCTAGCCTATATACATGCCTAGTGTCTTGTTCTCAAAGAAATATCAGCATTTAAAGACATGCACCCTATAATCTGGGTTTGACTCCTCCTTCCTACTTGGGCCCCAGCCTAAAAATAATCCTTGTTAGGACCTGAGTTAAATTAGGAAAGAGTTGTAGGGGGATTGTTAAGATGGCAGAGGACTAGAGCAACCCTAAGCTTGTCTCCTCCCTTGAATACAGCTAGATAAACATCAAATCATTCTGAACACCTGAGAAATTGATCTGATGCCTGAGAGAACAACGCTGCATATCTACAAGCAGAAAAAAAAATGACCACCTTGTAAAAGGTAGGAACTGTAGAGAGTTGATTAAGGAGAGAAAAGAGCTGCAGGTGTTGTGCAGGGGAGAGAATCCTGGTAGCTGAAGGGACAGAGAGAAAGAAAAGTGAAAACACGTGTAGAGGATTTCACAGGTAAAACACTTCCCCCCAAACCATTGGGAAAAAGGAGAGCATTTTTTTAAATGTTTTTATTTATTTCTAGGGGAGAGAGAGAGAGACGGTGTGAGCAGGGGAGGGTCAGAGAGAGAGGGAGTCACAGACTGAAACAGACTCCAGGCTCTGAGCTGGCAGTCAGCACAGAGCCCGACGCGGGGCTCGAACCCACGAACCGCGAGATCATGACCCAAGCGAAAGTCAGACGCTTAACCGACTAAGCCACCCAGGCGCCCCAAAGGAGAGCATTTTTTAAACAGTGGAGCACAGAGTCTGAAGTTTCAGAGGTCATTGCTATCACCAAGGTCATGCCTAGCGGTGCTCTACGGGGAAAGGAGGGCAGAGATACAGTAGTGGGTAGTGTAGTCTGAGGATTCCCTGAGTCATACCGGGAGAAACAGTTCTCCTTCTTAGAGTGTATTTGGTAGAAGTGATATGGCCTCTCCATGGGCAGAAGGCCCTGTGGATGTGATTGTGCTGCTCTGTTCATAAGCATAGGAACAAAGACACCAGCTGAGGGCAGCAAATCTTGGCACCAACTTTGTGCTGTGATTTATCATAAACTAGGAACTACTGCACAATTATACCACCGTTTTTTGGGACAAGGTAACACCAGCCACAGTGCAGTGAGACCCTCCCCCAGAACCTCAGTGTAGGATTGTGCAATGGTGGAGTCACCGAAGTTAGAGTTTTGAAACCCAGCCATATCTGAGATAAAATACAGGAAGGCAGACAGCTCAGACTTAGATAGGGTGCAGGCAAGGATCTAATGGAAGCTGGGGACATGGGAAGCATGATTGTTTGCTCATCTATGAAGGTTTTCTGAGGAGTGGTGAGCATGAACTCCCCATTCTGGAGATGAGAGAGCAGGGTGAAGCCATTTTCACCCCTGGCCCACCAGCAGTGACCAACCTCAGTGAGCTAAAGAATGCCACCAATTGGAGACTGGAGCCGTTACACAAAGCCCCACCCCCCTGCACCCTAAAAGCTCATTTCTTGTTTAAGAAAGTCAGCCTGAGGGACGCCTGGGTGGCTTAGTTGATTAAGCGTCCGACTTTCGCTTAGGTCATGATCTCGCGGTTCGTGGGTTCGAGCCCCACGTCGGGCTCTGTGCTGACTGCCAGCTCAGGGCCTGGAGCCTTTTCAGTCTGTGGCTCCCTCTCTCTCTGACCCTCCCCTGCTCATGCTGTCTCTCTCTCTCTCTCTCTCTCTCCTAGAAATAAAGAAAACATTTAAAAAAAGAAAGAAAGAAAGAAAGAAAGTCAGCCTGAGAATCAGCTCAACAGGCTTTCCTCCCAGAAGGCCGGCACAAACCACTCACATGCACCAAGTCTACTGATTATAGAATGCTGCAAAGCTTCAGCTCTAGGGGAAAAAGGATCTCACGTTTTTTATTTTGTTTCTTATTTTTAAATTTTTGTTTATCAGTTTGTGTGTGTGTGTGTGTGTGTGTGTGTGTGTGTGGTTTTTGAATCTAGCCTTTTTTGCAAATGTTTAGTTTTGAGAAAGAGTGTAAGTGAGTGAGGGGCAGAGAGGGTGGGGGATAAGGCTCCGAAGCATACTTTGTGCTTCCAGTGCAGGGTCTGATGTGGAGCTTGAACTCATGAACCATGAGATCATGACCTGAGCCAAAGTCAGACACTTAAGCAACTGAGCCACCTGGGTACCCTTGGATCTAGCTTCTTTTAGCAAGCAGACCAAAATAAACCTAGTATCTAGGTTGTTGTTCTTGTGTTTTTTCTTTTTCTTTTTGTTTTTTGTGGACAAAATGACAAGATGGAGGAATTCACCCAAAAGAAAGAACAGGAAGTAGAAATTATGGACAGAGATTTAATCAATACAGATAGAAGTAAAATGTCTTAACTAGAATTTAAAACACTAATCATAAGAATACTAGGTGGGCTCAATAGCACTGCTAGGAATTTACCCAAGGGATAGAGGAGTGCTGATGCATAGGAGCACATGTACCCCAATGTTCATAGCAGCACTCTCCACAATAGCTAAAACATGGAAAGAGCCTAAGTGTCGATCAAAGGACGAATGGATCAAGAAGATGTGGTTTATCTATACAATGGAATACTATATGGTGATGAGAAAGAATGAAATCTGGCCATGTGTAGCAACATGGATGGACCTTGAGGATGTTATGCAGAGCAAAATAAGTCAGACAGAAAAGGACAAATACTATTTGTTTGTACATACAGGAGGATTGGGAGGAACTTAACGGAGGACCAAGGGGGAAAAGAAGAGGGGAAATAGTGAGGGAGAGGGAGAGATGCAAACCATGAAAGACTCTTGAATACTGAGAACAAACTGAAGACTGATGGGTGTGGAGGGGAGAGGGGAGATGGGCATGGAGGAGGTCACTTGTGGGAATGAGCACTGGGTGTTATATGGAAACTAATTTGAGCATAAGCTATTTGTAAAAAAAAAAGAAAACAAAAAAACTAGCTGGTCTTGAAAAAAGCATAGAAGACATAAGACAATCCCTTGCTGCAGAGATAAAAGAACTAAAATCTAATCGAGCCAAAATTAAAAATGCTATAACCTAGATGCAGAGGAATGAATCAGTGATATAGAAGATAAAATTATGGAAAATAATGAAGCTGAAAAAAGGGAAAGAATAGTAGTGGATCATGAATGTAGACTTAAGGAACTTAGCAACTTCTTAAAATGCAGTAGCATTCATATCATAGGAGTCCCAAAATATGAAGAGAGAGAAAAAGGGGCAGAAAGTTTATATGAGCAAATTTGAGCTGAAAACTTCCCTAATCTGGATAAGGACACAGATACTGAAATCCGGGAAGCACAGAGAACTCCCATTAAATTTGACAAAAACTGATCATTACCTAGACATATCACAATGAAATTCACAAAGACATAGACAAGGAAAGAATCTTGAAAGCATCAAGGGAAATATAGTCCTTATCCTACAAGGGAAAGCAGATTTGTAGCATATCTGTCCAAAGAAACTTGGTAGGCCAGAAAAAAATGGCAGGATACATTCAACATGATGAATGGGAAAACTATGCAGCCAAGAAGACTTTATCCAGCACGGGTGTTATTCAGAATAGAAGGAGAGATTAAGACTTTCTCAAACAAAAACCAAAAGAGTTTGTGACCACTAACCCAGCCCTGCTAAAAATATTAAAGAGAACTTTCTGAGTGGGGAAAAAAAAAACCAAAACAACGAAGACTAGAAAGGACCATGACTGGAGACACCAACCTTACAGGTAACACAATAGCACTAAATTCATATCTTAAATAATCACTCTGTAAATGGACTAAATGCTCCAATCGAAAGACATAGGTTATCAGAATGAATTAAAAAATAATAAAACAATACCCATCTATATACTCCCAACAAGAGACTCGTTTTAGACCCAAAAACACCTACAGATTGAAAGTGAGAGAAGATGGAGAACCAACTATCATATTAATGGACATCAAAAGGAAGCCAGAGCAGCCATACTTATATAGACAAAGTAGATTTTAACCAATGACTATAATAAGAGATGAAGAAGGGCATTATATCATAATTAAGGGGGGGTTTATCCATCAATAAGTTCTAACTATTGTTAATATTTGTGTCCCCAAGTTGAAAGCACCCAAATATATGTAAATCAACTGATAACAAATACAATGGAACTCATTGATAATAATACGATAATATTAGGGAACATTAACATCCCATTTACAGCAATAGAACATCTAAGCAGAAAATCAACAGGAAAACAGTGGCTTTGAGTGACACGCTGGAGCAGATGGACTTGATATATTCAGAACATTTCATCCTAAAGCCACAGATTACACATTCTTTTCGAGTACACATGGAACATTCCTCAGAACAGATCGCATATGGGATAACAAATCAGCCATCAACAAGTACAAAAAGAGTGAGGTCATACTATACATTTTTTCAAATCACAATTATATGAAACTTGAAGTCAACCACAAGAGAAAGTTTTGGAAAGACACAAATATATAGTGGTTAAAGAACATCCCACTAAAGAAAGAATGGGTTAAACAGGAAATTAAAGAAGAAGAAAAAAAAGTACAAGGGAACAAATGAAAACGGAAACACGGGAGTCCAAAACTTTTGAGATGCAGCAAAGGCAGTCCTAAGAGGGAGTATATTTCAATACAGGCCCGCTTCCAAGAAGCAAGAAAAGTCTCAAAAACAGCATAACCTTACACTTACAAGACCTAGAAGAAGAACAGTAAATAAAGTCTAACACCAGTAGAAGGAAAATAAAAAATACATGAGTAGAAATCAGTGATTAAAAAAACAAATAAAAGAAACCCCAGAAAAGATCAATGAAACTAAGAGCTGATTCCTTGAAAGAATTTACAATTGAAAAACCCATAACCAGACTTATCAAGAAGAAAAGAGAAACTACCCCAGTAAATAAAAGCACGAATGAAAAGGGAGCGATCACAACCAGCACCACAGAAATACAAGCTCTTGTAAGAGAATATTTTGAGAGAGTATATGCCAACAAATTGGGCAATCTGGAAGAAATGGACAAGTTCCTCAAAACATACAATCTACCAAACTAAAACAGGAAGAAATAGAAAATTTAAACAGACCCATTACTAGCAAAGAAAGTGAATCAGTAATCCAACTTCTTCCCACAAATAAAATTCCAGTGCCAGATGACTTTCTAGGGAAATTTTACTGTACATTTAAGGAGTTAATACCTATTCTTCTCAAATTGTTCCAAAAAAAAAAAAAAAGAAAAAGAAAAATAGAAATGGAAGGAAAACTTCCAAACTCCTTCTGTGAGGCCAGCATTACCTTGATTCTGAAACTTGAGAAAGACCCACTAAAAAGAGGAATTACAGAGCAATATCTCTGATGAACATGAATATAAATTTTCTCAACAAGATAGTAGCAAATTGAATCCAACAGTACATTAAAAGTATTATTCACCATGATCAAGTGGGATTTATCCCTTGGCTAGAGGGTGGTTCAGTATCCACAAATCAACATGATATACCACATTGGCAAAAGAAAGAATAAGAACCATATGATCCTCTTAATAGTTGCAAACAAAAAAGCATTTGACAACATATGGCATCCCTTTTTGATAAACACCTTCAACAAAGTAGGGATAGATGGAACATATCTCAACATTATAAAGGCCATATACAAAAGACCCACAGCTAATATCCTCAATGGGGAAGAACTCAGAGCTATTCACCTATGGTCAGGAACAAGACAGATAGATCCACTCTTACCATTACTATTTAACATAGTACTGGAAGTCTTCATTTCCAGCAATCAAACAACAAAAAGAAATAAAAGACATCCAAATGAGCAAGGAAGAAGTCAAACTTCCAGTTTTTGCAGACGACATGACACTATTTAGAAGACCCAAAATACTGCATCAAAAAATTGTTAGAACCAATATATGAATTCAGCAAAGTTGCAGGATATAAAGTCAATGTACAGAATTCTGTTGTATTTCTATTCACCAATAATAAGTAGTAGAAAGAGAAAATAAGGAATGGATCCCATTTATAATTGTACCCAAACCCATAAGACACCTAGAAATAAACTTAACCAAAGAGGCAAAAGATATGTAGATGAAAACTGTAGAGCACTGAAGCAAAGAAACTGAAGAGGACACAACGAAATGGAAAAACATTCAATACTCAGGAATTGGAAGAGCAAATATTGTTAAAATGTCTGTACCACCCAAAGCAAGGGTAACCTTCTTACACTGTTGCTGTGAATGCAAACTGGTGCAGCTGCTCTGAAAAACAGTATAGAGGTTCCTCAAAAAGTAAAAAATAGAACTGCTGTATGATCCAGCAGTTGCACTACTAGGTATTTACACAAAGGATACAAATATATTGTATTGAAGGGAAACATGCACCTGGATGTTTACAGCAACGTTATTAATAATAGCCAAATTATGGAAAGAGCCCAAATGTCCATTGACTGATGAATGGATAAAGAAGATGTGTATATACAATGGAATATTTTTCATTCACCAAAAATAATGAAATCTTGCCATATACAATGATGTGGGTAGAGCCAGAGTGTATTATTCTAAGTAAAATAAGTCAGCCAGAGAAACACAAATACCCATATGATTTCACTCATTTGTAGAATATAAGAAACAAAAGGGATGAACATGAGAATAAAAGAGGCAAACCACAGAACAGAGGCTTAAGTATAGAGAACAAACTGAGGGCTGAGGGAGGGTAGGTGAGCAGGGGAATGAGTTAAATGGGTGATAGGTATTAATGAGAGGACTTGTTGGGAGGGGAGTGGATGTTATATGTAAGTGATGAATCACTAAATTCCACTATTGAACCTAAGATTACAGTATGTTTAACTAACTGGAATTTGAATAAAAACCTGAAACTAAAAAACAAAACAAAAGAAAACAAAACAAAACCCTCAACAAAGAGAAAACATTAGAAAGTTTCAAACAGAAGTTACAGAACCGAAGAATATAAAATCTGTAGTGAAAAATGCTCTAGGGCATTCAGCAGTAGAGTCTTTGAGGCTAAAGATTTTATCAATGAGGTAGAAGAGAAAGCAGTAGAACTCACATAGAATAACAAACAGAACAAACAATTTTTAAAAATGAGGATAACAGACCTTTGGGATAACATTAAGTGGAATAATATTTGCATAATATGAGTCCCAGAAGGAGAAGAAAAGGCCAGAAAACTTATTTTAAGAAATAATGGTCAAAAACTTCCCTTATCTGGGGAAGGAAACAGACATAGAGGTCCTAGAAGTCCAGAGAGTTCCAAATGAAATGACCCTGAAGAGATCTACATCAAGACATATTAAAATTAAAAGGGTAAAAGTTAAAGAGAATCTTAAAAGCAGCAAGAGAAAACTATTACATACAAGGGAAACCCATGAGGTTATCAGTGTATGTTTCAGCAGAAACTTTGCAAGCTAGGAGACAGTGGCATGACATATTCAAAGTGCTGAAAGGGAAAAACTTCCAAGAATTCTCTGCTTGATGAGGTTATAATTCAGAATTGAAGGGGATTTTAAGGCTGTTCCAGATAAACATAGGCTAAGGAAGTTCATCACCACTATTCTGGCCTTATAAGAAGTCTTAGGGGACTTTTCTAAACTGAAAAGAAATGGCACTAATTAGTAGCAAGAAACATACGAAATAAAGATCTCACTGCTTAAGATAAATGTATAATAAAAGTAGTGGATTAATCACTTATAAGCAAGTATGGAGACTAAAAAAAATAGTAAAATGAACTAAAATTATAAAAATTAGTTTAAGGATGCATAAAATAAAGAGATGTAAAACATGACATCAAAAATAAAATGGGGAGGGGTGCCTTAGTGGCTCAGTCAGTTAAACGTCTGACTTCAGCTCAGGTCATGATTTCACGGTTCATGGATGGGTTTGAGCCCCACGTCGGGCTCTGTGCTCTTCAGCTCGGAGTCTGGAGGCTGCTTCGGATTCTGTGTCTCCATCTCTTTTTTCCCCTTCCCCACTCATACTCTGTCTTTCTCCCTCAAAAACAAATAAACATTAAATGTTTTTAAATTAAAAAAACGGAGAGGGAAATATGGAAGGTTTTAGAATGTATTCAACATTAAGTGTCTGTTAACTCTAAATATTTATCTATATGGGAAGTTATATGTATAATCATTAAACAAAAGCTTATAGTAAACACACAAGAGAAAATCAAAGGAATCTAAATATAACACTAAAGAAAATCATAAACCACAAGAGACAAGAGAAAGAAATGATGAAAGGAATAGAGAAGAACTATGAAAACAGAAAACAACCATCAAATTGGCAAAAAGTGCAGACCTATCAATAGTTAATTTAAATGTAAGTGGACCAAACTTTCCAATCAAAAGACATAGAGTGAGCGAATAGATTAAAAAAAAACCCATTTATGTGCTATTTCTAAAAAAGTCCCACTTTATATGTAAGAAAACAGAGTGAAAGTGAAGGGATGGAGGGATATATTCCATGTAAATGGAAGCAAAAAGCTGTGTAGCTGTGCTTGTGGCACACAAAATAGACTTTAAACAAAGACTGTAATAATAGACACAGAAGGATATTAGGTAACGATAAAGACATCAACCAAGCAAGATATGGCATTTATATATGCACTCAACATAGAAACACAAAGATATATAAAGCAAATACTAATAGACTTATAAGAAGTGGATAGTAGTAGAGTAATAATAGGGAACTTGAACAGCTCACTTATATCAATGGACAGATCATCTAAATGGAAACTTAAAGAAGAAACATTGGCCTTAGACACACTAGACCAGACGAACTTCATAAATATAATCCAAAAACAACAGAATACACATTCTTCTTCAATGCATGGGACATTTTTGAGGATAGGCTACATGTTAGGCCACAAAACAAGGCTCAGTAAATTTGAGAATATTGAAATCATATCAAGTATCTTTTCTGACCACAATAGTATGAACCTAGAACAATTACAGGAAGAAAACTGGAAAAAAACAGAAATGTGGAGATTAAACAATATAGTACTGAACCACCTCTGGCTAATCAAGGAAATAAAAAAAGAAACTAAAAAGAAAAAAATACCTAAAGACAAATGAAAACAGAAATATGACATACCACAAAACTTTGGGAGGCAGTAAAAACCATTTTGAGAGAGAAGATCATAGCAATACAGGCTTAAGTCCAGAAACAAGAAAAATCTCAAACAAGCAATCTAACTTTACATGTAAAGGAGCTAGAAAAAGAAAAAATGAATCCCAAAGTCAGTAGAAGGAAGGAAATAATAAACAACAGAGTAGAAATAAAAGAAGACTAAAAAAAATGGAGCACAGTGAAAAACTAAGAGCTGTTTTTTGAAAAAGATAAACAAAATTTAGAAACCTTGGGTAGACTAAACCAAGAAGAGAGGGCTCTAAGCAGAAATGAAAAAAGTTATAACGGACACCAAAGAAATACAAAGAATCATAGGAGACTATTACGAAAAATTATATGCCAAAAATTAGACATCCTGAAAGAAATGGATACATTTCT
>JAESUZ010001887.1:0-16604 GCA_017311185.1 Proteles cristata cristata | reverse complement strand
AGAAAGGAGTGCGGCAGGGAGAGCTTGCGTATGGTCAGTCCGACCACCAGCGCCATAACGTCTATACCACCTCTTACGGGCTTTCTTTACCCGGATGTGCTCAGTGACCAGAGAATCCTCTAAACTCTTAAGTTCAGCACAACTGTCTGCGTTTTTAGGCATGCTCACTAAAAATTCAGCCCTCTTTTTGGGTCACCGTTTCTGTGTCAGCCCCACTGTTTGGCCTGGGCGCACCTGCCACCTCCACCGCGGCAGCGACGGAAGGGCACAGTTGCTTCTCCAGGGTGACGTCCTTCAGATGCGCACACCCCTGCTGGCCTGGGCGCTTTCCCATGTGTCCCTGACGTGAACACAGGGATTTGAACCTCTTGATTTGCACGATTATGTAGGATTTCCTGGGTCAAGTGAAAAGCAAACCATTTTAAGAGATCACCTCAGGCCCCAGCGTTTTCCAGAGTGGTTGTACTATTGTGCATTCCCACCAGCAGCTTCTCCACGTTCTTGCTAGTCTTGGTCTGGACCTTTTTTTTTTTGTCTGGACTTTTTAATGTTAGCCATTCTAACAGCTGTTAGTAATACCTCTTTTTTTCAATTTGTTACTAATGAATGGTGTTGTGCATCTTTAGAGAGAAAGAGTATATGTGTGTGTGTGTTTGATGGTCTGTGTAAATCTTTCTCCTGTTTTTAAAAATTAGATTTTTTTCTTATAATTGAGTGTCGAGAGTTTTTTAATATTCTAGATGCAAGTCGCTTATCAGGTATACTCTTTGCAGACATTTTCTTTCAGTCTGTGGGTTGTTTTTTCATGCTCTTTTGAAAAAACAAGCTGTTTTGATGAAGTCAAGGGTACTGGCTGGTTGTTGTGTGGATTGTACTTCTGTTACGTGAGAAGTCTAATCCCAAGTCATGATTTTCTCCAGTGTTTTCTGTGATAAAGTCTGCAGTTTTTAGATTATACATTTAGAGATGTGATCTGTCTTGAGATAATTTTTCTTTATGATGTGATGTAGGGTCAGAGTTAATTGAAAGAAAAACCATTTCAACAAATGGATGTCTAGTGGTTCCAGAACCATTTGTTGAGAAGATTATCTTTCCTCCTTTGTGCTTTTGTCAAAAACCAGGTGTCCTTATATGATGATTCCTGAAGTCAGGCATTCTTCTCATAACTCAACTTTATATGTTTTAAAGCAGCTTTGGGTTTTGCAGGCCCCTTGCATTTGAATATGACTTTTAGAATAAAATTAATCTGTTTCTGTAAGACAGCCTGCTTGGATTTGGATTGGGATGGCTTTAAACCTACAGATCAATTTGCTGTTTATTTAGTTTCCCTCAGCAGTGATTTATAGTTTTCATTGTACCTGTTTCTCAAGTGTTTTGTCAGACTTCTCCCTCGCTGTTTGTTTTTTTGATACTATTGTAAATAATGTTTAAAACCCTTGCTCTCCAACTAGGTCTTGTCCAATAAGCATGTGGCTCCTGATCATCTGTTGCAAATCTGCCAGCGCATTGGCCCCATGTTGGATAAAGAAATTCCGCCCAGTATTTCAAGAGTCACTTCTTTACTTGGTGCAGGAAGGCAGTCTTTGCTACGTACAGCAAAAGGTACCTTAATTTGAAGAAGTGTTCTGCTTTGTAGCTTAATGATAATTATAATTGTGAAGTAATGTAAGCATTGTGGAAGAAAGGCGATATGTAACTATAAACCATGCTGTGGACTATAAAATTCTCTGCATTTAGCATAGACATTGAATTTTACTACGTAAGTGTTTAATGGGTCCTGCATTTAAAAAAAAGTGACAAAGGTATAGATGTTAAGCGAAAAAGCTTGAATTTATTCTGAGATGTGTTTGAGGTTTTATCGATGTGAGTTCTTAATTTTCTATTTTGTAGCTCACTTATAACTTTATTGAATGTTATTGTATGTGTCTAATAAACTCGTTAAATGCTAGAAGTATTTTATTTGGTATTTAGATTCTGAAAGCCCTTTGTTATAAGAGGAAGTGATTTTCTAAATTTGGTAGCAGTTTGAAAACAAGCACCAAAAATGTACAATTGCATGGTTCTTTTTTCTCCAATTTGATTTTTTTGCAAAGTTATGTGGTAGCAAAATGTTTGGAATTGCTGTTCTTCTTCTGTTAGCCTGGTATAAATCACTTAGACTAAGTATATGTATGTGATATGATCTATGTATACAACGTGGCCTCACTGCTAATGGGCAAGAATGTTGGCTCTTCTGATCCTGAGCATCCGTCCAGTTCGTCCCCCGTGATTATCTTTACGATCTGTTGCTGATGTGAGGCCACCTCTTAGGTGCGCCGCCAGTACAAAGCTTGACTGAGGACAAACAGCCCTCCTTCTTGGTTCCATGCCAGACCGCTCTGTCAGCCTTAGTCATTTCTTAGTGCTCTGTGGCCCTGCCGCACCGGGGCTTGGCTCAGGAAACTGTTCCTACCCTCCCTTCTCTGTGTCCCTATTCACCTTGTAATTCTTCTATTTTAGGCTGTTCTGTAGTAGTTGCCTGAGTGGCCTGTTTCCCTCTGTTTTCTTTACTTGTGTCAAGCTCCGTGTTGTTTTGTGATGAGCACCGCTTTAGACCCGGCAGACCTTAGAAGAGACTTGAGCCCGCTGCCCTAGGGTAGGGTCCGTAGCTCTCTGTTCTGTACTAGTGTCACGAGAGGATGCCTTGTAACCGCTCTTTGGTCATGACGGTGGCGATGAATCCATTCATGTAAAACGTAACATGCGTGTTAGGTTGGGGCACCCGAGGCTCAGTAGAGGTTTCTGTGATGCCTGCCTTCCCTTCCTCTTTCACTTGTGAAGAAGCTGATTTCTGGCCCAGCGTAGTCTGTGCTCTGCTGCTATCTCCCCTAGAGGGGCAGATGTTTCTTCTTCGTATATATTTGCGGATAGGTCAAAGAGGGACGGGACTTGAGAATGAGTGTTCAGACTCCCGGATCCTACGTGCGTGCTCTTGTGTAAAGGATTATCCATGATCCTAAAACAAGAGGAAAGGCATATGATTTTGTCCGTATTTCCTAGGGAGATTAAAGTCATGGTAATACTGGCCAAAATTAATTTTAAAATTCCGTTAACGTTTTAAGGATTTTCATATAAATCGAATAAAATTTTTCTTACAAAAATTTCCATGTTTTTTGGAAAGTTGGATCAGTTGTGATTAAGATCTCGTATGATTATGTGGTATAATTCTGCATTGAAACATAAAAACTTACTTGGCATTGACTAGGACTTGGAAGTCAAAAGATCTGGTTGTATGGTCCGTGTAGACTTAACCACTTGCAGCGGATCTCTTTCAAGCTCCTGGAACCTTTGAGCCTCAGTTACCTCACTTGTACATTGGCGATCATACCTACCTCACAGGGTTGTTGTGAGGACTCAACAAGATAATGTACATGGAACGCACTTTGTAAATTGTAAAGTGCTACACTAATGTTAGCTGTTGTTGTTGTATCTGAGATGTCTTAATTTTTTTTCCCCTTCAGAAATAGTCTTAATAAACCTCTAGGGCTTTTCTGTTAAAGTATATTAGTTGATACAACTTTGAATAAACAGTTTATTACAATATACGTAAGTATTCTATAAAATCTTTCTTGGGGTTAACTTTCAAGATTTTATGTGTATCTAAAATTCGTTTTAAAGACTGCAGGCACACAGTTTGGAAGGGCTCTGCCTTTGCTGCTCTTCACAGAGGAAGACCTCCTGAAATGCCGGTGAATTATGGTTCCCCACCAAGTCTTGGTGAGTGAGCTTGCCTTTTCAGATGACCGAAACAGTCTTTCTGATTTCTTGACCATCTTTGTAACTGCCATATTAAAATTTAAAAGGAAATACTGGCAATAGTGTTGCAGTAGTAATGAGTATCAGTTTCCAAGTTTGTTTTCCCAAAGTTATTCCTAAATGTAATAAAAATTAATGAAAGATAATCTTATTGTAAATAAGCCCATAGTAGTGATTATAGTAGAACAGAATTGAGGAGAAACTTGTGTCCTTAGGATTTCTTGAACATAGATTCTGTGACCTCTAGAAATTGTTGGGGAGTTTTTCTTCATGTTTTTACATTGTTGGCTCTTCCTTAACCATTCTCATTGTTTTTATTTCCTAGTGGAGATACATCGAGGAAAACAACTCACAGGGTGTTCCACTTTTAGCACAGCCTTTCCAGGAACTATGTATCAGCATATAAAAATGCACAGGAGGATTCTCGGACATCTATCTGCTGTTTACTGTGTAGCATTTGATAGGACAGGACATAGAGTCTTTACAGTGAGTTGCTGTTTTAAACTCCCTTTGGTGTCCTCTGGAGCACTTCAGTGTGTGTTAGAATCATCTAGGCAATCTTCTAAAACACGTAGGTTCTGTGGTTCCCATTCTCAGGGATTGTGACTCCATAGGTCTGATGCAGGGCCCATGAGTATGCATTTTTATTACGTATCCCAAGTGATTCATTTGCAGATAGTATAGTGTTTGCGAGACCTTGATTTGAAGTGGTGGATCGTGGGCCTGGTCGTCAAGGATCTTAAAAATATATATGCCTAACCCTTTCGCCTCCAGCCTATTCGAGACCTACTGGTGAGGTTCCTAGTATGCTAGTAACCAAAGCAAACCAAAACCCTTCCGTAAAAACCCAAATGTCTTTAGGTGATTCATATTCACATTGATTACTCATTGATCCTGAGAAATTAATTACTTGAACACTGCAAGATTATTTTATAATTATTATAAAACTATATGTAAATATTTGTAAGGTAATTACCATTTTAGTATTTTAAGGGAAAATTACAAGGAATCAAAAGTTTAAATTTCCTTTTTCAAAGTTGTAAGATTCAGAGTAGACACTCAAACATGAGCTGAGTAGGATGGACGCCGGCTGCTACTACAAATTTGAGACTCCATTGTTTGGTTATTTAAAATGAGGGTGCTAGTCCTATTATTTTTTACTTGTTTTTGGGATTGCCACCTACTCAGCTTGTGATCTATGTACCTGTCCTAACACGTATCAAATTATTTAGCTTGGTGTGAGCTAAACTGACATTTAACCATTGTTAAAGTGAAATAGGTGAGTGATAACCTTTCAGTTGGACTCCTTACTCGGCAGGGGATTTTGGGAAAATAGTATTTATAATGTGGTCTGGTCCATAGAAATGAAAACTTCACAGTATCGTAATTTATATAGATGTGGTTTGAAGAAAAAAAAACTATTCTGTAAGTTTTCTGACTGTAAGATTTGTAATTTATAGAATATTCTACAGTTGGAAGGAGAAGAGAATTTATAGAATCTTAATTTAAATGACACATAAACGGTATTTTTTAAAATGCTGTAAGACTTGCTGTGTTAACGTTTACTTTGGGGTATATTTTTTCTTAGGGTTCAGATGATTGTTTGGTGAAGATTTGGTCAACACACAATGGCCGCCTATTATCCACATTAAGAGGTCACTCTGCAGAAATTTCAGATATGGCGGTTAACTATGAGAATACGATGATCGCTGCAGGGAGCTGTGATAAGATCATCCGAGTGTGGTGCTTGAGAACTTGTGCCCCGGTGGCTGTGCTCCAGGGACACACGGGGTCAATCACATCTCTACAGGTAAACTGGCTTGAGTGTGCACATTTGTGTATGACCTCCTTTTCCTTTGAAACTCTTTCTCCTCAGAGGTGAGAAATAGTTAAGATGCTTAGTAATTGTGTGATCTGTTTTAGTAACCAGGAGAAAATGTAATTAATCATACCTCCATGAATCTTAGAAGGGTGACGTAATGTCTAGTGCAGTTAGAGCTTTACAGGAAGGCCTGCTGGAAGATTTACTGCTTCCTTTAGGCTTACTGTTGAACTGGGGGAGTGTCAGTTACAAACCCAAGGATAGGTTAATTATTTTTCTACTTCATTTTTTATTCTTTGAGAGAGTGTGTGTGAATGGGGGAGAGGGACAAAGGGAGGGGGAGAAAGAATCTTAAGCAGAATCCATGCTCCGTGCAGAGCCCAATGTGGGGCTTGATCTCACGACCTTGGGATCATGACCAGAGCTGAAATCAAGAGTTGGACGCCCAGCCAACCAGGCCACCTAGGTGCCCTGATTTTTCTACTTTTAAACCTGTGGGTTTTGCTAAGTGATTAAATTTGTTGAAGTATATTTAAACAATTTTTTCACCTTATTGTGGAAGCTAATTTTGCACATACACAGAGTAGACTCGTATAATGAACCCCTAGGTGCCCAGCTGCCCATGGCTGATCCCCAACCACTTCACTTTGTACCTAAAGCAGATCCTAGATTTCACATCGTATCTTCAATAAATGGTTCAGTATGTCTTTCTAAAAGATAAGGATTTCTTGGGGCGCCTGGGTGGCTCATTTGGTTAAGCATCTGACTTCAGCTCAGGTCATGATCTCACGGTTTTGTGGGTTTGAGCCCTGCATCGGGCTCTGTGCTGACAGCGAGCTCAGAGCCTGGAGCCTGTTTCAGATTCTGTATCTCCCTGTCTTTCTGACCCTCCCCTGCTCATGCTGTCTGTCTGTCTCTCTCTGAGAAATAAATTTAAAAAAAAGAAAAAAAAAAATTTAAAAAAATAAAAAAATAAAAGATAAGAATTTCTTTTTAAAAAACACAAACGGGTGCCTGCGTGGCTCAGTTGGTTAATTAATTGACTTTGGCTCAGGTCATGATCTCACAGTTTGTGAGTTCAAGCCCTGTGTTGGGCCGTGTGCTGACATCTCAGAGCCTGGAGCCTGCTTCGGATTCTGTGTCTTCTTTCTCTCCGCTCTTCCCCCACTCACACTCTGTCTCTCTTTCAAAAAAAATTAACATTAAAAATAATTATTTTTAAAGAAAACACAACCAAAAAGATATCATCATACTTTTTTTTTCATGTTCAGATTTCCATTTGTCTCATAAATAGAGTTACTTTGAGGAATCAGAGAAAACCTATACCTTTCAATTGGTTACTGTCGTTAAAAAGAAGCTTAAAACAAATTGCATTCCCTTTCCCAGCTTTTAAAACCCCTTACAGTAAGTTTCTTTGTTGAAAGAGTTGGGTGTTTATCTGTGGAGTTCCCAGTTTGGAGGTTACTGCTTGCGTGTTCCTGTAGTTCCTGTAACTTGGTTGTTGGGCCCGAGCGATAATTCTGTTTGATGTGCCTCTGGATCACTTGGAGGCCTTGTTTCAAGCACAGACTGATAGGCCTCACCGCCAGAGATTCTGACTGAAAACGGGGGAGGTGGGGCCTGAGAATTGGCATTAGTAGTAAGTTCCCAGGTGCTGCTGCTCCTCCTCCTCCTCCTCCTCCTCCCCCTCCCTCCCCCCTCCTCCCTCCTCCCTCCCCCTCCTCCCTCCTCCTCCTCCCCCTCCTCTCCCTCCCCCTCCTCCCCCTCCTCTCCTCCTTCTCCCCCTCCTCCCCCTCCTCCCTCCCTCCTCTCTCCTTCTCCTCCTCCTCCTCCTCCTTCTCCCTCCCTCCTCCCTCCTCCCTCCCTCCCCCTCCTCCTCCCCTCCTCCTCCCTCCTCCTCCTCCTCCCCCTCCCCCTCCTCCCCCTCCCTCCCTCCTCCTCCCCCCTCCTCCCTCCCTCCCTCCTCCCTCCCTCCCCCTCCTCCCCCCTCCTCCCCTTCCCCCTCCCCCTCCTCCTCCTCCAGGGGCGACACTTTCAGGATCAGTGATCTAAAGGCTTGATCACCTTGAAGTGTATGCTCTTGTAGACCTGAAATGTCTGTTAGTCCCGCTGTGGTAGCCACTGATGATTGTGTCTTAGCCCCAGTAGTTCGTTCGGAACTGAAAACGGTGCATTTGGGTCATTATCTTGAAAATCACATTTTGTTAGGAGATGATGATTTATAAGGCCTTTTAAAGCACATTGGTGCCTCTGATTTGAATTTGGATAAAACTGTGGGAGTGGTTCCATTTTTTTGTTTTGTTTTGTTTTATTTATTTCTAGGAGAGAGAGATAGCGTGATCAGGGGAAGGTCAGAGAGAGCAGGAGTCACAGACCAAAACAGGCTCCAGGCTCTGAGCTGGCAGTCAGCACAGAGCCCGACGCGGGGCTCGAACCCACAAACCACGAGATCATGACCTAAGCGAAAGTCGGACGCTTAACCAACTAAGCCACCCAGGCACCCCGGAGTGGTTCCATTTTCATGTGTGAATTCACCCAGGCTGTATGTTAAGTGCTCTCCAAAGAGATTTGGTGTGAAGTCCTGTGAAAGGAGAGATTTTTCTCAACTCTTCTGGTTAGTTTTCTTGAAGAGTTGAGACAACAGACTTATTTTTGAATGAAGACAACCGTAATCGGGATAGTGTTTTATTTTGAGAATTTAAGCAATATTTTGGTGTACTTGTTTTTTTAAAGGCAAAGAGTATAATTTTCTAGAAGACTGTGTTTCACAGTTGATATTTTGTTATTTGATATGAACTTACAGGCAATATAGCAGCAAATGGGAACTTACAGCAAATATAGCAGCACTGTGTGCTGGTGTCTGTCCTAAAACCATTGTGGAGTCCCTGACTGTGAAAATGGGGCTCTGATTTTTCCTGAGACCCATTTGGTTACGGGGCCACATGTAGTTGTCACCTACTGAATATACCTGAGAAGTCTGGGTGGTAGTAAGTTTTTATGCATCAGAGTGGTCCTCTGTGCTTGCCAGTGGTTACCAAAGTTCAAAGTCAAAGCAGGTACACAATTTTAGTTACTAAACTTTTTTATTTTCTTGGCCCTGTTGTCATATAGAAACCATTTTTAATTTTAGTAAAGGTCTTTTTCAATTTATATTAGAAATATGTACAAGTAATATCATTTGCAGAAAAATGAGCAAGTAAGAAAGTAAGCCTCCATGATCTTACCATCTAGAAGTAGTCACTGTCAATATTTTGGTGTACACGCTTCTCAAGGGAAGCATCATACACTGCCATTTGATACAACTTACATTCTCAAAACTGATAGTAGTATTACAACCAGAGGTAGACCCTTTTGTCTGAAAGAACAGTAAATGAACATTCTACTGGAATGAAAGACATACTGTATAGCTGGTTTGGATTAGCTTTTCTTTTACTTATTTATTTACTTTTATTTTAAAAATTATTTTGAGAAAGAGTGTGTGAGCTGGGGAGTGGGGCAGAGGGAGAGTGAGAGAATCTTAAGCAGCCTCCATGTCCAGCTCAATGCAAGGCTTGACTCACGGACCTTGGGATCATGACCTGAGCTGAAATGAAGAGTGAGATGCTCAATGGACTGAGCCACCCAGATGCCCCTGGCTTTCCTGAAGAAGTACTTGAGATAGTAATAGAATAAGAATTTGGGACATCAAGATATGGTAGGTAAGGAAAGGGCAGAGAGAGGAGCCTTGGGTGGGAAGGCATTCACCATTTCCATGGGGGGTGCCCAAAAAGCTTAGCAGGATATTTGACACACTTGCAGGGTTGGTTGGGGAGGAAATAGTTTGGAAGTATTTACACATAAATGCAGCTAATTAGAATAGAAACAAATTACAGCAACTGGAAATTAGTACAAAGGAAATTGTGGAGTTGAAATATATAGGGGAATTTCAGAATTGAGCGGATGGTTTAACAGCAGACGAGCCACGACTGAAGAAATTGGAGAATTCATGAACTGCAAGTGAGGTCAGAAGGAGGTAAGTAGGTGGCAGCACAGTGGGAGGAGGTGGGACTGTGCAGAAAGGCGGAGCCGCTAGACAGGGCCTGCTAAGATGATGTCGCCTCTCTGCACATGCACTGGGCCACGTGTGTACCTGGGATTCCTGAACAGGACGACGAGGAGGGAATGGAGTGGGGCTGCACTTGAAGTGATAGGAGCTGAGAATTTCGCAAAATGCACTGAAGAAATAGAGACACAGATTGAAGAAACACCGAGGACCCTGAGCAGAATAAACATACAAAAAACTAGGGCTAGTGAACATCGCCATTAAACTTTTACTTTTGTTTCATTAACTTAGTTTATTTTTTGAGGGAGAGAGAGAGAGAGCGCTAGCAGGGGAAGGGCAGGGAGAGACAGAATTCAGAGCAGGCTCTGCTCTGTGCGGAACCTGTTGTGGGGCTTGAACTTGTGGAGATCATGACCTGAACCTAAATCAAGAGTCTGACGCTTAACCAACTGAATCACCCAGGGGCCCTTTCATCACAATAAAACTTTAAAAGCCAAAGAGAAATCTCAAGGTAACCAAAAGGAAAAATAAGCAATAAGACTGATGATTAGCTTCTCAGTAGAACAGTGGCAGTTGATAGACAAAAAAGTGCTCTTTAAAAATTTTTTTATTTTTCTATTTAAGAGAGAACACACAACAAGTGGCAGGGGGGAGAGAGCGAGAGAGAGAGAGTGCATCCCAAGCAGGCTCCATGCTCAGTGCTGGAGCCTGATGCAGGGCTCGATCCTATGACCCTGGGATCGTGACCCAAGCTGAAACCAAGAATTGGATGCTCAACCGTCTGAGCTACCCTGGTGCTCCAGAGAAGTGCTCTTTCTAAAGTGCTATTGGGGATGCCTAGCTGGCTTTGTTGGTAGAGTGTGCAACTTGGTACTTGGGGTCATGCATTCAAGCCCCACGTGGGCATAGAGCTTGCTTAATGAAATACATAAAAAAAAAATCTTATGTTTGGGTTTATTTAAAATTAATAAACTGCTAATAGTGACTTCTTCTCAAGGATTCTGAACCCATCAAGTATATTAATGATAGATTGAAGCTCTAAACACATTTTCAGATAGTCTTCTGGCAATGGAACAGGGGAATTCTAAATATGATTCTTTAGGCTAAGAGGGAAATGTGATCCCAGGCTTGGAGATGCAAGAAAGAATGAAGAGTTTAAAAAAAATGTGGGCAAATGGAAAAAAGCACCAAGTGTATACAACAAGTATATAGGTTTAAGGGTTTATGGGTTTAAAAATACAATCAAACTAGCAAATGATAGTAATAGAGCTAATAGAGTAACTAGTATTCTTAGATCTTTGCATTGAGAAGTGAAAAATACAAGTTTACAAGGGCGCCTGGGTGGCTTAGTCGGTTAAGCGTCCGACTTTCGCTTAGGTCATGATCTCGCGGTTCGTGGGTTCGAGCCCCGCGTCGGGCTCTGTGCTGACTGCCAGCTCAGAGCCTGGAGCCTGTTTCAGAGTCTGTGACTCCCTCTCTCTCTGACCCTCCCCTGCTCACGCTGTCTCTCTCTCCTAGAGATAAATAAAACATTAAAAAAAAAGAAAAAAAAAAAAGAAAAAGAAAAATACAAGTTTACAGTAGACTTTTAGTAAGATGAAGATGCGTTTAGTAATCTCTAAAATAACAAAAGAATTGTAAGAGGGTGTATAACCAGCTGATGGAGAGGGAAATGTGGAATAGTCTTATCGAAAGGGCAAGACAGGAGGGCAAAAGATGGGTGGGAAGTGCTAGCATTCAGCCGGCACTGAGTTCACGGACACTGCTTGTAAGTGCAGTAGTCAGTCCCAGGGAAGGACACGTCTTACATGTAACTAGGAACCACAGCCCCATCTTCACTCTAAGGCTAAGGGGCAGCTGGAAGTTAAGGGTTGAAAACTTTTGTAGACAATAACTATAAGAAGGCTGATATGGTACACTAAAATAAGATAATAGGCCTTAAGGAAATTAATATTTTTAGAGGTAAGGGGCAATTTTTAATGATAAAAACAGAAAATTGAGTTGTATATTTAGTAACTTGGAGTCAGAATACATAAAGCAAAAATAGAGTTCACGGGGAAAAGTAGATCTTCATAATCATAGTGGGAGATTAACACACCTCAGTGTCTCTCAGTAATTGAGTGAAGAGTCTTGTACTATTAAGAAATACAGGGGTGCCTGGGTGGCTTAGTTGATTGAGCATCTATCTTTAGCTCAGGTCATGATCCTGAGGTTGGTGAGTCTGAGCCCCATCTCAGGCTCTGTGCTGACAGCCTGGAGCCTGCTTTGGATTCTGTGTCTCCCCCTTTCTCTGTCCATTCCCTGCTTGTGCTTGGTCTCTCTCCCTCTCAAAAGTAAATAAACATTAAAAAAATTATGAAAAAGAAATACAGATTTGAACAATACAACTAAGGACTTGGATGCCAGCATTGAAACATTGCGTATAGTATCTGCATTATTTCTTTACGGCCATAAGTGGGTGTTTATTGTAGAAGTACTGTCCACATTCTGACCCATTCTTTTTTTTTTTTTTCTAAATATTTTTATTTATTTCTAGGAGAGAGAGAGAGAGACAGCGTGAGCAGGGGAGGGTCACAGAGAGAGGGAGACACAGACTCTGAAATAGGCTCCAGGCTCTGAGCTGGCAGTAAGCACAGAGCCCGACATGGGGCTCAAACCCACGAAGTGCGAGATCATAACCTAAGCGAAAGTTGGACGCTCAACCGACTAAGCCACCCAGGCGCCCCTGACCCGCTAAGTTCTTAACAAATTTGAACATACTGAAATAATCCCAAATCTGACCGTAATCCCTACTCTGACAGTAGTGGAGTTAAGCCTGAAATTATTTATTTATTTATTTTTTTAATGTTTTATTTCTAGGAGAGAGAGAGACAGCGTGAGCAGGGGAGGGTCAGAGAGAGAGGGAGTCACAGACTGAAACAGGCTCCAGGCTCTGAGCTGGCAGTCAGCACAGAGCCCGACGCGGGCTCGAACCCACGAACCGCGAGATCATGACCCAAGCGAAAGTCGGACGCTTAACCGACTAAGCCACCCAGGCGCCCCAAGCCTGAAATTATTAATAGCCAGAATTAATAGAATAATCCCCACATTAGGCAATGTACTTTTCAATAACTCATGTATCAAAGAAGAAATTACAATAAAAATTTGGGAATACTTAACTATTAATGAAAAAATTAGGTCCTATATATTATGGGATGTAGAATTTGATAGCCAGCCAACAAGATGATGCTTGGTGAGTTTTACTTTGTGGACTCCTGCCTTGTGGTAAGTCCCCATGTTGAATAGGGTTGACCTGTCTCTTTTCTTTTTTCTTTTTTTTTTTCAGTTTATTTATTTTGAGAGAGACGTGGAGAATGTGAGTGGGGGAGGGGCAGAGAGGGAGAGAGAGAAACAGACTCCCAAACAGGCTCTACGCTCAGCACAGAGCCCATTGTGGGATTCGATCTCACAACCATGAGATCGTGACCTGAGCTGAAATTAAGAGTTAGATGCTTAACCGACTGAGCCATCCAGGTGCCCTGGGTTGGCCTGTCTTATTCTGTTGACTCACATATCTGGAGGGAAGTCAGATGTCAGTCATGTTGATAGGATACTCAAACAACCTTAAGGACAGGTCTTCATGGCCAGACACCTGAAGTCTCCTGCTAGAGGCAAGGGAGTCTTCCCTTTGGGAAGAAGGTCCTTTCTATCCCCAGGAAGCCCAGGCTGACATCTGCTACAGCCTTGTGAGACCCTGAGCCAGAACCATCTAGCTAAGCTTCTCCGAGGTCTTGACCCTTAGAGACTATGAGATAATATATATTGTTTTTGGTAGCTACATTTTGGGGTAATTTATTACATGGCATTGCACTATTAATACACAGCTGAAGCTGCGTAGAAAGGGGGATTTATAGCTCTCAATGCATATATTTTAAAAAGGTGAAATCCAGTGATCAAATGTATTTCTCAGGAAGTTAGAAAAAATAATAGGGGGGGCGCCTGGGTGGCTTAGTCGGTTGAGCGTCTGACTTTCGCTTAGGTCATGATCTCGCGGTTCGTGGGTTCGAGCCCCGCATCGGGCTCTGTGCTGACTGCCAGCCCAGAGCCTGGAGCCTGTTTCAGAGTCTGTGACTCTCTCTCTCTCTCTGACCCTCCCCTGTTCACGCTGTCTCTCTCTCTCTCCTAGAAATAAATAAAACATTAAAAAAAATTAAAAAAAAAAAAAAAAAAAAAGGAAACCGTAGAGGATGTGTTAGGAGGAGAAGTACAAAAATTAGGAATAGAAAACATAAGTATAACAATAAAGAGGATCAGCAAAGCCAAAAGTTCTTTGAAAGACTGAAAATTTTGGTTTAAGATTGATGAAGAAAAAAAGTAAAAACCATTATCATTTTTTTTTAAATTAAAAAAATTTTTTTTTTTTAATTTATCTCTAGGAAAGAGAGAGACAGCGTGAACGGGGAGGGTCAGAGAGAGAGGGAGTCACAGACTGAAACAGGCTCCAGGCTCTGAGCTGGCAGTCAGCACAGAGCCCGACGTGGGGCCCGAACCCACGAACCGTGAGATCATGCCCTAAGCGAAAGTCGGACGCTTAACCGACTAAGCCACCCAGGCACCCCAACCATTATCAATTTTGAAACAGGGGCATCTTTATAGACCCTTCAGACATTAAAAAGAGGATATGTTAAATGACTATATGGGAAATTTGAAAATTAAGATGCAACTGGCACAAAGAGAGAGAAAATCTGAGTAGACTGGTAACTGTTGCATTGACTCGACAGTGGAATTTCCTTATCTACCTATTAGTATTTATGTTAAAAATGTACCCTCAAAAAATCAGTTTCAAGAAAGGCAAAAATAAGTAAAAAAAAAATAAAGAAAATTACAAGGAAACCAAGGAAATGATACAAGTATGAATGCAATGTGTGAGTCTTGATTTGGGTCCTGGCTTTAAGAGTCCAGGAAACCGATAGAACAGATTTGAGAAATTGGGAGAAATTTCCACGTGACTTCTATATTACATAACAGTATTATATTGATAGTAAATTTCTCAAGTGTTGATACATTGTTACATCTAAGGAGTAGAGATTCAATACTCCTGGGAGACTGGTGCTGAGGATTTGGGCTGCATGATTCAGGGTCACATGGCTCACGTCCATCCATTTATAGCAAGAGACAACCATGGCACCATATTCCATATACGATACACCTAAAATAGCCAAGAGAATCCATTGAAAATGCTTTGACAGGTTACAATTTGTCTTCTAAAATAGTAACTCTGGGACCAGATAGTGGTAATGACTGCACTGCATGTGAATGTAGTAAATGCTGCCGAGTTGTATGGTTTAAAATGGCTCAAATGGCGAGTTTTACATTGTGCACATTCTGCCTTTCCAGACCTCTGACTAAATTAGCACATGTAATAGACACACAGGAAACATTTGCATTTTTAGCAGTATTTTAATAGGGTCGCTAACTACCTTTGACAAATGCATTCTTTTTAATTTTTTAAAAATTAAAATTTCTGAGAGAGAGACAGCTTGAGCAGGGGAGGGTGAGAGACAGAGGGAGACACAGAATCTGAAACAGGCTCCGGGCTCTGAGCTGTCAGCACAGAGCCCGACGCGGGGCTCAAACCCACAAACCGTGAGATCATGACCTGAGCCGAAGTCGGATGCTTAACTGACTGAGCCACCCAGGTGCCCCGAATGCATTCTTTTTAAAAGCAAATAGAGGATCAGCATACATTACAGAGTCCTTATTTTGCTACCAAACAAGTTGTAAACGGAGAAGTTATGTTCCAGGCATATGCTATGTGCTGAATAGTTACTCAAAATTTGTAGATTTGGGGGCTCCTGGGTGGCTCAGTTGGTTAAGTGTTGGATTCTTGATTTTGGCTTAGGTCATGATCTCCTGGTTTTATGAGTGTGAGCCCTGCCTCAGGCTCTGCAGTGACAGTGCAGAGCCTGCTTGGGGTTCTCTCACTCTACCTTTCTCTCTGCCCCTTCCTTGTTCTCACTCACTCTCTCAAAATAAGTAAATAGACTTTATTAAAAATGTAGATTTCAAGAAAATTATTTTGACTTTTGGAAGTAGCCATGTGAGGTTGTAGTACAGAGTACTAAAGCTACCAGGCCTGTTGAGAAAGCATGATTCTTTTTTTTTTTTTTTTTTATTTTTTTTAAAAATAGTTTATTGTCAAATTAGTTTCCACATAACACCCAGGGCTCATCCCCACAAGTGCCCTCCTCCATGCCCATCCTGCCTCCCCCTGACATCCATCAGTCCTCATTTTTTGTCAGCATTCAAGAGTCTCTCATGGTTTGCCTCTCTCCTTTTCCCCCACCATTTCCGCCCTTCTTCTCCCCCTTGTTCCTCCGTCAAGTTCCTCCTAATCTTCCTATACGTGCAAACATGATATTTGTCCCTCTCTGCCTGACTTATTTCACTCAGCATAACACCCTCAAGGTCCATCCATGTTGCTACACATGGCCAGATTTCATTGTTTCTCATTGTCATGTAGTTTTCCGTGGTATAGATAAAC
This sequence comes from Proteles cristata cristata, assembly GCA_017311185.1. NCBI lineage: Eukaryota > Metazoa > Chordata > Mammalia > Carnivora > Hyaenidae > Proteles > Proteles cristata. Next base: position 422 of record JAESUZ010001887.1, on the reverse strand, counting down.
CACGTCTTCTTGATCCATTCGTCTGTTGATGGACATTTAGGCTCTTTCCATGTTTTGGCTATTGTTGACAGTGCTGCTATGAACATTGGGGTACATGTGCTTCTATGCCTCGGCATTTCTATATCCCTTGGGTAAATTCCTAGCAGTGCTATTGCTGGGTCCTAGGGGAGTTCTATTGTTAATTTTTTGAGGAACCTCCACACTGTTTTCCAGAGGGGCTGTACCAGTTTATATTCCCACCAGCAGTGTAAGAGGGTGCCTGTTTCGCCACATCCTCGCCAGCATCTAGAGTTCTCTGATTTGCTCATTTTAGCCACTCTGGTGTGAGGTGGTATCTCAGTGTCGTTTTTTGATTTGTATTTCCCTGATGAGTAGGGATGCTGAGCATCGTTTCATATGTTTGTTGGCCACCTGGATGTCCT
>JAESUZ010001886.1:0-30059 GCA_017311185.1 Proteles cristata cristata | reverse complement strand
GCTTATTGTTTCTAATTTCCCCATGAAGTCTGAAGAATTTCCCCCAGGAACTCTGCAGTACAATAATTATGTAGATTGCATGAAAAAGGTTAGTTTTTAGTAGTACTAAGTAAAATTAAAACAATGTTTTTCTGTTACATTTCTTGATGAAAAGAAGTAACTGAACTATTCAGAGAAATGCCTAACATACAGAAAAACTGAAATAGTCAAACAAGCATCTGTATTAACCATCTTTTATCATTTTGTCATACTTGCTTTATCTGTATATGAATGCATGTGGTGTGTTTGTATTGGCTGAAACATTTGCAGGTTAGTTTCAGGCATCATGGTACTTCACCCCTAAATACCTCAATATACATGTTTTAAGAATGAGGCACAATACTGTTTTTATACCTAAGAAAATTAGTCCTTCTCAGACTGTGTTATGTAGTCCGTATTCACATTTCTCTAAATGTCCCCATGTTTAGCTGTTTTTTTCAAACCAGTGTCTAATTAATGATTGCATCAAATTGTCACGTTTCTAGTATCTTTTAATCTAGAACTAGTTCACCCCTTTCCCTTTATTTTTCCATGACATTTGTGTTTTTGGAGGAAACTTCCAAATTTCCTCTTGAATACTTCTCTTGGATAGTGTCTTCTACTTGACTCTTGTTTCCATGAGGTGTTCTTTAACTTGTCTACCGTCCTTTGTGTTTCCTCTAAACTAGAAGTTAGGCTTAATGTGTGGTCATGAGATTCAGGCTAATGATTTTGACAACAGCATATCAGGAGGCAAATAGTATCATTGTCGCATTGGTAGTGACTTCAAATCTGGATGCCTGGTTAATGTGGTGACTGTCTTATTTCTCTTGAATGGTGGATTTCTGCAATTAGCAGATCATTGATGTAGTGATACCATCATGTTTGTACCATCTAAGTATCCTGTTCCCAAGCAGTCTGTTACCTAATAATTATTACATCCACATTACTTTCTCTAAATATAAGTGCAGTCACTGAACATTTGAAGAGAATTTCAGTCTAAAAAGATGTGAACCATCAGGGAGAAGGAACTCAGAGGGAACTGAGTCAACAAAAGGAGATGGAGATGAGAATATATAAAAGAAACTATACGAGTAACTTCAGAGAGGAGAGAAGGTATTGTGTATTGTGTCCATGAACTAGAACAAATAAGTACCCTTGGAAATTAAATATATAAAAGCAGAATTAAAGCAAAAAACAAAACTTCACAAAACAGAAGATAAAATTGAGGATATTTCCTAGAAAGTAGAACAAACTGATGTCGAGATGGTGAATGGGAGAGTAGAGATGAGGACATTAGGTGAGTAGCTGGAACAGTTGCTGTGTGATGAAGTTGGTGTGGAAAAGACACAGGTCTCCAAAATAAAAAAGGCCCAGAGGACCTGGAATGGTGAAGACAAAGTCCTTAGTGAAGGCACATCATGGTGGAATTTCATAATCTGGCAATCAGATCTTTAGAAGATCCTGACCATTATCAGAGGGAAAAAATATCTGCAAAACCTTAAAAGAATCAATACTAAAATAGTTAGCAAACATTATTATATGCCAGGCATTCATGAGAGCTGCAGAAATGGTGAAAGTAGTAGCATTTATTAATTTTCTATGAAAGCCTGTTTAATTTTCTGTTTCGTTAGAACTGTTCAAAACAAAACAAAAATAAAAACCCAATGAAATTATTATTGTTTTTTTCCTAGTTCCTAGATGCTTTGGAATTCTCTCAAAGTCCTGTATTGCTACAGTTGATGACAGAAATTCTTTGTCGGGAACAGCAACATGTTATGGAAGAATGATTTCAATCTACTTTCAAAAAGATTGCCAGAAAGTAAGTCATTCAGTTGTAGTCTGGGACTCCAGGAACCATATACATTATATTTCCCTGGGAAATTATATTCTCTGTTCTAAAAAACGTTGAGCGGCAATTGCAGTCAACTCTTGAAGATAAGTTTTATTTTGTTTTTCTTGGAGGAAAAACGAACTTATTGTGAAAATTTTAAACACACAAACCTAAAGAGCAAGCATCCAGATGGAGCATACCTCAGCATTTTCCGGCCTCATCGCCCCTATTTTAGCCTCTTTTCCCTCATGCTGTAGTTATTGTAGTAGTTATTGTAGTAAAGCAAATCCTGATGCCATGTCATTTCACCTCTAAGAATTTCTGTATGTATATTTAAAATTACACTATTATTCTTGGGTTGCTATAGTACAGAGAAAAAAAGTATATATATAGATATATAGTGTCACCAGAGAAAAATGATCAGTACCTTCATGTTCAAATTTCCCAGGCAGTCTTTGATGCTCTAGACTATTGGGTTATCTTAATTCTGATCCAGAGGAAGTTCTCACCTAGCATTTCACTGTTGTCTCTAAGTCTGTCTTCATCTAGAACAGCCCTTACCTCCTTGTTTTTTGTTGTCATTAAAGAAACGTGGACACTTGGCCTACACAGTTTGTTATATCCTCAGTTTCCCTGATTTTTTTTTCTGTTCTTTTCATTTAACTCGTTCCTCTAGCCTCGGTTTCTGTTAAGGAGAAAGTTAGGTCGAAAAGCTTAGTTAGCTTCAGGTTCAGGTTTTGGCAAGATTACTTAATAGCAGGTGCTCTATTTTATGTTCATGGCACTTGGCACATAGTGTCTAATGGTCTTGATTTTCACGATGCTGAGATTAATCACATACGTTTGGTGTTGGCCTCATCCTAATGTCCTAGCATCCATTTATGATTCTTGCCCCAAATCATTTATTTTATCAGGAGTTGCAAATAGTCACTTAAAAAATCCTTTTATTCCTTCCAAATTTAAGAGCTAGAATTATATTTTAATGAACTTGCCTTTATTACTAGGACTGTTTGGCTACCTAAATACAGTTTTAGTACTGTAAGAAATTATAGTGGACAAAATGGAACAAATGTGATTATTAATTTTTTATTATTAATTTTTAAAGTAAGGGCCTAATGCCATGACGACTTCTAATTGTGGCTACTAAGTTTAAAAAAAATTTTTTTTTAATGTTTATTCATTTTTGAGAGACAGAGATAGTGTGAACGGGGGAGGAGCAGAGAGAGAGGGAGACACAGCATCCCAAGCAGGCTCCAGGCTCTGAGCTGTCAGCACAGAGCCTGATGGCTGGGCTCAAACTCACAAACCATGAGATCAGGACCTGAGCCAAAGTCAGACCCTTAACCAACGGAGCACCCAGGTGCCCCGTTTGTTTTTTTTTTTTAAATCAGCATTATTTATATTGATTTGTAAACATCCATGTTATTTTATCTTACTGAGTTATATTTTACATATAAAATTCACCTATTTTAAGTATAGAATTCAATGATTTTTTAGTAACTTTACTGAATGGTACAGCCATCACTATAGAATAATTTCATCCTCCTGATAACATTCTATATTAACTCCCATTCCCATTCCCAGCCCCAGGCAATCACTAATCTACTTTCAGTCATCATAAATTTGCTTTTTCTGGACATTTCATATAAATGGAGTCATAGAATATATGATCTCTTATGTCTGGGTTTTTTTTTTTTCAGCAAGTTTTTGTGGTTTATTTATAATGTAGCATGAATCAATAATTCATTCCTTTTTACTGACATTTTAAAAAATCATAATTAACCAACAATAGAACATATCAGGAGAATACACATTCTCTTTGAGCATATGGAAGCCATAAAACAAGTCGTAATAAATTTAAAAGGAATGAAATCTTACGAAGTAGGTTCTCCATCTATAATGAAGTGTTTTAGGTATCAATAATGGAATAAAACATTTCTAACTATTCAACTAATTAGTACATTTCTAAGGTGCCCTTGCGTCAGAGGAGAAATTATAAGAGAAATCAGATAGCATTTTGATCTGAGTGAAATAAGAATAAAGCATATTCAAATGTATGAGAAGGATCTAAAGCAGTGCTTAGAGAGGAATTTGTATCGTTTAATATCTATATTAGAAAATAAAAAATGTCCTTAATCAGTAATATAAACCTGTACTTAAAATCAAAAAAAGAAAACAAAGGGAAGCAGAAGGAAGGAATAATAAAGATTAGAGTGAAAATTAATGAAATCAGAATTAGAAAAAAGGTGGAGAAAAATCAGTGAAACTGAAATTGGTTCTGTGAAAGATAAATGAAATTGACAACTGTTAGTAGACAAACTAGTAATAAAAAAGAAGGTACAGTTGATAATTAGGAAAGAAAAAGGGAATATTACCACTGACCTCTCAGAAGTTAAAAAGATTATAGGGAAATATCATGAACAACTTAGGCCATCAAATTTAAGCAACTTAACTAAAATGGAAAAATTCCTAAGAAGTCACAAATTACCAAAAGTGACTCAAGGAGAAATAGAAAATCTGAGTATAACCTTTGATAAGTAAATAAATATATTTATTCATTTCAAATCTTCTCAGAAAAAGAAGAGAATAAAATCTCACAAAAGAAATCCCAGACCCAGATAGCTTCGCTGGTGAATTTTCATCAAATGTTTGAAGAAAAAATAATATCAACACTTAATAAATGCTTCAGAATATGGAGGAGAATGGAATCATTTTCAACTTACCCTATGAGGCTAGTATCACACAGATAACAAAGCCAGACAGAAACATTGCAAGAAACTGATTGACCAATATCCTTCATGAATATAGACCCCAAAAATTTTTTTACAGGTTTTTTGTTTTTTTTTTACAAATAGTTTATGTCAAGTTGGTTTGCATATAACACCCAAAGCTCCTCACCACAAGTGCCCTCCTCCATGCCCATCTCCCCCCTCGCCCCCACCACACCCATCAGTCCTGTTTGTTCTCAGCATTCAAGAGTCTCTCATGGTTTGCCTCTCTCCACCGCTATTTCCCCCTTCTTCTCCCCCGCAGTCCTCCGTTAAGTTCCCCCTAATCCTTGTATACATGCAAACATATGGTATTTGTCCTTCTCTGCCTGACTTATTTCGTTCAGCATAACACCCTCAAGGTCCATCCTTGTTGCTACACGTGGCCAGATTTCATTCTTTCTCATTGCCATGTAGTATTCCATGGTAGAGATAAACCACATCTTCTTGATCCATTCGTCCGTTGATGGACACTTAGGCTCTTTCCATGTTTTGACTATTGAGAGTCCTGCTATGAACATTGGGGTACACGTGCCCCTAAGCATCAGCATTCCTATATTCCTTGGGTAAATTCCTAGCCGTGCTATTGCTGGGTCATAGGTGAGTTCTATTGTTAATTTTTTGAGGAAGCTCCACACTGTTTTCCAGAGGGACTGCACAAGTTTACATTCCCACAAACAGTGTAGGAGGGTGCCCGTTTCTCCACATCCTCGCCAGCCTCTAGAGTCCTCTGATTTGCTCATTTTAGCTACTCTGACTGGCGTGAGGTGGTATCTCAGTGTGGTTTTGATTTGTATTTCTCTGATGAGGAGGGATGCTCAGCATCGTTTCATGTGTCTGTTGGCCATCTGGATGTCCTCTTTGGAGACGTGTCTGTTCATGTCTTCTGCCCATTTTTTCACTGGATTGTTTGTTTTTTGGGTGTGGAGTTTGGTGAGTTCCTTATAGATTCTGGATTATAACCCTTTATCTGATTTGTCATTTGCAACTATCTTTTCCCATTCTGTCAGCTGTCTATTAGTTTTATGGATTGTTTCCTTTGCCGTGCAGAATCTTTTAATCTTGAGGAGGTCCCAGTAGTTCATTTTTGCTCTCGATACCCTTACCTTTGGGGATGTGTCAAGTAAGAAATTGCTGCGGTGGAGGTCAAGGAGGTTGTTTCCTGCTTTCTCCTCTAGGGTTTTGATGGTTTCCTGTCTCACATTCAGGTCCTTTATCCATTTTGAGTTTATTTCTGTGTATGGTGTGGGAAAATGATCTAGTTTCATTCTTCTGCATGTTGCTCTCCAGTTCTCCAACACCATCTGTTAAAGAGGCTGTTTTTTTTCCATTGGTTACTGTTTCCTGCTTTGTCAAAGATTAGTTGGCTATACACTTTTGGGTCCAAATCTGAGTTCTGTATTCTATTCCATTGGTCTATGTGTCTGGTTGTTTTTTTTTTTAATTTTATTTTTAAATGTTTTATTTATTTCTAGGGGAGAGAGAGAGAGACAGCGTGAGCAGGGTTGGGTCAGAGAGAGAGGGATTCACAGACTGAAACAGGCTCCAGGCTCTGAGCTGGCAGTCAGCACAGAGCCCGACGCGGGCCTCGAACCCACAAACCGCGAGATCATGACCTAAGCGAAAGTCGGCCGCTTAACCGACTAAGCCACCCAGGCGCCCCATTTAATGCATTTTTTAATTCATCATGCCTATTTTTGTTCTCCGTGTTGTTTGTAGCCATAGTTTCTTTGATGTCCTCTATGCTTTTTTCAAGCCCCGCGATTAATTTTATGATTCTTGTTCTAAATTCTTCAGTTATTTTGCTTATATCTGTTTTGAGCAGTTCTTTAGCTGTCATTTCTTCCTGGAATTTCTTCGTCAAGAGTTCTTCTGTTTCGTCATTTTGGTTAGCTTTCTATATCTTAATTTCATTTTTTTAAATTTTTATTTATTTTAATGTTTTATTTATTTCTAGGAGAGAGAGAGAGAGAGAGAGAGAGAGACAGCGTGAGCAGGGGAGGGTCAGAGAGAGAGGGAGTCACCGACTGAAACAGGCTCCAGGCTCTGAGCTGGCAGTCAGCACAGAGCCCGACGCGGGGCTCGAACCCACGAACCGCGAGATCATGACCTAAGCGAAAGTCGGACGCTTAACCGACTAAGCCACCCAGGCGCCCCATATATCTTGTTAATTTTAAAAGCTTGTTGTACACTCTGCCCCTGTGAGTTCTGCTGTATTAAGGAGGGCCCTTTGACTGTTCAGGGCCTGTCTATTCAGGACGTGTTCTTTGAATGGTGTCTATTGGTTTCTCTTGTTGAGCGTTTGGTTATTTTGTTTCACTACTCATAGCGGTATTTGGGACTCTCCACCATGTGTTCTTTGGCTTGTTTCTTGAGGTAGCCGCACTTATAAGGGTTCTTTACCAGTGTATTCTGTCTCTTTCTCTTCCCAGACTCCATGTCTCAGTGTCCTATGACTTTAGGCCTTCTCTGAGAGATGGGTGCAAGCGAAATGCCTGGAGGTCCCTACTTCTCTGCCATCTTGCCATTTCCCCTGCTAGATGAAGATAAATTTTTGACAAAGCCTAACATCCATTCATGATAAAGAGGACAGAAGGTCATCTATGAAAAACCAACAGCCAACAGAATATTTTATAGTAAAAGACTGTTTCCCCCTCAGTCTGAGAACAAGGCAAGGACATCTGCCCTTTGAATTCAACATGGTACTGGAGTTTATAGCCAATGCAGTGAGGCGAGCTAAAGAAACAAAAGGCAGCTAGATTGGAAAGAAAGAAGCAAAACTGCCCATATTCACAGATGGCAGGAGGGAGAAAATCCTCAAGATCTATAGAAAGCTTTTAGAACTAATAAGTAAGTGTAGGAAGTTTGTAATATATAGGATCAATGTCCAAAAAATCAGTTGTTTTTCTGTATATGAGCAGAAGACATTTCAAAACTATAACTAGGAATATAATTGCATTGTTGATAGCATCATAAAGAGCAAAGTAATCAATTTAGTAATATATTTAACAAAAGAAATACAAGACCTATGCACTAAAAATTATAGTCCATTGCTGAAGGGAATAAAAAGATTAAAGATTTAAATAAATGGAGAGATATTCCATGTTCATGACTTTGAATATTTTGTTAAGTTGATACATAAATTTAATGAAACCCATATCAAAATTCCAGCCAGATTTGTGTGTGTGTGTGTTCAGTTTAAAATTTTCATTTTAATTATAATTTACTTCCTGAAGATACACAAAGTTTGTGTTCCAAAATCACTCGGTAAAGTTTTCTTCAATATGTTGCTATTACACCAATTGGTTAGGTGTGCTTACTTTAATTATCAGACTTTAGAAAGTGTTTATCTTTTTCTTTTGATTTAATTTTCTTTTTGAACATGTTACACGTTTACATGATTTGAAAGTCAGCTGTGTAATGAGCTGTATTCAAGAGTCTCACTTCTGTCTCTGTCCCCTCTCTTGTTCCCCTTCACCTCCTTTTTGTCCCATCTCCTGTGTCCTCCAGATCAGTATGTGTTGATACCCAGACATCTTCTTTAATCCTTTTTTATTTAAATAACTTCATAATTATTTATTAGAGCATCGTAGTTTGAAGGAGCTTGTACTGATAGACTTTTGGGCTCAATCTTTTGCTATTAAAAATAATATCACAGTGAATAGCCATGTGTGTATGTCATTTTGCATTTTGCCAATATGTGTTCACAGTGGGTTCCTACACGTAATTCAAAAGGTAAATACGTTTGTGATTATACTAGCTTCCACCACATCCCTTATTTGGAGGATGTAATGGTTTGCATTCCCTGGGCAGTGTGTGAGAATTGGCCTCATCACAGGCTTGCCGGTAGAGTATATTGTCAACCATTTGGGTGTTTTCCCAGTTATATAGGTGAGGGGACCTCTCAGTGTTGTTTTAATTTGTTTCTCTTATTATGAGTGAGTAGAGCATATATTCATGTATTTAGAGCTCATTTGCATTAATTTTCAGTCAACTATCTGCTGGCCCATTTTTTGTTATCAGATTTTTGCTCTTTTTCCTTTTCCTTTCTTCCTCCTCTTCCTTTTAACTTTCTATAGAAGAGTTTTAGGGCTCTGCACCTCAATTGTGCTATCAGGAAGCTCTTCAGAGTTTAAATCTAAGACAGTGCCCACATAAATATTACAGAAGCCCATGTAGCATTTAGGAGTGTCCTGCAGCCTTAGAGTTTTGTGACTGAATTACCTTCATCTAATATTTTTGCCCTGGTTTGTATTTAACTTCTGAGTATCAGCCTTTTAGAACTGGAAAAGGATTTTAATGATCATTTAGTTCTAACCTCATATTTTTATAGGTGAGGAAACTAATTCTGTATTCTTAGTTTTTAGATTTATAGGCGAAATCTTCTAGATGTTCATTCAAGTATCTTTTATTCCAGATGAGAACATAAAGGGCCAGATGAATGTACCTCTGTGTAGGAAATAGGAATGGCAGTTTGTCACTAGGAAGAGACTAGAGTTTTTAAATTATAATTCAGGAGTTTCAAATTCTGGAATTGTGATCATCTTTAGGCCTGTACTCTCCCACAGCTTTCCAGATGTTTTCTAAGCACGATCAGATTTGAAAGTAAATGGAAACTCTTCTTAATGCCTTAATTTGGCATGAAGATTTCTGGGGATGAGTATAATAATATAGTGTATGTACAAATGCTTCTTGTTTTTCGTGGTTTATATATATAATCTTTAAAGTTATTTTTTCAATTTATACTCATTAATGTATTTATTTTGCTTGTTATATGGGTAGGCACTCAAAATATTTTTTCAAAACAGGGATGTTCATATAATTTTCTGTTTTTCTTAGGAGTTCATGTGTCACACAGTTAGCCCTTTTGGAAAGTGTGTACAGAATGTTCAAGAGGGATGACCTACTTTCAAATGTCACTCGCCAAGCATTTATAGATCGCTCTCTTCTCACTCTGTTGCGGCACTGTAGCCTGAATGCTTTGAGAGAATTCTTTAGCAAAATTGTGGTGGATGCCGTTGATGTGTTGAAGTCTAGATTTACAAAGGTATTGTATATTTGTACTATAAAATTAAATGGACTACTAAATTTTTTTTATGTTTCATTAATTAATTTTGAGAGAGAGTTAAGACAGAATATGAGCAGGGGAAGGAAAGAAAGAGAAGGAGACATAGAAGCCAAAGCACCTCCGGGCTCTGAGCTGTCAGCACAGAGCCCTACACAGGGCTCGAACTCATGAACTATGAGATCATGACCTGAGCTGAAGTTGGACACTTAACCAACTGACAACCCAGGTGCCCTTTAAATTGACTATTAATAAGAATTGATAAATCTCCTTGGCCAGTGTTCTTAAAAAAACTGCAGTGTGTTCAGTCAGAAGATCTCTGTTGCTCAAGGAGCATTCCCTCAACAGTTTGGTAACAACTTATAGTTACAGGGGATCTCCCTTATGCTGTAACAAATTACCACCAACATGGCTTAGAGCAACAGAAACTTACTCTCTCATAGTTCTGCAGGCCGGAAATCAGCTTCCTTAGGCTGAAATCAGGTGTTGAAAGGCCCTGGAGGCCCCGGGGGAAAATCTGTTCTTTGCCTCTTCTAGCTTCTGGAGGCTGCCAGCATTCCGAGCCTTGTGGCCACATCACTCCTCTCTCTGCCTCTGTGGTCACACTGCCTCCTCCTCTTTTGTCTCATCTCTCTCTGCCTCCCTCTTAGAAATCTGTGATTGTATTGAGGGCCCACTTGGATAATCTCCCCATCTCAGGATTCCTTACTTGATTTCATCTGTATAGTCCTTTTTTGTCATGTGAGGTAACATTCCAGTGATTAAAACATGGGTGTTTGTATGTGGATATTATTCAGCCAAATACCGTCCACCTGCATCAAATGTTCCCTCTTGCAAAATACATTTATCCCATCCCAACATCCCCCAAAGTCTGAACGCATTATAGCATCAAGTTTTAAGTCCAGAATTGGCCTCTGAATATTATCAGCTCAGAGTCCTCTAACTTTCATCATTCAAACCATATGAATCATGTATCAGTGAGATTCTGGGTATGATCCATCAGGGGACAAAACTCTTTTTTTTTTTTTTTTTACAAATAGTTTATTATCATATTAGTTTCCACATAACACCCAGTGCTGATCCCCACAAGGGGACAAAACTCTTTCATTTGTGAACTTGTGAAACTACAAAACAAAATATTTGTTTTTCTTGCCTGTAGAATTCAGGGGTTACAACAGCCTCTTTCCATTTCATTTTGTCTCTGTCCCTTTCAGTACAAGCTGGTGGTGGTTTTTCTGGCGTAACGTTCTCAAAAACTCTGTAGCTCTACTCTGTATGTCTTAGAGGTTTACTCCGTTAAACAGGAGAGTCCTCCACTGATCTTTGCTGGATAATTCCATCCGTGTTCCTGTTTCTGATGAAATGGTTGAGGGCATCCCTGAGTCCCGTGTTTACTTCTTTCAGCACCAGCCCAAGATTGTCTAGTCATACCCTCGTTGTCCCTGGAGCCACTTTTCTAACGGTGAATTTCCTAATGTTAGCATCTTTTACAGTCTGGATAAGCTGAGAATTTCTCAAATCATCAAGTTTTTGTTCTTTTTGCCCAGCAGTTCGTAACTCAATTTATCTCTTGCCCCTCACATTTTATTTTAAGGAGCAAAGAAGAAAGCGAGTAGCACTTTCAAAAATTTTGCTTGGAGATTTCTTAGTTCAATATTCAAGTGCATGGCTTGTAAGTTGTGTGTGTGTAACTGTAGAACACTATTCAGCTAAGTTTTCTGCTGCTGTGTAAGGATCCCCTTTCCTTCAGTGTCAAAAAAATATGTTCCTTATTTCCTTCTGAGACCTCACTGGCAGCTACTTTAATGTTCATATTTGTACCAAAAATGTGTTTATGATGATTGAGGTGTTTTCTAAGACAATTTGGCTTTTTCTAGCATGCTTTTTCACTTCCTTCTGAGCCCTCACCAGTAATGCCTTCAGTGTTGGTATTTCTACCAACAGTCTCTGCAGGAAGTTTAGGCTTTTTCTGTCATGCATGGCAAATTTCTTTTAGCCTCTACCCATCATTCAATTCCAAATTTACTTTCATATTTTTGGCATTTGTTAACAATAGATTCAACACTTGATGCCAAAATGTGTGTTATTTCCTGAACCTTCAAGTAATAAATTACCATAAGCTTGGTGACTTAGAACAACAGAAATTTATTCTCTCAGTGTTGGAGGCCAGAAGTCCAAAATTAGTTTCATTGAGCTAAATTTATGGTGCTGCCACGGCCACGCTTGCCCCAGTGACTCTGAGTGTCCCCTTCTTGTCTCCTCTGGCTTTTGGTGGCTGCTGGCATTCCTTAGTACTTGGCTGCATCACTCTGACCTCCAATTCTGTCGTCATGTTGCCTTTTCCTTTTTGTCTCCTCCCTTTCGCTGTCCTCTTAGAAGGTTATGTGTGATTTCACCCACATGACCAGTCCAGAATTGTTGACCAACCTCAAGATCCCTGACTTAATCACATTTGCAAAGTCCTTTTCTTTGCCTTTGGAGAACTCATTCATAGGTTCTGGGAATTAGGACTTGGGTATCTTTAGGAAATACCATAAATTGTTGAAAATTTTGTTTTCTAATACATTGAAGTTTCACCTGTTATTGTTATGACTTTGATAAGATTTTGTGCAAAAGTCCTATATTGCTGCTCTAAGTACACCCTTTGGGCATTATATTTCTTGCCACACTCAATACAACACATCCATACTTACACCCATGTTTCTGACCCTTGGCAGCTCCTACTGAAGTGATTCATCATCTTTGTTAAAATTATTTTCGATGTCAAGAGCACTGAGTATTAAGGATATTTAATTGGGCATTTGATATATTCAAAAACTATTTTTCTTGTTTGATAAGACCAAAGGTAATTAACTTGTTACTTCTCCTTAGCTAAATGAAATCTGCCTTTGATACTCAAATCACCAAGAAGATGGGCTGTTACAAGATTCTAGATGTGATGTATTCTCGTCTTCCAAAAGATGATGTTCACTCGAAGGAGTCTAAAGTTAATCAAGTGTTCCATGGCTCGTGTGTTACAGAAGGAAGTGAACTTACAAAGACACTTATTAAGTAAGATGTAGTTAATTTGGGGTTATATTTGATTCGTTAGTATTTTTGATGCATATATTTTATGCATGTATATAATGTGAATAATGTTTAAGTTTATTTAAATATGAGTTTTTATAGTTTTATTGTTTTTTTTTTTTCTTATGTACAAACTACTTAGATGGACTTTAATTTAGCAGGTTATGGGTAATGTGTTTTTTCCTATACCCATCTTCTATAAGGAATAAAACGTCATTTCTTTGGCTGTTTTTTTCCTACCATTTTCCTCCCTTAATAGGTTGATATATTTTTAGTGGTATGATTTACAGTATGAAAGGATTTATGTGTTTTATTTCTGACTTCCATTAAAGGAACGCTATTAAAGGAATGATTATATGTTTAAGCAGGTATTCTGTCAAATACAAAGTAATCACATACATTTCCTCTAAAACTGACCTTCTAATGAAGTTCCCTCTTAGTAAATATTGACACAGACATTGCTGTGTCTCATTTTGCATTTCCCAAGCAAGGTGATCCTTACTTTCCTCTTACCCTAATTCTTCTCTTACCTCCTCGGGCAATGATGTCCCCTCCATCCATCCATTTGCACCAACAAGAGACTTGGGAGTCCTGTTTTATTTTCCTTCATCTTCACCTCTGCAGCCTGCGTGCACACCCCATCAGTCATCAGATCTGGTGGGTGTATCTCCTCATCACTCTCCAGACCGGTGCCTTTTCTGGTCCTCCTTCCTTCCTCTAGTGCTGTAGCGTCTGGTGCTCTTCAGGGAACTGCTGCAGGGCGGTCTCCTTCTTAGTTACTCTCCCCACTCCTGGGCTTGTCTGCCCACTTTGTACTGCTGCTGGTATGATAAGACGTATGCAGTATGAACCTGATTCTTCCATCCTCCTGCCTGAAACAATTCAGAAGAACCTCATCTTCAGTAGCAGAGGCCAGCAAACTTTTTCTGTAGAGGTCCCACCCAACAGTAACTGTTTTCAGGTTTGCAGGCTGTATGGTCTTTTGCAACTACTCCAGTGTACTGGCAGACCAGTCGTAAACTATACATAAATGAATGGGCGTGACCGTGTTCTGACAAAACTGTTTTAAAAAAATTTTTTTTTCCTAATGTTTATTTTTGAGAGAGAGTTTGTGAGTCGGTAGAGGAGGGGAGGGGCAGAGAGAGAGGGAGACAGAATCCCAAGCAGGCTCCAGGTTCTGAGCTGTCAGCACAGAGCCCGACATGGGGCTAGAACTCATGGACCATGAGATCATGGACCCGAGCTGAAGTCAGACACTTAACTGACTGAGTCACCCACGGGCCTCAGCAAAATTGTTTTCAAAAGTAGTTGGCCCCCCAGGCATTATCTGGGGATCCCATTGTGCAGAACACAGCCCAGGCTCCTTAGCCTGGCAGGCGAGCTCTTTCACGAACACATCCTCCGCCTTTGGCTCACTGCCAGGCACTGCCGATTCCCACCTCATCTTCCAAACACACACTGTGGCTTATGCCTTACTATAAGTGACACTGCTCTCTGCTCATAATCCTCACATAACTTAGAAATCAAAATTCAGTTCAGGTAATTTCGATTAAAACCTTTGTTGGCTCTAGCTAGAGTATACAAGGTGAAGAGTCCCAAATATCACTACGAATAGGAAAATAAAATAACTAAAGTCCCAACAAGAGAGACCGAGGGATACCATTCAAAAAACAATCTCTGAAAGGATAGGCCCTGGAAAGTCAAAGAGTCTTCTTGGATATAGCAGCGCTCATGGAAACAGAGAGCATACCAGGTCTTTAAAACCAACAAGAGCCGGAAAGCTAACTAAAATGACGAAACGAAAGAGCTCTCCTCCAAAGAAACTCCAAGAAGAAATGACAGCTAATGAACTGCTCAAAACAGATATCAGCAGCATAAGTGAACAAGATTTTAGAATAATAATGGTAAAATTAATAGCAGGGCTTGAAAAAAACATAGGGGACATCAAAGAAACTATGGCTACAGACAGAATGGAAAATAAAAATAGGCATGAAGAATTAAAAATGCGATAAATGAGATACATAATAAATTAGAGGCCTCCAATGCACGGATTGAAGAGGCAGAAAGGAGAATAAGTGATTTAGAAGACACCATTATAGAAAACCAAGAAGCTGACCAAAAAAAGAGACAAACTGATCCAGGAACAGGAAAGAAGAATTCGAGAGCTCAGCGATACAGTCAAACGCAACAGTATCCGTCTCATAGGAATCCCAGAAGAGGAAGAGAGGGGGAAAGGTGCTGAAGGAGTCCTGGAACAAATTATAGCAGAGAACTTCCCCGACGTGGGGAAGGAAGTCAATGTGGAAATACAAGAGGCTCAGAGGACTTCCCTCAGACGTAACTTGAATCGATCTTCTGCACGACATATCGTCGTCAAAATGGCAAAGTACAAAGACAAAGAGAGAACTTTGAAAGCAGCTAGGGAGAAAAGGGCCCTCACATACAAAGGGAAACCTATCAGAGTGGTGACAGACCTATCTACTGAAACGTGGCAGGCCAGAAAGGAATGGCAGGAGATCTTCAATGTGATGAACAGTAAAAATATGCAGCCAAGAATCCTCTATCCAGCAAGCCTGTCATTCAAATAGAAGGAGAGATAAAAACCTTTCCAAATAAACAGAAATTGAAAGAATTTGTCACCACGAAGCCAGCCCTACAAGAAATCCTGAGGGGGATGCTCTGAAGGAAAGGTTGCAAGGAACAAAGATTCCAGAGACACCACCACAAACATGAACCCTACAAAAGATACAAACTCTAAACCCACCTATTTCAATAATAACACTGAATGTAAATGGGCTGAATGCTCCAATCAAAAGACATAGGGTAGCAGAATGGATTAAAAAACAAAATCCATCTATATGCTGTCTACAAGAAACTCATTTTAGATGGGAAGATACCTTCAGATTAAAAGTAAGGGGATGGAGAAATATATATCATGCTACAGGAAATCAAAAGAAAGCCGGAGTAGCGATACTTATATCAGACAAACTGGACTTTAAATTAAAGACAATCACAAGAGATGAAGAAGGGCACTACATAATAAATACAGGGTCCATCCATCAGGAAGAACTAACAATCATAAATGTCTACGCACCGAATATGGGAGCACCTAAATATCTAAAACAATTAATCACAAACAGAAACAAGCTTCTAGATAAGAATGTGCTAATAGCAGGGACTTTAATACTCCACTTACAGCAATGGATAGGTCAACCAGACAGCAAATCACTAAAGAAATAATGGACTTGAAAGACACATTGGACCAGACGGACCTGACGGATATGTTTAGAACTTTACATTCTGAGGCCAGGAAATTTACTTTCTTCTCAAGTGCGCATGGCACATTCTCCAAGATAGATCACATACTAGGACATAAAGCAGCCCTCAATAAATATAAAAGAATAGAGATCCTACCATGCACACTGTCAGATCACAATGCTTTGAAACTTGAAATCAATTACAGGAAGAAGTCTGGAAAACTTCCAAAAACATGGAGGTTAAAGAACACCCTTCTAAAGAATGAATGGGCCAATCAGGCAATTAGAGAGGAAATTAAAAAATATATGGAAACAAATGAAAATGAAAACACAACAATTCAAAATCTATGGGGTGCGGCAAAGGCAGTCCTAAGAGAAAGTACATTGCTCTCCAGGCCTATTTCAAGAGATTAGAAAAAGCGCAAGTCCAAAATCTAACAGCTCACCTAAAGGAACTAGAGGCAGAGCAACAAGAATGCCCTAAACCCAGTAGAAGAAGAGAAATAGTAAAAAGTAGAGCAGAAATAAACAACATAGAGACCACAGAAACAATTGAACAGATCAATGAAACCAAGAGTTGGTTTTTTGAAAAAGGAAACAAAATTGACAAACCTCTAGCCAGACTTATCCAAAAGAAAAGAGAGAGCACCCAAATAGACAAAATGATGAATGAAAATGGACTTATTACAACCAACCCCTCAGAAATACAAGCAATTATCAGGGAATAGTATGAAAAATTATATGCCAACAAATTGGACAACTTAGAAGAAATGGACAAATTCCTAAACACACACTCACTACCAAAATTCACACGGGAAGAAATAGAAAACCTGAACAGACCCATAACGAGTGAAGAAATGGAATCAGTGATCCAAAATCTCCCAACAAATAAGAGCCCTGGACCTGATGGCTTCCCTGGGGAATTCTACCAGTCATTTAAAACAGAATTAATCCCAATTCTTCTCAAGCTATTCCAAAAAATAGAAATCGAAGGAAACTCCCAAACTCATTTTATGAAGCCAGCATCACTCTGATTCCCAAGCCAGACAGAGATCCAGCAAAAACAGAGAACTACAGGCCAATATCCTTGATGAATACGGATGCAAAAATTCTCAACAAGATCCTTGCAAATCGAATCCAGCAGCATATCAAAAGAATCATCCACCAAGATCAAGTGGGATTCATTCCTGGGTTACAGGGCTGGTTCAACATTCGCAAATCAATCAATGTGATACATCATATCAATAAAAGAAAAGATAAAAACCATATGATCCTGTCAATAGATGCAGAAAAAGCATTTGACAAAATACAGCATCCCTTCTTAATAAAGACTCTCGAGAAAGTTGGGATAGAAGGAACCTACTTAAACATCATCAAAGCCATCTATGAGAAGCCTTCAGCTAACATCCTCCTCAACGGGGAAAAACTGAGAGCGTTCCCCCTGAGATCAGGAACACGACAGGGATGCCCACTCTCACCACTGTTGTTTAACATAGTGCTGGAAGTCCTAGCATCAGCCATCAGACACCAAAAGGAAATCAAAGGCATCAGAATTGGCAAAGAGGAAGTCAAACGTTCACTTTTCGCAGATGACATGATACTCTACATAGACAACCCGACAGACTCCACCAGAAGCCTACTGGAACTGATCCAAGAATTCAGCCAAGTTGCAGGGTACAAAATCAACGTACAGAAATCGGTTGCATTTTTATACACCAACAATGAAGCAACAGAAAGAGAAATCAAGAAACTGATCCCATTCACAATTGCACAAAAAACCATAAAATACCTCGGAATAAACCTAACCAAGGATACAAGAGATCTGTATGATGAAAACTATAGAAAACTTATGAAGGAAATTGAAGAAGACACAAAGAAATGGAAAAACATTCCATGCTCATGGATAGGAAGAATAAATATAGTTAAGATGTCATTACTACCTAAGGCACTCTACACATTCAATGCAATTCCAATCAAAATTGCACCAGCATACTTCTCAAAACTAGAACAAACTATCCAAAAATTTGTATGGAACCACAAAAGACCCCGAATAGCCAAAGTAATCCTGAAAAATAAAACCAAAACGGGAGGGATCACCATCCCAGACTTTAGCCTCTACTACAAAGCTGTCATCATCAAGACAGTATGGTATTGGCACAAAAACAGACACATAGACCAATGGGACACAATTGAGAACTCAGAAGTGGACCCAAAAGTATACAGCCAACTAATCTTCGACAAAGCAGGAAAGAATATCCGATGGAAAAAAGACAGCCTTTTTAACAGATGGTGTTGAGAGAACTGGACAGCAACATGCAGAAGAATGAAACTAGATCATTTTCTCACACCATGCACAAAAATAAACTCAAAATGGATAAAGGACCTGAACGTGAGACAGGAAACTATCAACACCCTAGAGGAGAAAGCAGGAAACAACCTCCTTGACCTCCACCGCAGCAACTTCTTACTTGACACATCCCCAAAAGCAAGGGAATCAAGAGCAAAAATAAACTGTTGGGACCTCCTCAAGATTAAAAGCTTCTGCACAGCCAAGGAAACAACCCAGAAAATTAATAGGCAACCAACGGAATGGGAAAAGATAGTTGCAAATGACATATCAGATAAAGGGTTGATACCCAGAATCTACAAGGAACTCACCAAACTACACGCCTGAAAAACAAACAACTCAGTGAAGAAATGGGCAGAAGATATGAACAGACACTTCTCCAAAGAGGACATCCAGATGGCCAACAGACACATGAAACGATGCTCAGCATCGCTCCTCATCAGGGAAATACAAATCAAAACCACACTGAGATACCACCTGACGCCAGTCAGAGTAGCTAAAATGAGCCAATCAGAGAACTCTAGATGCTGGCGAGGATGTGGAGAAACGGGCACCCTCCTACACTGTTGGTGGGAATGTAAACTGGTACAGCCCCTCTGGAAAACAGTGTGGAGGTTCCTAAGGAAACTAACAATAGAACTCCCCTATGACCCAGCAATAGCACTGCTAGGAATTTACCCAAGGGATGCAGAAATGCTGATGCATAGGAGCACATGTACCCCAATGTTCATAGCAGCACTCTCCACAATAGCTAAAACATGGAAAGAGCCTAAGTGTCCATCAACAGATGAATGGATCAAGAAGATGTGGTTTATCTATACCATGGAATACTACATGGCAATGAGAAACAATGAAATCTGGCCATGTGTAGCAACATGGATGGACCTTGAGGGTGTTATGCTGAGCGAAATAAGTCAGGCAGTGAAGGACAAATATCATATGTGTGCACATATAGGAGGATTAGGAGGAACTTAACAGAGGACCAAGGGGGAGAAGAAGGGCGGAAATGGTGGGGGAAAGGGAGAGAGGCAAACCATGAGAGACTCTTGAATGCTGACAAAAACTGAGGACTGATGGATGTGGTGGGGAGGAGGGATGGGCATGGAGGAGGACACTTGTGGGGATGAGCACTGGGTGTTATGTGGAAACTAATTTGACAATAAACTATTTGTAAAAAAATAAAAATAAAAAAAATAAAAAATCAATAGCCTAAAAGTCAAAAAAAAACCTTTGTTGTCTCCTTTGCCTGGGTTACCATCCATCCTCCTTGTTTCCATCTCTTAACTTACTGTGCTTGCTGCTGTTGCTATGCTTACCACAGTGTGGAAAATCTCCAGATGGTGCCATGGCCTCGAGGTGTGTAGGGTAGGGTGACCTGCTGGTCTTTTCTTTTTGGCTCACACCTGACACTCTGAGAAGACTAAACTGAAGTGAGATCCTGTTGTCTGGCATTGTAGGCTTGAACGATGATTTCCCTGCTTTGTGGATCTATTTCTAACCTGGATCCACCCCGCAGATTGTGCTATGATGCCTTTACGGAGAACATGGCGGGTGAGAGTCAGTTGCTGGAGAGGAGGAGACTTTACCATTGTGCTGCATACAACTGTGCCATTTCTGTTATCTGCTGTGTCTTCACCGAACTAAAATTTTACCAAGGTTTTCTGTTTAGTGAGAAACCTGAAAAGGTAGGCTTCTCCTGAAATTTTCATTGTTGTTGACGTTACAGGATTTCAAGTTAGATTATATAAGTTAAAATTATATCATAACTTGTACCTTGTTACAATATTAAAGGTGTAGTTCCTTTAGTTCTGCATATATATATATATATATATTTTAAAGCCGAAATATTTCCCATGAATTACTAAGTAGCATTAATTCTGTAGTAGCATCAGCAATAACAGTCTCCACTATTCAGATATTTTTATTATGACTTTTTCGATTTACAGAACTTGCTTATTTTTGAAAATCTGATTGACCAGAAACGCTGCTACACATTTCCTGTAGAAGTTGAGGTGGGTGAAATTTTTCAGTGATGTTCCTAAGTTTCAAAAATTTACCAAGTGCCTATAGGAAAATAAAACATATGTTATGCTGGACATATTAAATTCCCAGTATTCAAGTCTGCTTTGAACTATAAAATCTGGTAGTTTAATGTAGTTTGGCCTCTCAGGCAACTATAGAAACATGATCATAACTCGAGTTTTTGCTCTCTTAACTAGTAAAAGATAGAAAATGGCAATAAAAGGAGCTGTGAGGGTGTATCCCAGAAGTTTTTGCTGAGTAAATGTATCTGTGCAGTGAAATCAAGATCCATCCAGACACAGAATTGAAATGCTGTGGCCCTGCTTGGGTGATTTGGCAGGATAATGGGAGTGTTATGAGCTGAAGTCATATGGATAATCGGAAAACTTGCTGAGGCAAACGTGACAAGCTTGATTTTAGCCAAGCTGAGTTTGACATGCCAGCCTCAACAATTGGTAGGAGATTCTCGCTGCAGCTTTTCACAGCCCATTGGAAACAGGAATTGGGCAGAGCACCAGAGCTCGTAAACCGTGATCTGGGTTAGGTACTATCATTCGTGTTCACCTGCCTAGCTGCTGACCTCAGTCATGTCTAAGTGGGTCATGAGTTCCTGTAAATGGCTGCTTCCTGCCTTGTGCCCTTTTGGAACAAGACTGGGAACGTCTTTCAAGGTGTAACACTGTTCAAAGAACTAAAAATCAAAACAATAATAGCACTGGTTTATTAAGTGTTCAGACACTTGCTATATGTTACTTCTAAACTTTGCAACAGCACTGTGAAGTGCTATGATAAACCATCACCATATGGTTGAGTAAACTGAGCTCACAGGGAAAGTACAGACTATTAGTAATCTGGGCCTTTGACTGCCCTGGGTCCCAGGCAATTTGTCAAAAAAAAAGTTTTACTTATTTTTTAATGTTTATTCATTTTGAGAGAGAGAGAGAGAGAGACAGAGAGAATCCCAAGCAGGCTGTGCACCATCAGCTCAGAGCCCGACTTGGGGCTTGATCTCAGGAAGTACAAGATCATGACCTCAGCTAAATATGAGTCAGAGCCACCCAGGTGCCTCAAAAAATTAATTTTTAAACAAGACTTTTATCAAATTTAAAAACATTAATAATCCACAAAGAAATACAGGCAAGTGCCCTTAAGGAGTGCGTTTCTCACAGATTCTCACAGAAGCCCACTGAGGCAGTTGCTCCTCGAATAGAAAATCGTGATCAGGATTTTAAAAAGTTTTGAATGTGTATTTGTTTTGTCTGATAGGTTCCTATGGAAAGAAGGAAAAAATACATTGAAATTAGGACAGAAGCCAGGGAAGCAGGAGATGGGGGTTCAGGTAGGTTGTTTTCAAGTGACAAGTAAGATTCTGAGAGTTGGTATTTGTTTTGTGAATAAAAGATGTTTTAAGTATGCCGAAATGTTGAAATAGAGTTTGAAAAGGTTTTAAGTGGCAAGTAGTTTTATTTTGAAAGAAATTCAGTTAGCTAAGCTTTTAAGTATGTAGAAAGATCTCAGCCTGGCCAAAGAGGGCTAAGAGGTTGTATGCTTTTCTTAAGAGTGCAAGATTGGTTGATAGTTATTTGTTTGCATATGGTCTATGTCTGTAGATTGTTTAAATACATTCAGAAATCAGTGTTAAAATACAAGTCTCATCCTGCCACTCCTCTGCTCCAAACCTTTGTCAGCTCCCACTCCCTGAGGACAGAGCTGCCCAACGCCCTGACCCACCTGCCGCCCCCCTGCTACTCTCCTGCTCACTTTGCTCCAGTAGCACTGCTCCTCCCCTGCCTGTCCCTATAGGCACCAGGCTCATCTTGCATCTATAGGCCCCAGGGCATGTGCACATGATGTTAACTCAGCCTAGAATAATCTTGGTCCCAGATATCAGCATTTTGTTTAATGCCAGCCTCTGAAGGAAGTTCTCCTGACTTCCTCATAAAAAAATTACCTGTTGCTTACTCCACATTCTCCTCGTTTCAGTTTGTTTGCTTGATTTTTCTTCATACCTTTTTTCCCCCTGACTTGAGGATAAAATTTGGACCAGTTTTGTAAATTCCTTACATATGTGAATTAGTTGTTTTATAGTAGTATCTTTTCCCACATTTATGTGAGACTTTCTATGTAAAATGTGCCCCATCAAAATTTTAAATGCAAAGAAATTCTGTTAACATCATATCCAAAAATTGTGTGTGGTCTAACTTAATTTCTTTGGCCATGACAGTATAGAATAACTGCTTAGTAATGACAAAAGCAGAAGGAGGTGTCTTTTCCCCATTTTCTTTTTGCTTTGTTAATCTGGATTATCAGTTGAGAATCCCAGGATTGATAAAAGCCTTAGCTAACACAGTCTTTAATTTTATTAATATCATTTGAGCTTAAAGAGATACATTTTTTACTAATTTGAATCAATGTATTTTGTTCTTTATATCTTAGGTGGCCCTCATTATATATCTTCCTTGTCATATTTGGCAGACAGCAGCTTGAGCGAGGAAATGAGTCCATTTGATTTCTCAACTGGAGTTCAGAGCTATTCATACGGTTCCCAAGACCCTAGATCTACCACTGGCCATTTTCGGAGAGACGGGTGATCACATTTTATATATTAAAAAATATTGTTGGCATTTGTAAAGGAATGGGGGCTCCATTGTTGGAGAACCAGTTCTCTGACAGTAGTCCTCAGAGAATAGCGTTTGGGAAATTTTCCAAGATCTAAATCCCAGCCTTCCATCCTGTGGACTCAGCAATTCGATTTTGTCAGTACAGGAAAGAAGTCTGTCTTCAAGGGCTCATTCACATTAACCAGTCCCCATGAGGTTAGTGTTTTATTTTTATTTATTTTTTTTTTTCCAAATAGTTTATTGTCAAATTAGTTTCCACATAACACCCAGTGCTCATCCCCACAAGTGTCCTCCTCCATGCCCATCCCTCCTCCCCACCACATCCATCAGTCCTCAGTTTTTGTCACAAAAACCCAGCCCTACCAAAATTCTAATGGTATTTCCCACAGATATAGAACAAACAATCCTAAAATCTGTATGTGACCACAAATGATCCTGAATAGCCAAGCCATCTTAAGAAAGCACAAAGCTGGAGGCAATATGCTTTCTGATTTCAAACTACATTATAAAGCTATCGTAATCGAAAAAGTATGGTATTGGCATAAAAGGAGACACATAAATCAATGAGAGCTCATAATAGAGAGCTCAAAAAATAAACCCTTGCAAAATGGTCAATTAATTTACGACAAAGGAACAAAGAATATGCAGTGAGGAAAGGATAGTCTTTTTTTTTTTTAATTTTTTTTTTTAAATTTATTTCTAGGAGTGAGAGAGACAGCGTGAGCAGGGGAGGGTCAGAGAGAGAGGGAGTCACAGACTCTGAAACAGGCTCCAGGCTCCGAGCTGGCAGTCAGCACAGAGCCCGATGCGGGGCTCGAACCCACGAACCGCGAGATCATGACCCAAGCGAAAGCCGGACGCTTTACCGACTAAGCCACCCAGGTGCCTCGTAACCACTGCCTTGTAACGACTTTGTCAGCACGTACGTCACGTCCGCTAGACTTCATCGTGTTACTTGTACGATTCTGTGGTCTTTATTCCATTTCAGGGTCGTGCAGCTTCAGCAAAATCTAGTTTGAGAACATTCCCTCGTCCCCAACAAGGTCCCTCATCAGTTCCCAGCCTCAATGCCCAGCCACCCCGGCCCCCGGAGGGCAGCCTGTGGATTTTCTTTCCTGGACATTTCATACAAGGGACTCTTACACTGCGTGGCCTTTCACCCAGTGCCACGTGTTCAGAATCCAGCCCCGTTCCAGCGGGGCCGGTTTCGGATCCTTTTTACGGCTGAATAATGTGACATTCCATCATGGGGACAGACTACGTCTATGTAGCCATCCTCCACGGGGGGCATGCGGGTTGTTTCTGCTCTGGGGCTCGGGGAGGAATGCACCACAGCATCCGTAAAGGTCTCTGTGAGGACATTCATCTCCAGCTCTGTCGGGTACGTGCTAGCACCGGGCTCCCGGGTTCTGTTTTTGGAAGGCACATCACCTCGGAGATCTGAGGACCCAAGACTGTGGGTCGGTGGCCTGCAGAGTCTGTGAGCAGAGCCGGTTGGACGGGTGCGGCAAAGCACAGAGGCAGGATTCAGAAAGCTGTCGGGGGTCGGATTCCTGCCGCTTCTGAAGCAGAGCCCTGACATCTTTAAAATGCTAGCGTCTCACAGCGTGGGCCAGAAACACAAACGTCTCTGTGCACCCAGCACCGCCGGAAATACGGGCCGTTTTTCGTAACTCGAGGTGGGTGGAAAGAGTCAGGGGAGAGGGCTTGAAGAGGGTGGCCCTGGCCCAGACTTCATGTTTGGGGGATAAACGCCATGCAGGCAAGCTTTTGCTGGGGCAGAGGAGGGGGCGTGAATGAGGACCCCGCTGCAGCACTCCTGTCCCGGTGATGCCCCCAGGGGTGGCCAGAGTCCACCTGCCCCTGGGGGGCCGCCTGGGACACTCTGCTCTGCCTGAGGGATCTGCCCTGCCCCATGGGGGCCTGTCTCCCTCCAGCCAGGGCCAGCCTGCCACCTGGGGACACGGACACCCCGACGACCTCCAGCACCTGGGGAAAGCCGGTCAGGGAAGGACCGGGTCTCCTGGCCTGAGCGCCGGCCCACCACGGGGCTCCCCCTCCTCCTCTGGGCTCCCTGGACTCGTTCTCCCTCGAGCTCCCTGGCCCCTAGTCCTCCTCTGCTCAGGGACTACCGTCTGTCCAGGCTCCACACGTAGGCACTTGGGGCAGGTCGTTTGGAACTTCTGGATTCGCGCTTCCCTGCTGGGACTGGGCAGACCGACGCCTGCCTCCCAGACTCGCTAGAAGGGCCACAGCGCAGGAAGCTTCAGAGCCTGCAAAAGAAGTGCCACGTGGGGGGACCCCGTCGGGTCGTGCTCACGGATGAGAGCACGGTGCTTGGCCCACTGCAGGGACCTGAGATCGCGGCTGAATGAGGGAAGGAGGCAGAGAAAGACGGAGTGAATGAGGGAGGGAGTGAAACCCCAGAAGCCGGGTCCACACACCAGGTCAGGCCAGAGGCTCGGGTCAGAGGGCGTCCCAGCCTGGGCCCTGGAAGGTGACACGGGACACGTCCTTGTGTGCTTCCAGTGCTGACCTTCCTTCACATGGGACCTGCTGACACCCTGGGTTGTCTCCACCTGCTCCCCAGACAGTGCTGAATGTTCCCGGGAGCAGGACGGCAGGCTCAGGCTAAGGAGAGGTGTCCTGGACCCTGGGCCCCGGAGGAGCCGGTGACAGCGGGTCCCGTGGTTCTTGATGTCCTCCAGGCACCAGGCTGTGACTCCACCTTATCTCTCAGAGAATCCAGCGTCCCATCAAGAAGGCCTGTTATCTCCCCGTGTCATAGATGGGGAAACAGAGGCCAATAAGCACATCTGGGTGGTTCGGAAGCAAGCTAGGTCAGGAACCCCCTCTCGTTGACTTTGGCTTGTCCTAATCACAGGCCTACATCTCGGGGTCCTGGAACTCAGGGTCTCTCTTCCTGGGGTCCCCACCCACCAGCCGTGAGGCCTCTCTGGACTCAGGGGAGCAGAGCTGACCCCCCTGGGACGGGGCACAGTGCCAGGGGAGGGTCCCACCCTGGGCTCAGTGGGCCCTCCCAGTCCTGGGCCATCGGGTCAGTCCCCTGCAGGGCGAGGACTTCTCGCTGGGAATGTGCTGGGGCTTGTGCTTTCTCACATGGTCACCTGGGATGCCAGTGCCCAGATCATGAGCCTGCCCATCTGAAGGTGACCAGCGCTGCCCCCATGGGATTTCATTAGCCTGAGTCCTTCCGGGGACGTCCCGCATCTCTGACACCTGCTCCCCATGGGGGTCGCCTCCCGCTGGATGTGCGGGTGTTTGGTCGTCATCCCTGTGAATGCATTGGCTTTGGAGCCTTTTCTGGCCCAGAGGCCTGGGAACCCTTTCTCTGGCCTGGGCTTGTGAGGACGGCTTTCCCCTCTGTGGGGCGTCCGTCCCCATTCCTGCATTTCCCTGCTTCTCTTCGGGCCACAGGAGGACCAGCCGTGTCCTGTCTGGCGTCAGGCTGACGTGGCCCAGGACGAACTGGGTCTCCACCCCAAGATGGAGCCCATTTTCACCACAAAGGCCTCGTTTTGCACATCGAATCTTTAGCCATCTGGGATTTCAATATCAAATAGGAAAACTTTTGTCTCAAAAATCACACACAAGAATTATTGTGTCCCATGTTAAAATATGTTTGCTGACAGAAGGCACCTTTTGCATGATTTCATTGATAGGAAACATCCGGAGAAGGTACCGGAACAGAGAGAAGGCAGATGAGGGGCTCCCAGGGCCGGGACAAGGGACGAGTGGGGAGTGAGGGCTTCGGGGACGCGGTGTCCCTTGGGGACAGAGATCCTCTGCACAGTATCCTGTGGCTGGTCGCCCAGCGCTGTGGGTGCAGTCAGTGCTCAGGAGTTGTACGAAGTACGAAGTAAAATGTAAATGATTTAATGATTTAATGATTTAATGAAAATTAATGACTGTCCACAAAACGGGGAAAACATAAAGAATTAAAAAACAGATGAGGAAAGACATGAGGGGGAAAAGGAGGAGAGGCTCCTCTGGGACGTGGAGAGCGGGGGAGGGAGCGGCACAGGGCTCCGGGCTCAGGTCTTCAGGGTCACCCTTCGGTGATGGCGCCCCTGCAGGGGCAGGAGGTGGGGATTCACTGGGGTCGGGGGCGGAGGGGCAGGAGGAGGAACAGCCATGGGTGGAGGAGCGGCTGCGGGTGGGCTAGCAGCCACTGGTGCAGGAGCAGCCGCCGGTGGAGAAGCACCCGAGGAGGGAGGAGCAGCCGCCGGTGGAGAAGCACCCGAGGAGGGAGGAGAAGCCGCCAGTGGATGGGCAGCAGAGGGTGGACGAGCAGCCGCCGGTGGAGGAGCGGCCGCGGGAGGAAGATCCGCCTCTTCCTGCAGGGGAGCAGCTGCGGTTGGGGGAGCAGCCGCGTTTGGAGGAGCATCCGGGGGTGGAGGAGCCGCCTCAGGTGGAGGAGCAGCGGATGTTATTCGAGAAGCCACCGGTGGAGAGGCAGCGGAGGGTGGACGAGCAGCCGCCGGTGGAGAAGCGGAGGGTGGACGAGCCCTCTCTTCCTGCAGGGGAGCAGCTACGGGTGGGGGAACAGCCGCGTTTGGAGGAGCATCCGGGGTTGGAGGAGCCGCCTCGGGTGGAGGAGCAGCGGACGGTGGACGACACGCCTCTTCCTGCAGGGGAGCAGCTGCGGGTGGAGGAGGAGCCGCGTTTGGAGGAGCATCCGCGGGAGGAAGAGCCGCCTCGGGTGGCGGTGCAGCGGAGGGTGGACGAGTCGCCTCTTCCTGCAGAGGAGCAGCTGCGGTTGGGGCAGCAGCCGCGTTTGGAGGAGCATCCGGGGGTGGAGGAGCCGCCTCGGGTGGAGGAGCAGCCACGTTTCTAGGAGCATCCGCGGGAGGAAGAGCCGCCTCGGGTGGAGGTGCAGCGGAGGGTGGACGAGCCGCCTCTTCCCTCAGGGGAGCAGCTGCGGGTGGGGGAGCAGCCGCGTTTGGAGGACCATCTGTGGGTGGAGGAGCAGCCGCGTTTGGAGGAGCATCCGGGGGTGGAGGAGCCGCCTCGGGTGGAGGAGCAGCCGCATTTGGAGGAGCATCCGGGGGTGGAGGAGCCGCCTCGGGTGGAAGAGCAGCGGACGGTGGACGAGCCGCCTCTTCCTGCAGGGGAGCAGCCGCGGGTTGGGGAGCATCCGCGTTTGGAAGAGCATCAGCCGCGTTTGGAGGAGCATCCGGGGATGGAGGAGCCGCCTCGGGTGGAGGAGCAGCCGCGTTTGGAGGAGCATCCGGGGGTGGAGGAGCCGCCTCGGGTGGAGGTGCAGCGGACCGTGGATGAGCCGCCTCTTCCTGCAGAGGAGCAGCTGCGGTTGGGGCAGCAGCCGCGTTTGGAGGAGCATCCGGGGGTGGAGGAGCCGCCTCGGGTGGAGGAGCAGCCACGTTTCTAGGAGCATCCTCGGGAGGAAGAGCTGCCTCGGGTGGAGGTGCAGCGGAGGGTGGACGAGCCGCCTCTTCCCTCAGGGGAGCAGCTGAGGGTGTGGGAGCAGCTGCGTTTGGAGGAGCATCCGCGGGTGGAAGAGCCTCCTCGGGTGGAGGTGCAGCGGACGGTGGACGAGCCGCCTCTTCCTGCAGGGGAGCAGCTGCGGGTGTGGGAGCAGCCGCGTTTGGAGGAGCATCCGCGGGTGGAAGAGCCGCATCGGGTGGAGGTGCAGCGGACGGTGGACGAGCCGCCTCTTCCTGCAGGGGAGCAGCTGCGGGTGGGGGAGCATCCGCGTTTGGAGGAGCATCCGCGGGTGGAAGAGCCGCATCGGGTGGAGGTTCAGCGGACGGTGGACGAGATGCCTCTTCCTGCAGGGGAGCAGCTGCGGGTGGAGGAGCAGCCGCGTTTGGAGGAGCATCCGGGGGTGGAGGAGCCGCCTCGGGTGGAGGAGCATCCGGGGGTGGAGGAGCCGCCTCGGGTGGCGGTGCAGCGGAGGGTGGACGAGCCGCCTCTTCCTGCAGAGGAGCAGCTGCGGTTGGGGCAGCAGCCGCGTTTGGAGGAGCATCCGGGGGTGGAGGAGCCGCCTCGGGTGGAGGAGCAGCCGCGTTTGGAGGAGCATCCGGGGGTGGAGGAGCCGCCTCGGGTGGAAGAGCAGCGGATGGTGGATGAGCCGCCTCTTCCTGCAGGGGAGCAGCTGCCGGTGGGGGAGCAGCCGCGTTTGGAGGAGCATCCGCGCGTGGAAGAGCTGCCTCGTGTGGAGGTGCAGCGGACGGTGGACGAGCCGCCTCTTCCTGCAGGGGAGCAGCTGCGGGTGGGGGAGCATCCGCGTTTGGAGGAGCATCCATGGGTGGAGGAGCAGCCGCGTTTGGAGGAGCATCCGGGGATGGAGGAGCCGCCTCGGGTGGAGGAGCAGCCGCGTTTGGAGGAGCATCAGGGGGTGGAGGAGCCGCCTCGGGTGGAGGAGCAGCCGCGTTTGGAGGAGCATCAGGGGGTGGAGGAGCCGCCTCGGGTGTAGGAGCAGCGGAGGGTGGACGAGCCGCCTCTTCCCTCAGGGGAGCAGCTGCGGGTGGGGGAGCAGCCGCGTTTGGAGGAGCATCCGCGGGAGGAAGACCCGCCTCGGGTGGAGGTGCAGCGGAGGGTGGACGAGCCGCCTCTTCCCTCAGGGGAGCAGCTGCGGGTGTGGGAGCAGCCGCGTTTGGAAGACCATCCTGGGGTGGAGGATCAGCCGCGTTTGGAGGAGCATCCGGGGATGGAGGAGCCGCCTCGGGTGGAGGAGCCGCCGAGTTTGGAGGAGCATCCGGGGGTGGAGGAGCCGCCTCGGGTGGAGGTGCAGCGGACCGTGGATGAGCCGCCTCTTCCTGCAGAGGAGCAGCTTTGGTTGGGGGAGCAGCCGCGTTTGGAGGAGCATACGGGCGTGGAGGAGCCGCCTCGGGTGGAGGAGCAGCCACGTTTCTAGGAGCATCCGCGGGAGGAAGAGCCGCCTCGGGTGGAGGTGCAGCGGAGGGTGGACGAGACGCCTCTTCCTGCAGGGGATCAGCTGCCGGTGGGGGAGCAGCCGCGTTTGGATGAGCATCCGCGGGTGGAAGAGCCTCCTCGGGTGGAGGAGCAGCGGACGGTGG